>OU343225.1:41085652-41155677 GCA_910596185.1 Chrysanthemum makinoi | reverse complement strand
TGCAGTTCCCGCTCTTCTTGTACCAAAGCCCAACGGTACTTTTCGTATGTGCATTGACAGCCGAGCTGTTAATAAAATTTCAATCAAGTACCGCTTTCCTATTCCAAGGTTTGATGACCTACTTGATCATTTGCATGGTGCGCGGATTTTTTCTAAAATTGACTTACGAAGTGGATACCATCAAATTCTTCGTACCGGTGACGAATGGAGAGCGCTTTTAAGACAAGGGATGGACTTTATGAATGGATGGTCATGCCATTTGGTTTATCTAATGCGCCGAGTACGTTTATGCGGCTTATGAATCACATATTCAAACGGTTTATTGGCAAGTGTGTCGTCGTTTATTTCGATGATATATTGATTTTTAGCCAAATAGAAGAACAACACCTCACTCATCTTCGCGATATCTTTCTTTGTGTTACGTGCTCAAAAGTTGTTCGCTAATGAAAAGAAGTGTCATTTTCTCACAACTGAGGTCATTTTTTTGGGGTATCTCATCTCTGGGGAGGGTATTCAGATGGACACTAACAAAATATTGGCCATCACCTCTTGGCCACAGCCCAAATCACTACACGATGTTCGGAGTTTTCATGGCTTGGCCTCCTTTTATCACAGGTTCATTCGCAATTTTAGTACCATCTTTGCACCTTTAACAGAATGTTTGAAAAGTAGCAAGTTTATTTGGTCCGAAACAGCTCAGGTTTCGTTTTTTTGGGTAAAGGGGAGTAATCCTGCACCCTGGTAAATATACTAACCAAAAACGCTTAAGTACAATGGATATGAGTGAAATCCCATATCCAGACGTTACATAGGCATAACGCTTACATAACAAGATACTACCTATTTTCTAAACAAGAAAACAAACCACTACTCTAATGATAACATAGGACATAACGAAAGAAAATTACTTCCTAGGTCCTTGAAGCTTGGTGCCATACGTGGCATTAAAGGCATCCAAATTCCCCGGAAGATCGAAACATGCTTCGCGTAGTCATCGTAGTCATAGTCATCATACTCATCTTCAAACTCTTGGCCACCACCGAATATATTAGCAGACTCATCAAATGGGTTAGCAACCACCTCATCTTCTAATCGGACACCACGATATCTCTCACTTTAGAAAAAGGGTTAACTCTCTTAGTAGAAGAGGCGAGCGGAATACAAGAATCACTAGTTATAAGAGACACACCTGACTAAATCTCTTTCAAATCACTCACAAGGGGTTCTTGTGATGCAATACCTGTCTTAGGAGACTTATCTTCATCAACTTCCATTGTACGACCATAATCCACATCCTTGTTTATGTCATTTAAAGGAATACAAAAAGCATCCGTGTATTCCATATTAAGAGCATCAAACTGATTAGATGTAGAGATCTTTGTTCCACTCGAACTAGCCACATCAGAAGCATTCTTCTTAGTGACTTCCACTTTCTTAGGTTTAGGAGGAGTCTTTTTGGGTTGATATTGAAACCTTACCCACAACTGAGTTTAGTAAACCTCAACCCTGCTGGAATAGTAGAACTACCTTGCTTTCCCTTCTTCTTGTATGGACCGTCTTGAAACCATCATTAAACGCTTAGTAGGTAGGCGGGAGGTTCAACAACTTTAGGACATTCAATAAAAGTATGACCAAAAATCTTACATTTATCACAATGAGGTGGTTTCCACTCGTATTCAACGCGTATCTTCTCAATAGTCGAACCCGACCCATCAAGTAACGGTATCTCAGCGGTAAAGAGGCATCCCTAAGCACCTCATCCGACTTCACTTCAATCATGCATCTAGCAAAACTACTATGGCCCCATGAGTCCTTGCACATTTGGCTAGTAAAGCATCTAACCTTTTGAGTGCTATCAATGTGGCAGGGACTAAGGCCATCATCGAGAAACATAGCAGAGGAACATCATGGAATTTAACCCACAACGGGATGTTGGTCAAATCCTCTTTAAGTAAGTTGGTGTTCAATGTCCATGGTTTAAGAATAATAGGTACATTTCTAATCAACCAAGGACCGTTTTTAAGAACATCATCAACACCTTTCTTCGAATTGAACTTAAAGAAGAAGAACCCCTTTGCATTCATCATTACCTTTTGTAAACCAAACTTAGCCCACGTATTGCGTACAAAGTAATCAACAGCAGGAAAAACAGAAATTGACCAAGGAAATACTCATACAAAGTATTCTCAAACCTAGAGTTCACCTCTTCAACCACTTTCATCTGGGACGAGAAGATCCACACCATTAGCTTTCTTCACTGCCTCCAACCTCGAAGAAGTTAGATGTGTGTTTCTTTGGTTCATAGAAGTAACACGAGCTCTGATGAAAGAAATTTGTTTCAAAGCACCAACCTTCTCAATACCAACAGCGCCATGTGCATTCGTATCAACCTTATCATTAACATTATTATGGCCATTAACATTAGAAGCCATAGGACCACTCGTATCTTGAGGAGGTTTCGAATAATAACCAATGGCAGTAAGCATCTCGAATACTAAGTATTTAAGAAACAATAAATTGTTTCTTATGGAGAACCACAAAATACATTTTAAGTTCTCATCTCAAGATTTGTTAATAAAATGCTTCATAAGATTTAACAAATTCAGAACTTAAATCAAGACATAATGGAATTCCTTCCAACAACTCAAATTAGGGTTTATAGAAAAACTCTAATTTAGTATCACTCTTTAACCAAAAAATTCTAGCAATAGTTTTGTGTTTCGTCAAGCTAGGAAGAACACCAAAACTACAATCTTCAAGCTAGGATGTGTAGAAAAATCAAAAATCAAAAAGGTTTATGATTCAATTGGTTTGAATAGTAAAACCTCAAATCCCTAATGAATTAGGGTTTTCGGTTATGGGTTGTCTTGAATACCTTCTAGGTTTGAACTATATTGAGTGTATCCATGACACTTGTACATAATTTTAACCTTGATATGTTTTTGAGGTAGAGCAATTAAAGCTATCATGAACCAAAAATATGAATAAGGTTTGATCCAACACATTAGACATACCATAATGAAGTGGTATCCTATGAGTTATTAGAATTGTGAAACTATAGCAGAATTCTATAGATAACTTAATTCTCTTTGGACCAAATACTTATCAATTGGGTCGAGCCAAATTGCATATAAAGTATTTACGAACCAAGTGCATGCAATAATGTATATTCATTGAACAATACAAGAACCTTATGTTCACGTGTTCACAAGAAGACTGACTTTCCAAGGATTATATGTTTATGTGTTAACAAGAAAACAGAACATTTCAATAATACATTATAAGTATTTGAATAATTCAAAGCCTCATGTTTATGTGTTAACTATAAGACATAACACATTTACTATATATACTTTATGTTATAAGTCATTGACTAATTCAAGGACTTCATAATTATGTCTTAACATGTAAGCATAATTATACTAACAAAAGTAATCATAAACACAAACTATTGGGTTCTATAGTAATTTTAAGTTAATTTTATACTTAAGAGTTATGATCATTACCATATAACCATAATTATGTTGACTAAAACATGTAGTCAAATGTTGAAGTATCTTTACACTATATTATGACATTTGAATGTAGTAGGGCCACAAACATCTAGCGTGTTCAAGTCCTAGTAGAATCATTATTAGAATGTAGTAGGGCAATAAACATCTCATATGTTTAAGTCCTAGTAGAATTCTTATTTACATGTAGTAGGGCATTAAACATCTAGCGTGTTTAAGTCCAGAGAAATTATTAGTTCCTTTACCTTGCGGTCAAGAGATACCAATAATATTGTTGTTCCTTGCACACACATTGAGATTTCTCCCACTTATGAAAGGTACAACATCATATTATGAAAACAAACAACGCGTGATTGATTGTTCAAACGATATGATTAATGTCATATATACCATAAGTAGTTTAGAACCATAACCTGTAATAAGGAATTGTGGATTATTATTCTATAAATACTTGATTCGGCGGTAGGAAGGCAGCGTGTTATCTTATAAAATAAAATGCAATTTTCCTTTTGAGCAATGGTTGTTCATATTCGGAAAGTAATGGATTATTTCAAAGCTATTTTTAAATGATATAGGTGACTAACAAGTTAATCCCTTAGCTGAAATTGACAACATTACATGAATGATATGTAATATGCTGTACTCTCCTTTGGATTCGTCAACATTGCAAGTGTTACATTTCCATTAGAAAGCATATATGATTTATATACTTTCCTATTCTCTTCAAATGCCTACGAGTAACATGTACTTAGGTATTGAGCAGAGTATATGAAGTTTTACTTATGTAGACAATGGACTAGCCATTCTTTTATTCAATTAACTTGAATCTTTAGCATGCATTCCTCTTTTATCATCTACATAGCCCCAAGGGTAATTAGCACTTTAGGAATAATAAGAGTCAAAGAAGATTACCTAGCAAATATACTAGTAATTTCTTTACTCTTCTTGATTTAAACTCATACATCATGCGTGACAGATGTTATTTATTTTGGTAGCTCTAAACACAATGTTTACACAAAATATTCTATCTTTCAATTAACTCTAGACCACAAAAGGGTAATGAAAGATCATATAACGATTATCAATTTTGGAATACTATCTTAGTTTGTCAACTAAGGAGAAAAGATAGGTATAAGTCTCACTCTTATTACTAGGAAAAGAGACTAAGTTTGTCTTTCAAAGAAAAAACAAATTTGTTTATGAATTATTTTGCAATAACACAATTAATCAGAACATAAAAAGTTCAAATCTAGTATTTTAGATAATTACATTCTTAAAAGAATTAACTACCCAATTAATTACTAATTAAGACTAAGATCCATCTTGCAACCCCACTTATTTACCATAGGTTCGAGCCGATTATATAAAATAAGAGAAGAAGTAAGCGTAGCGTTAATTGCGGAATGTAACTCTTAGATTTGTAGAGACTGTTTAAGGCATTAGTATCAAGTAATAATGTCAAAAGAATGTTTAATTCTCATCTTATGCCTCCAGTCCGAATTCGGGAGTTAACTTCGATATAAATTCGACCAAGTATGAGCGTGTAAAAATAGCAGAGGTCACGATGAGAAATAATTACCATGGGTTGGAAAGGCCCTTAGGTATGACCAGAGAAGTCAATCCAAGTGCACGTGTCCATAGTTGGGTGGCATAAACTTAATATTAACAAATAGGTATACACATATAAATGTGGTAAAAGTCGTGTACAAAGAAGCATGCAAAACAACTTTGTAACACTAATTTTAAAACTTTGGTAATGACAACGTAGTGATCATCATGGTTCACGGTAGCTCGATGAGGCACGGGGTGCAGAGGACCGGGTGGCGATGAAGCATAACCTTAGACATCCTTTCTGGTGTATATGGCACCTCTTTAAAACCCTTTTGAGTTTGTTCTAATGGGTGAGCCGTGCATCCCAAGTGTCCATAGCGTCTAGTTTTTAAATTCTTGAAAACGTGTTTTATATATTAGGTCACTTTATTTTACAAAAACAATTTTCCACAAATCAAATAGCAGGTCACAATTGAGCATGATATTTAGGCGTGTAAATAAAGACCCATATTAATGTTATGATTACGATATGTATTATTCCATATTGCATACAATTAGGTGTCAAAGCAAGTAACAATAATGCATATAATGGAATCACAAACATATAAACATAAACATCAATATATAACCACATATTGTTCGGGTTCTCTCGAGTCTTCCCCAAACGGAGAACCATAAGACCGTCACTAGGATCAAGATTACCTAGATGCTTACATCACTTAGAAAAGCAATTGAGTGGGTCTTGGCGGGAAAAACATAAAAGCATGGCAATCCCAATTAACAAGTAATTCACGATATATGTATTTAAACCAATATGTAATTCTAATTATCATAATAATTCTAATTAACAATTAATAAATACAAATTAACTTTTAATTCTAATTAGCAAGTAATTATTAATTTAACATGTAATTCTTAATTAACAATTAATTTTAATTAACAAGGTAATTATAATTGACATGTAAATTAAATTCCAATTAACAAATTAATTCTAATTATCAATATAATTTTAATTTGTGTGTGACTAGTTATTATTTATTAAAAATTGACAAGTATTGCATGTAGTTGTCAAAATTAAAATAAAATAAAATAACTAAACTAGATTTCATGCAGGCCTTTTAAAACATGTTTATTAATATAGAAGCGTAAACCCATAATCGCAAAAAAGCGAGTTGGCTCATACCACTGTGTTGGGATTTTAGATCTAGTTAACCATAACCTCTACGCAGTAGGATAAGGATCTAGTTAAAGCAATTATGTTAAGCACGTATTTAATAAACAAATAATTAATACAATATTAATTAATTAAAAGGGATAAAAGAAACCCTAACCTTGCTTGGCAATTGATCTCTATTAACGGAACAAGAAACCAATACAGAGCCTTAAGTATCTAAAATAGATACCTCGAGAGTATCACACACAAACACTTAAACCAAGTCGTTCGATAATGAGCTAGTCGAGAACGTATAAACCAATCAACCCCTTGATAACAGATATCACACGAACAAGAAAAACCCAAAGACCAAGTCTCCTTTTTACGCCTAATAAGTGTCACCGAGAAGCGATTTATATGTTACCGATATCGGACAAGGCATCGATATGTATCCCTTTATTGTCCGAGATCGTCAAGACGGAAGCTCGAGAAAAATCTTGCTGCCATTCATAGTTCAACTTGGAACTGGAAGCATGGACCCTAAACGAAACTCTAAACACCTTAGATCATGAAGATGATGCAAGCTTAGAACTAATTCAAGACAAGTTGAAACTCTAATTGAATATCTAGAGAATCCAATTAGACCATGATCCTTTGTAATAGATCGATTGATATTTAGGTATAGGGATAATTTTTAGTCAATGCATGCATGAGATATCATGCATAATGCATGTGATGAGATCAATTACAATACCTCTGCTGAAGTGGGAATAGATTTTCTTATATAGCAAAATCAAACATCCCTTTGCTTAGGTCTTTTCTTGGTCAACAATTCACAAGCCCAAGCAAAAACTTCCTTGCATTATCCGTCAGGATGTAGCTGATCCATTCAACCCATTTACATGGCTTAAAATAGCCCATGGGTTAAGTAATAAGATCGGGTCACATGCATGCATCTACGGATAATATATTCAAGTATCTAATACGTTCGACACGTACTCTCGTGTTTAACGTGTGTGCCCCCATCGGCTCACACACTTCTAGTCGTTTTGTCGTGTTTATAACTCCCACAAACCAACAGTCACCATCTTACCAAAGAGAATTGTCCAATCAACCTCATCTCACGAAAATTCTTGCATATTGTCACTTTTAATCATCATCAGTGACGATTCCCGTTTGTTTAAAGCATTCCAACTCAGTGTTGATTGATCACGAATAAAAACATGCGTACCTCCCAAAGAAATATTACCCCTCAAAATATCACCAATAGATGGTGCTTGACGAAGACTGTAAGAATGCGTACCTCCCAAAGACATATTAGCCCTCAAAATATCACCTATAGATGGTGCTTTACCACTGATGCTTGCTATCTCATGGCTTAAGTTCCCATCATGAATATAAGAGCTCCCTTGTCCACAACCAATATCACTGAAAGACGGAGGTGGAATGTTGATATTGTTAGGTGCACCCTATATTTTGGCAAAAAAACAGGAAGAAAAAATAATAATATTTACAAAAAAAATAGGCGGCCTAGTGATATCATGGATTCTCAGTTTCATATTAAACGATAGTATACTTGCATGATTATAAGTCGAATGGTATATGCACATACGCTACCAGATTTCGTAAGTAAAACTTTAACTATTCTCAAATTCAGCATGAATGAGCAAATGTACGAGGTCTGTATCCTGATTGTCAAGGTCTACTATACCTAGTATACTTAAGACAACGTCTATAGTGTAGAACGAGAGGGTATAAAAGAAGTTGCCTCTTTCTTGGGTGTTGAATATCTAGTGGTGACCGAAGGGCAAATGAGTTAGAATTAGCACTTGATGTCCGAATATAATTCTGTACTGGATGAAGTAAAGAATATTATCCGAGAAGACAAGATCTACGCGAAATGAAATTTGAAAAAGAAGAACAACAATAGAGAAATGGCTTGAATGAACAATGAAGGGCGGATACATGAACATACTTGAATACTTAAAGAAACTTGCCTATAATTATCGTTATTGGAGCGATTTGGTGAAGTTCTACAAGATAAAGAGAAGAAAGAGGCATAGAGTAAGGAGCAAATGAGAAATATAATTAAGATGAGAAGAATGAGAAGAAACTACAACCACAAATATTACATGCACCCACAAAATTAGATTCATCTCCCCATTATTTTTCTTTCTTTATTTGAAATATGTGGCTAAATTTCTTCTCACTCTTCTCATTTCAATAATTCTTCTTACTAGATCCATACTCTATGTTGATAATTGGATATATACATGCAGTACATACGTTGTTTCGTTCCACACATGTTTTGACAGGTTTATGTAGTAACTCCTTACGCCAGTCAAACTATATTGCTACCATGTTCAATCTATATTGAAATAAACATCAATCTAGATGGAGGTTAAAAACATGCAGGTCCACATAAATTTACAAAGTTCGGCTGATGTTGATGGGAAGGGGTATAATCAAGTCAAGGGGAGCTTGAGCTCGACCAGCTTTAATCATCCAAGATTGAGCTCGGCTCGAGTAAGATTCGATTAAGGCTCGAGCTTGGATCGAAAAACTCAAATTTGTATATAAACATGGCAATCCAATAGACAAACTCATCAATAAACTAAAAAAAGTACGTGGTGTATAATCTGTTATAGCATCAACGAAACCGTGAAGAATACAAAACATCATACTCCGTAATATGTATATAATTATGACGAAGTAAATACTTATGATCAGACTAACACTAATATTAGCTCCTGAATTCTTTATGTATATAAATGGTAAATAAAATTAAATATGTATATAAAGGCTCTAGCCGAGCTTTTAAAAGTTCAAGTTGCTCGATAAAAGCTCGAATCGTTTGCACGTTTGCATGTATCCTACGGAATAAGTCATGTAATAAGAGGGAAATGTCATTCATCCAAACTTCGAGTATTAGTTAGGTTCATAAGACTTACCATGGTTATATGACTAATATCTTCATAAGTCAGCGAACTGCTTTCCCACCTTAACTCACATACCGTATCCGATCTACCCGGTATAGACTTACTAATTAGTGACCAATTGCAGCCGTGTTTCTGGAAGAGATTTTGCAACATCTCGTCCTCTACAGGCGTAAATGGCCGATGAAGTATTAACAACCTGAACTCACAGAACCGTTCTAGTCTATCCACTATAGACTTACTAATTAGTGACCAATTGGGGCCATGTTTCTTGAAGAGATTTAGCAACATCTCGTCCTCTTCAGGCGTAAATGGCCTATGAAGAAACGACCACCTTAACTCAAATGTCTTAGCCAATTTACCCGGTATAGACATACTAATTAGTGACCAATTGCGGCCGTGTTTACGGACGAGATTTTGCAACATCTCGTCCTCTTCAGGCGTAAATGGCCGATAAAGTATTAACAACCTGAACTCACAGAACCGTTCTAGTCTATCCAGTATAGACTTACTAATTAGTGACCAATTGGGGCCGTGTTTCTTGAAGAGATTTAGCAACATCTCGTCCTCCTTAGGCGTAAATGGCCTATGTAGAAACGACCACCTTAACTCACATACCGTATACGATCTACCCGGTATAGACTTACTAATTAGTGACCAATTGCGGCCGTGTTTCTGGACGAGATTTTGCAACATCTCGTCCTCTTCAGGCGTAAATGGCCGATGAAGTATTGACAACCTGAACTCACAGAACCGTTCTAGTCTATCCAGTATAGACTTACTAATTAGTGACCAATCGGGGCCATGTTTCTTGAAGAGATTTAGCAACATCTCGTCCTCCACAGGCGTAAATGGCCTATGAAGAAACGACCACCTTAACTCACATGTCTTAGCCGATTTACCCGGTATAGACTTACTAATTAGTGACCAATTGCAGCCGGGTTTCGTGAAGAGATAATCCAGCGTCTCGTCTTCTTCAGGACTCCATGGTGCTTCTATCTGATCCATGTCTTTCTTTTGACTATTATTCTCTATAAACAGAAATAAATAGAAAGAAGAAGATGGTATTGATGATATGATAAAAAGAAGATCTTAATAGATTGAAATAAAAGCTAGTTCGATGATTGACATTAAGTACCAAAATGAACATAATGTAAATTTTGTCTATTATTATGAAATTTTAATAGTTTAACACTAAGCACATACCTTCTTCTTCCAAAAAAATTTGAAAGTCCATAGGCAAATCATTCATTTCTGCGTCCGTCAATGCATTTAGTATGGAAGGAAAACAATGCTATTGAACAGCTATAAATATATATAATTAAAGAGAAAAAAAGAGGAGAATCGAACCTGACGACATCGGCAATCGTAAATATACACTTCCAAGTAAATATACAAAAGTTGACGAAAAGAAATACTATAAATCAAGCTCTGCAACACTTAACGAAAGAAGAAGATGGGTAGTTTTAATCCCGTACTAAATAAGTGTTAAATAGGCAAAAATTTCACGAATTTTCACGTACTCATATGAGTTGACTTTGAGCCAAGTGCTTCTGAGAAACTTTCACGAATTTTCTCTTCAATTCCTTTGTATAAATGGTCAACTAAATAAAAAATCTCCTCGGGTGCAATATCAACTTCTTGCTTTGTATTTGATAATTTGAATAAAAAATGCAGCCATGTACCAGACTCGTAATGGAATACATCATTCAGGTGGGTCCAACATAAATGTTAATTACAAATAGACATTAGTCAAAGTACAAAACATTGTCATTTGTAAATTTCTTGAGAAAGTGTCATCTTCAAACTTGGCGTGTTAACTTCTAATGTATAATCGATGTTTTAATTTTCTGTTAGTGGTCCATCACTGCTTTGTAAAGTTTTTTCTTAATCCTTACTAATGAAAGTTACGAACTGATAAAATAAGATTATACTTATAAAGCAAACGATAGCGAGCCATGAGTGACTTCATCAACTTATCCCTGTCCCATCAATCCAAAAAAAAAGCCTCTTTATTAGCTTCTTAACCAAGTTTTCTTTTCACATATTCTATATATATATCCCGATGCACCCCTTCATAATCTAATCACACTCACAAAATGGCGGATTGGGGGCCGATTTTGGTGGCAGTGTTGCTATTTGCATTGTTATCGCCAGGGATGTTGTTTCAGATACTCAGGACGTCGTCGTTGTGTCGAGTTTTGCTGTTTTCAGACAAGTGGAGTCGCTATTTTGGTTCATACTGTGCTTTACTTCGCGATTATATGTCTGTTCACCTTTGCCATTCAAGTGCATGTTTGGATTGGCTAAACATATCATTATCTGCCTAACTTTCTTGTATTATAGTATGTGGACCATTTATAGATACGAATACTTGGATATTATGATTTCAAGATGTTACTCATATATTGAAAAACTGCTCCTTCCACACAGTTTTCGAAGAAGGTTAATGTATTTGTTTACCGTGCTTGCTTGGATAAGCTGCCTAATTATACTAACCTTGAAAACCGGGGTATTTCAATAATATGTCAGAGATGTGACTCAACTCCGGAAACTCTTGAACATGCGTTAATAGGCTGCCCGCATGTCCTTCAAGTATGAAGAAAATTTTTCAGTTGGTGGTTGCTACAATTTCCTCCATCGCTTAATCTACATGACTTGGTACTTGTGGAAATGGAGAAATGATATTGTTCATGCCAGCCCTTTTGGGTTAGGTGTGCTAATAATATTAGCTTTTCCACAACAAGATCTACAAAGTAGTGGACAGTAAATTGTTTACAAACTGTTTATAGGTTGAAAGGTAGTGATAAGAATTTGAAAGCTTGTAACAATATGTGAAACACCTTTTTATTGAGATACTCAAATATATTTTATTGCTTATAACCGAAATAATAAAAGAAAATATTAAATTCATACAAAGTTGGGTCTAAAGATGCGTACGAGGCTTATTTTAATCTATAGAATGCAAGTTTACAACAAACCAAACTTATAACAAAATTCAACAAATCAATTGTCATTTGTCACTATCCCTTTCCTTGTACTATACTTTTGATGAGACTTCCGAAAAATCGTTTCGGCCAAACTCGCTCCCCACGAATTGTTGCACACTGTCACTGTCAATCATCATTGGTGACGAGTCTCGTTTGTTTACAGCATTCCTACTCGGTGCTGAATGATCACGACTATAAGAATGCGTACCTCCCGAAGACATATTAGCCCTCGCCATATTACTAATAGATGGTGGTTGACCACTAACCACGCCTCCTACCTCATGGCTTGAGTTCCCTTGGTGAATGGAATTTTGTGATCCAGTCTCCATAGCCATATCACCAATAGATGGTGCTTGACCACTAACCACGCCTCCTATCTCATGGCTTGAGTTCCCTTGGTGAATGGAATTTTGTGATCCAGTCTCCATAACCATATCACCGATAGACGGTGCTTGACCACTAACCACGCCTCTTACCTCAAGGCTTGAGTTCCCTTGGTGAATGGAATTTTGCGATTCAGTCTCCATATCCATATCACTAATAGATGGTGCTTGACCACTAACCACACCTCCTGCCTCATGGCTTGAGTTCCCTTGGTGAATGGAATATTGTGATCCTGTCTCCATAGCCATATCACCAATAGATGGTGCTGGACCACTAACCATGCCTCCTACCACATGACTTGAGTTCCCTTGGTGAATAATATTTTGTGATCCTGTCTCCATAGGCATATCACCAATAGATGGTGCTTGATCACTAACACCTCCTAGCGCAAGCCTTAAAGTCAAATCGTGAATAAAAGAGTTCCTTTGTCCACCATTAATATCATTGACAGATGGAGGTTGTATGAAGATATCGGGATCATTCTGTATTTTGGCATAATAATAATAATAATAATAATAATAATAATAATAATAATAATAATAATAATAATAATAATAATAGATGAAAAGAATGAATATTAACAAAAAAAAAATGTTGGCCTCATAGGCGACCTAGTGGGGGTTTCATGGGTTCACAAGAAGTCAATAGGATGGATGTTCGTGTGTAATTTTCATTAAAAATCATGATTTTTCTAAAATAAATTGGTCCAAAATTTTATGTCATATAAATACACGTCTCGTTTAGTTAGTTCAGAAAAGATCTAGTGAGAATAATTATTAAAATAAGAATAGTAAGAAAAAATTGTAATCATATTCAGAATTAAAAATAATATGGAAATACATTTATTTTTATAAATGCATTTAAAATTTGTAGTTATGATTTATTCTCATTTTTTTTTGTTTTAATTATATATCTCATTTGATTATAACTCAGTTTACTAATATGTCAAAAAAGAGTTAGGATCAAATAACAAGAAAATTTTAAATGAGAAGGATACAAAGAAATAACCACAATCATAAATTTCAGATCCACCTACAAAAATAGATGCATCTCTTTTTAAAAATCTATTTTTTTATATAAAATTTAAATTCTTCTTATTTATTTATTTATTTATTTTTTTTAGATGCATTTAAAATTTTTGTGGTGGTGATTTATTCTTATTTTTTTCTTATTAATTATATTTCTCATTTGATTATAACTCAGTTTACTAATATGTCAAAAAAGAGTTAGGATCAAATAAGAAGAAAAATTAAAAGTAGAATGATAAAAAAAAAATCACAACCACACATTTCAGATGCGCTTACAAAAACATATGCATCTCCCCTTGAAAATTTCCCTATTATTTGAAATGTACGGCTATAAATTTTCTTATTCTTCTTATTTTGTAGAGAAATTGTTCTTATTATTCTTTCATTTAAGTTTTTATTCTCACCAGATCTCTTCCCGGCAAAAAAATTATATGTGTTCTTAATTTGTTTACCAATTTAAATAAAGTTTATACAACCTTTTATCATTCATCTAAACTTCTAGTTTTAGTTACGTTCATAAGACTTACCATGTTTAGATATTCAGTCATTGAACTGCTTCTCCACTTCAAATTAGTCGAATTCCGTTGGTTCTCAATATCTTCATGCACGCGACCACTTAGTGGGTACAAAGTAGGTTCAAAATTATTCCCATGAAATGTGTAATCGAATATAGTCTCGTGCTCCTCAGGCATATAAAATAGCCTATGAAAAAGTACCCGCTGAAACTCATCCTCACATGACTTAGCCGATCTACCTGGCATAGACTCACTAATTCGTATCCAATGGTCGCCGTGTTTCTCGAAGAGATTTTGCAACATTTCGTCCTCTTCAGGACTCCATGGTCCTTCTATCTGATCCATGTCTTTAACTTCTTTTTACTAACTATTATTCATTATAAACAGAACTAAACAGAAAGAAGAAGATGGTATATATTGATGATATAATAAAATGAAGCGGTACGTAGGTTTAATAATGAACAGCTATAAATATATACTCGTAGTATAATTGAAGAGAAAAAAAAAAGAAAAAGAAAAAAGAAATCAAACCTGACGATGACAACAAGTTGACTAAAAGAAATACTACGTATACATCAAGCTCTGCAACACTTAATTCACGAAAGAAGAAGATGGGTAGTTCTAATCACGTAGTACTAAATAAATGTTAAATAGCCAAAAACCTACGAGTTACTTTGAGCCATGTGCTTCTGAGACACTTCCTTGTATACTTGGCCAACTAAATCGAATAAAAGATCTCACTTGTGAGTTGTTGCTGCTCGGGTGCAATAGCAACTTCTCGCTTTTTATTTGCATTAAATATGGCAATATTCAGCCGGTTGAGTAAATGGGCTCAATGAGAAAGCCATGTACCGGACTCATAATGGACTACATAATTCAAGTGGGTTAGACAAAAGTATAAAACATTGTCATTTGTAAATTGCTTGAGAAAGATAAATGCCTTTTGTGACGCAACTAGCGACACATTTTACGTTAGTGACATGTTTAGTGGCCTTTTTTTGGGTAAAAGGGATTTTTCACCCTGGTAAAATTCATTACACCAAAAAACATTTAAGTACAATTGACATGGGTGAATCCCATGCCCTCAGCCCATTACATAGGCGATATGACTCTACAAATGTAACTAAGCAAATCTGCTGCTAAACGTAAAACAAGCACTAACAGCTAAACGCTGAAAATAACCAATTACATTTAAAAACAATCTAAATGTAATAAAATAAGGTTCATAGAACCGCATCCATAGTGAGCGACTCTGTCTTCAATTATCGTCATTTCTTGACCCCCGTGTGCAACACCAACTTCCACTTCCATAAACACCTGAACACCACAATTGATGCCAACCTGCACATGAAAAAACAAAGCTGCAATCGCAGCAAACATGTCTAAAGTCGCATCGCCAACCTGCCCTACCAACACGAAAGGTGGCAAAAGGATCAGGAATAAACGACACAACCCTTCAACTGAATGAACCTGCCCTACCAACACGAACGATGGCCAAATGTCCAGGCACACCCTAATCGACTTGTGAATAGCATGAATCCTAACTGAACCCATACACACCCAAGCCACACAAACACCATGGCTGAACGCAATCTCAAAAAGCTAATTAAAACCCGACATGGAAGCTTCTTAAAGAGGTAAATGCTACTGTCATTTCCCTTGTGCCTAAACTTGCTACCCCTAGGAAAGTGTCTGATTATATGCCCATTGCGTGTTGTAATGTGACCTATAAATGCATAAGTAAGATTATTGTGAACAGAATTAAGGGTTGTCTGGATTCCTTAGTTGATCAGAACCAAAGCGCTTTTATTCCTTCTAGACAAATTAGTGATAACATCCTGCTGTCCCAAGAGTTAATGAGGGGCTATCACACAAATAGGGGTTTTGCTAAGTGTGCGTTTAAGATTGATATCCAAAAGGCATACGATTCTGTTGAATGGAGTTTTTTGAGGAACTGTCTTAGTAGATTTGGGTTTCATGAGGTCATGATTAAATGGGTTATGGAATGCATTTCTTCTACATCTTTTTCGATCAATGTAAATGGTGACATGCATGGATTTTTTAAAGGAAAAATAGGGTTAAGGCAGGGTGACCCCTTTCCCCGTACCTGTTTACCTTAGTTATGGAAGTCCTAAATCTCATGATTAAAAGGCAAGTGTCTCAGAATCCTTCGTTTAAATACCACTGGCAATGTAAGGAGATGAAGCTTACGCATCTTTGTTTCGCAGACAACTTGATGTTATTTTGTCATGGTAATAGCAAATTGGTTAAGGTTCTTAAGAACGCTATTGACGAATTTGGAGGTGTCTCTGGTTTGCTTCCCAGTTTTCCTAAAAGTACCGTGTTTTTTGGAAATGTCGGGGAATCTAGTAAAGCCAAAATCCTGAATATCATGCCATTTCTTGAAGGAAAGTTGCCGGTTAGGTATTTGGGGGTTCCATTAATCTCTAAGAGGCTCTATGTTAATGATTGTCAAGCTTTGATTGATAAAATTTGAAAAAGGGTTCATGACTGGAAGAATAAGGCGTTATCGTATGCGGGGAGGCTTCAACTCATTCTTTCTGTTTTGGGTTCCATGCAAAATTTTTGGTCTTCTATGTTCATTCTTCCTGTTACTATTTCTAATGAAGTGGAAAGGTTGATGAGAGACTTCTTATGGAATTTTGGTGAGTTTAAAAGGGGTAAGGCTAAAATTAAATGGTCTAATGTATGCAAGCCTAAGGTGGAAGGCGGTTTGGGTATTAAATCGTTAGTAGATTGGAATATTGCCCTTATGTCTAAACACATATGGAATATCATTTGTAAGAAGAATTCTTTATGGGTGAAGTGGGTCCATGTTTATAAGTTAAAAGGTAGAAATTTTTGGGACATTCCAGAGAAAGAGGGTTCGTTTTGGAGCTGGAAAAAGATGTTAAGGTCTAGAGGGCTACTCAGAAATCATATCATTCACAAAATTGGTGATGGTTTGGATACTTCTCTTTGGTTTGATAACTGGCACGCTATTTGTCCCTTAAATGATTTTATTTCTAAAAGAAAGATTTTTTATTCTGGGTTATCATTGGATTGTAAAGTTGCAAACGTGATTGAAAATGGAGAGTGGAATTGGCCTAGTTCTCTTTCTGATGAGTTTTATGGTCTTTGTATCATTAGCCCTCCTAACCTTGTTGAAGGTAAGAAAGACAGAGTTTTATGGAGGTCAAAGCTCGGAAGGCATAGTGAATTCTCTGTTTCTGCTGTTTGGAATGACTTAAGAGTATGCAGTGATGTTGTTCCGTGGGTGAAACTTGTTTGGTTTAGCCAATGTATTCCTAGGCATGCATTCATGATCTGGCTTGCTATACATGGAAGGTTGAAGACTCATGATTCAATGGGTGTTTGGGAAAAGAAGGATGACATGAGATGTGTATTTTGCAAAAAGGTCCCAGATAGTCATAACCATTTGTTTTTTGAATGTGATTTTCCAGGAGAAATTTGGAACAGACTTAAAGCTATGGTCAGACTTGATCATGCACCCAATAGCTGGTCTGATATTCAAGATTTCATGCTGCGAAGGCCCATTAACAAGTCCATTTGGAGCATCCTTCAAAGACTCGTGATTGGTGCATCTATCTACTTTGTGTGGCAGGAGAGAAATCTTAGAATTTTCCAAGGAAAATCTAGACCTTTGGATGGCTTATGCAACTTGATTAAGGATACTGTCAGATTGAGAGTTATGAGTTTAAACTTAAATGATTCTGTCCAGGTGTTTGATGCAGCACACATTTGGCAATTTCATGTGAACAAGATAAATGGAAGAAAGAAAGTTCAGTTGTATATGTGAGAAGTTTTGGTTGATTAATAGTGATGGTTTTAGTGTTGTTATGGGTAGGTTTGTTTTGGAAGATGGTGCGGTTTGGCAGGTTTTTTTACATTCTTCTTGGAGAGAAAAGGATGGATATAAGGAGTGTTTGGATCACTGTTATTTGACTAGTTTAGTAATATATTTTAATTTGGCGTAGAGTATTGGACTACTGGTTGTGTATTTCGTTAGGGCTTTGGGCCCAAATATACTCTAATGATATTAAGATGGATAATGGCTTGAAGATTTTGAAAGGGCATTGTGTGAAGATGGAATCTGGTCAACAATTGAAGCCGTGTTATAAACTTTTTCATTTTCTTGCTAGTTCTATGATTTGTAATAAGTCTAGTTATTGTAGAGCATTGTTATTGTTTGTTATGTTCCCAAAACATGTTTTGGGAATGTCATTCTACTTTAACTTCTATGGGTATGCCCATACGAAGTTTGTCATGTAAAGTTTTGTTGTTTAATATATTTGCCGGGGTACCGTCCCTTTTACCCAAAAGAAAATAAATAAAAAAATAAAACCCGACATAAGAATAGCAAACGATATGATCAGAACTTGTGTCGTCTATAATCACCCCATATTGCGTACCAACACCAATATGTACCCAACAAGCAAAAAAAACTATGGCTAGATTCAATGCATCATCGTCAAATCAGAGTGCAACTGTAAAACCCTAAAATAGTGAACATGTTAAATGACCATTATACCCTCATCGTAAAAACATTCGTAAAGAAAAAGGAACTCGTTAAAACGTTACATGTCTACCTTATAAATAATTACACAAGACTTACAAATAAAACTTTTAAATAACTTGCATATTATTATATAACACATTAAAGTGTCATATGTACAATATACCTTTTAATAGACAAATAATATAATGTACAAGTATTATTTGGAAAGTAAATAAAAGAAGGTGTGATTTATTCAGTTTCCCTTGTGATCGGCCCATTTTGAAACGCCTAGGCTCCCAAATCTAGTCCTAAAATGTCTCAATACTATCTCTTAAATGCCTTCACATTCCATTCCAAATAAAACATATCAAAAACCCTAGACCCCTTCAAGAAAGTGACGGCAAAACAACTCCATCCCATATCCACTTTTCTGTCGACAAAAGGCTTCAAGGAAAGGGTGATTCGAGGTGCGTGTAAGGGCTGAAATTCACGTGGTTGCTACGAGTATCGATTGGTTTTGGTTGTGGGTTTATACCTGCTGCTGTCGTGAGATCCTAGGGCTCAAAGGGTGCCTCGGTTTGTTGTTTTGTCCATTGTTCCTGCTCCTTGTGTCACGCTACAAAAGATTCATTGAAGAAAGGGTGACGTTTTTTTTTGCCTAAAGTGAACTGTAATTCTGAGCATTCAGGTGAGTTTTCATGTGCTTTTTAAATTGGGTTGCACTTTATTCGAAATAGTATCATGCAAACTTGTTTAAATGATCGTTAATTGCTACGTGTTTGGATTCTTCGATAATAAGTGAATGTTGAGAAATATGCTATATGTACATGATGAGATATATAAATGTTGGATTATAAATCGTGAACCATATAAATGTTGAATTGTGAATCGTGGAAATAAAGAAAGTTAGAACCGTTGAACCAAACGGAAAATAATGAATAGTTGGTATATATGGTTTTGGTGATATGTGTTGAATCGTTGATTTTGTTGACTGTTGATAAGTATTGAGAATATGTGATCACTGAATAGTAATTAAATGATATTTGAGCAAATTGCATGATTGTTTTACAAGTTTGATGTTATTGGAAAAGTGTTTGATATTATAAGAATTGTTTTATACGTGAAAACCATGAATTCTCACTAGGCCTTTGGCTGACCCAAAACTCTTTTAAAATTTGTGCAACCCAGATGAGCTGCTTAGGAATCAAGAGATTATTTGAGTTTGACTATGAGTAGAAGCTTCCGTTGATATAAGATAAATTTGAGGTTTTTAATGCTTCGAAAAGGCGGGGTGTTACAGTTGGCATCAAAGCCATAGGTTTAAGTGAATTAGGTTTTAGGAACCTAGTCTTAAACCTAGATTAGGTGTTTAAGTTGCAAAAATAGTTGATAGTTAGTGATTACTAGGCTCATTAAAGATAAGGAGTAATAGTTGTATTTTGACATGAATTATATGCCTTTATATAGATAGATACGTTGGCCTCTTAGATATTTTATGGACTTCAATTAAAATGGCAAAGAGAAATGGAAGGAAAAGGTGGTGGTGGCTCCAAGTTAAATCCAACAAAGAACCAAGATGTGCCTGTTACCAAAGGAGAACTAAGTAACGAAATCATAAGAATTATGTCAGAACACATGCCCACTATTCTGGCTAAAAGTCAAGAAAACTTTAGGAAGGCAGAAGAAGCTAGGAAAGCTGAAGAAGAGGCTGAGAAAACGAAAAAGTTAAATGAAGATGCTGAGAGGAGGAGAAAAGCAATGGAAGATAAGAGGGCTGCAGAGGAGCAGGAAAAGAAAAGAAAGGCTGAACAAGATAGGAAAAACGCAGAAAATGCTGAGAGACTAAGAAACGAAGAAGCCCAGAGAGACGGATGTAGCTACAAATCCTTCTTAAATTGCAAACCGACTGAATTTCATGGAGATAGCGACCCTGTGATTGTCACCAACTGGTTAAAGGAGATAGAGGACATCTTTGAAATTAGTGAATGCTCACGTGGACAAAGGGTGAAGTATGCATCCCATTTGCTTAAAGGAGAAGCGCGACATTGGTGGAATATGATCAAGATCGCTCGTGGTAATGAAGCTGTGAGTGCTATGACATGGGAACAATTTGAAGAGTTGGTCATGGAAAAATTATTGTCCCCAAGGATTGATGGATAAGCTTGAGGAGGAATTCTTAAAGCTGCAACAGAATGATATGACAGTTCCGAAATACACGGCAAAGTTTAATGAAAAGGCAAGATTTGCAAAATATCAGGTAGCTACTGAGGAAAGAAGAATCAAACGATACATATGGGGTTTAAAAGCTGGAATTAGGGGTCCAGTTCAACAAGCACGACCTGCAACTTTTCAAGAAGAAGTAGAGCTTGCTTTAATGATAGAAAAGGAAAATAATCGACAGCTAGAGGAAGGAGGAGATAACAAAAGAAAGAAAGAGATTCGGGATGAAGACGTGAAAAAGATTAAAATCAATGGTGGGAAAGTAGAGGATGTTGGGGAGTATAAACCATGTACCATATGCAAGAAAACCCATAAGGGGAAATGTTGGCATGAGGATTGTCGTAATTGTAGGAAACCAGGACATGCAACAAAGGACTGTAAAGCTGATTGGGTTTGTTTTAGATGTAAGAAACCGGGGCACAAGATCGCTGATTGTACTGAATGGAAGCCTCTCGATCCACAAGAGAAAGCAGGATATGGAGGCAAGCGAGGAGAGTACAAGGATACTCAACCACGAAAGACGATGGGAAGAGTTTTTCAACTAACAACAGAGAAGACTTAAGACACTCCATATTAGAAAGAATATAATAAAGAAGCATGTGACGCCTAATAGTACCCTTCAGTTCTTAAGGATTATGAATTTTGATGTTTTTGAATTATTAAGTTTGGTTTATTTTCGATGGGATTATGCTTCTAAGTTGGATTGCATACATTATTGATTGGTTTTTGAATTTTAGTTGCATAATAAAGTTTAGAGTATTGAACGAATATGATGTTATAACAAAGCGCCCATGACTGATTTTGTTTTAAATTTCGAGGACGAAATTTTTTTTAGAGGGGAAGAGTTGTAAAACCCTAAAAATCTCGAACATGTTAAATGACCATTATACCCTCATCGTAAAAACATTCGTAAAGAAAAAGGAACTCGTTAAAACGTTACATGTCTACCTTATAAATAATTACACAAGACTTACAAATAAAACTTTTAAATAACTTGCATATAATTATATAACACATTAAAGTGTCATATGTACAATATACCTTTTAATAGACAAATAATATAATGTACAAGTATTATTTGGAAAGTAAATAAAAGAAGGTGTGATTTATTCTGTTTCCCTTGTGATCGGCCCATTTTGAAATGCCTAGGCTCCCAAATCTAGTCCTAAAATGTCTCAATACTATCTCTTAAATGCCTTCACATTCCATTCCAAATAAAACATATCAAAAACCCTAGACCCCTTGATAACGCTCAGATTTTGCATGTTTTTAGTAGCGTTATGTGTGCTTTTATATATGTTATTTGGTTATATTTGCGTAATTATAGTGCTTAAATGCATAAAAAGATGTTTGTCTAGTGTTTATAACCAAGTGCAGGGAAACGGAAGAAAAGTAAAGAAATGTTCAGCAAATGGAAGATTCCCGTTTCAGTGACGCCTAAATCAGTATCTCAAGGACCTTTGAAGACCATAGTGATTGAAGAACCAAGTTCTACAAGATAAAGAGAAGAAAAGATCAAGTTTCCGTAATTCAGGAAATCCAACCGGATCGATTGGAAATTGACCAGAAACGCCAAATGACCATCACCAACCGTTCGGTCGCCACCCGTAACCGAAACAGTTGGCCCCTTTTGTAGAAGACCAACCGGATCGGTTGGTCATATAACCGATCCGGTTGGAGAAGCTGCATCTGCCAAATCTTCATCACTAAGTTTCCCTTTGCATCCATACGATTCTAGGTCCTTCTCTTGGTGTATTCTAGTCCCTTCCTTACTCCTTGGACGCCAAGTTCAACAATTAATACCCTAGGCTTTGGAATTAGTATAAATAGAGGCCATTTGTGAGCATATGAGACACACACTTAAAATACAAATCTCTCTACTCATCAAACAAAGCTTTAAGCTCTCAAATTCGTCCTTAGAAGTCCAGGGAAGTTTGGAGTTCCAGAAGTTCCACATTTGGAGGCCAAATCACCAAGAAGTCTACCCCAATACTTTGGGAATCATTACTTCACCATTTGTAATCTTATTCCAAGCATTGTAAGACTTTTAATCATGTTTTCTAATGTTCAAAGTTCTGAGTTTATGTTCATGTTTGCTATGAGTGGCTAGTTTCTTTATACACTTGCTTAAATGATGTTGATTATCATATGATTAGTTAGTGATTGTGTTAACATGTTTTAATTCAATTTCAAGTTGATTCTAAGATCCAATTGTGCTAAAGTTTCGTAGTGACATTTGTTAATCAAGTTTGGCTAATTGATAGTAATCGTTGAGGTCGAAAGAACTTATTGTTATTCAACTAGTCATAATCATTTTGTCTATGGATGATTGTTTTTACCCATTATTCTTGATTATACAAAGGAACTAAGGTGTGGTTGTAATAGAAACGCTTTTTGATTATCAAATTGGATTGGTTGGAAACATCTAAAAGGTTGTCAAATTAATTGTTGAGAATCAATTGTAGCCTTTTGTCTATGATCGGTTACCTTTTGTATTGATCATTTCTTAAGCAATTTGATGAAACAAGTGGATGTTTTTGTGTTTAAGTTTATGTATGTAGACTTATGAAACTTGAATTGATCTTGAATTGATTGGTTAAACGTAATGCTTGTTTTTATGAACTAAAATCTTGACGAAGGTTTAACTTGTAAGAACAATAGATAAGTCTTCCAACTAATTCTCATAACCAACATGTTAAGAGGTTAACACAATCACATTAATCTATGATATGAAACTAGTTTAAGCAAGTGTAGTTTTTAATCATCTGAATTTCATTATATCTATTTGCTTTATTATATGTTTTGGATAGACTCTGTTGATTCAAACTTGTGCTTAGATTCACTCAAATCCCTGCGAACGATCCCGACTTACCTTCATAATCTTGCTATAACGGACGAGTATACTTGCTCGTATGTGTTATTGGTAATATTGGTAATTCACCTTTTATAAATTTAAAACTTGTACACACGTAGCACATCAAGTTTTTGGCGCCGCTGCCGGGGATTTGATTGTGTTTCAGCAAGTTTTTGAATTTCCCTCAGTCGATTCAACCAAAATTTTTCTCTCAGAAACCTTAACCGGATCCGGTTGTCCTTCAACCGAATCGGTTACGATTTTACCCATAACTCAACTGGTCTAACCGATCGGTCGCAACCCGCAACCGATCCGGTTACCCAATCTGTCCCAGAAAAACTGTTTTCGTTGTTTGTCCGTGTGTTTAGATATTTCCTGGATTCTCTAGGACATTGTATGAACACTCGAGCAGCGGGAATAGAACCAATTACACCTCTTACCAACCAGGAACGTTTGATTCGAAGAAGAAGAAGAACACTTTTCATACCATTGGAAAATCGTGTACCAAGAGTACCAAACCCACCATTTGATAACCTCGTAGAAGCCAAATTTGTTTACAATCCTTTCACCAATTTACCTTTTCCCATGGTGGACGATCAATCCATGTGGGGAACCAACCGAGCCGTAGCACCAACTCCCGGAAGTGCTATTGTTGCTGTCAATCTTGGTGACAACTTCACCGTGAAGGGACATCACCTCTCTATGATCAAAGACCATCAATTCGATGGCCGTGCGCGGGCCGATCCGCACAAGCACATAGCCGAATTCATCGAAATTTGCGGCATGTTCCGTTATGGCGACACCGATTTCAATGCCATCAAACTCAAACTTTTCCCATCATCACTCGCCGGAGATGCTAAAGTATGGTACAATGAATTAACCCCAGGAATCATCAATACTTGGGAGGAGATGAGGCAAGCTTTTGTAAGCCGATTCTTTCCACCTGCCATGTTTGATTGATTAATGGGAGAAATTCGTGCTTTTACCCAAAATCCAAACGAATCACATGTCGAAGCTTGGCTTCGAATGAAAGATTTGCTTCGTAGTTGTCATGGACATGGACTATCCAAAGGAACCATTATCCAAATCTTTTACCATGGACTAGATAAAATCTCTCAAGGCATCCTTGATGTTGGAGGAATTTTTCTCTATAAAACTCCCAACGATGCACATCAATTGCTCGAAGATCGAGTACTTCTCAAACTTGATTGGTCCAAAGATGCCAAAACTAAACCTCTCTGAAAAACTGTTGCTTTTGTCGAAAACACCGATACTTCAAAACTCATGGAGAAGATGGAAGCATTAACCTCAAAAACCTACTCGCAATACAAAGATATCAAAGATGAAATGAAGGAAATGCGAGACGGATGCAACAATTGTGGAGGAAATCATCCATCGTCCGAGTGCGACGATAAACCTATGGGTGGACCGAAGGAAGGAGAAGCGAGTTACGCTCAAGGAGGATACCGTGGAGGAGGATATTGTAGTAATTATTACGGTCGAAATTCTGGAAATTGGCAAGATCTCCGACCAAGGGATGAAAACCGTGATTCTCAACCATGAACTGACGATCCACCACCACAAAACCCCGACAAAAATATGGAAGAAACCGAATTCGAGAAAACCATGAGAGAATTCGTAGCTGCTCAAAAATCTTCAAATGATTTTATGAAAAATCAATTTTTCAATCTCAAAGCCAAAGTTGAGCAAGGACAGAAAAATCATCAAGCATCTATCCAAGATCTTGAAAACAAGTTTGGTAGACTTTCTGACCAACATTCCTCTAGACCATCTGGTTCATTGCCAAGTAATACCCAATCCAACCCAAAACCATCAAATGATAAGACATACCGTCCACCACAAACAAGAAATGAGCATATCAATGTTGTCTTCACAAGAAGTGGTCTCTCGTACGATCCACCACCAAATCCTAATGAAAACACTCCTGTCACCATTGATAGTGAGGATGAAACCGAGGAACCAAACACAACTCAAACCACCAAAAAGAAAAACATTCCATCCGTCAAGGCGTATACACCAAAAATTCCTTACCCTCAACGCCTGAAGAAAGAAAAGATGGAAGAGCGTTATAAGAAGTTTATTGAAATAATCAAAGAGGTTAGACTCAATGTTCCTCTCGTTGATGTCATAGCCGGAATGCCCAATTACGGGAAATTTTTGAAAGAACTTCTTAATAACAAAAGCAAGCTTGAGCAAATATCAGCTACTTTCCTTAACGAAGAATGCTCAGCTATTGTCCAAAACAAGATCCCACCAAAGCTCGGAGATTCTGGGAGCTTTCTTATTCCATGTACTTCCGGGAATAATGTTAAATGTGATGCTTTGGCCGATCTTGGCGCAAGTATCAATTTGATGCCTTATTCGCTGTATTCCAAGTTATGCAACAACAACCTGAAACCAACAAAAACGCGCATCCGCTTAGCAAATCATTCTTATCAATATCCTGTGGGTATTGCCGAGAATATGCTCGTTCAAGTCGATAAATTCATTTTTCCCGTGGACTTTGTAATCTTGGAAATGGAAGAAGATAGTAAAGTTCCACTCATCTTAGGAAGACCTTTCCTAGATACCGCTGATGCAATCATCAAAGTGAAAGGAAAAGAACTCAACCTTGGAGTTGGGGAAGATCGAATCACTTTTCTAATCGATAAAGCAATGCGCTACCCACATTCCAGTGATGACACTTGTTTTAACATCGATATTATTGATGAAGTCACTGATGAAGAATTAGACGCATTACTTAACGAATCCGACCCATTCATGACTACTTCTGAAAAAATCAATGAAACAGACTTTGACAAAAAGTTTGATGATTTCATGAAAGTAGAATTCGAAGGAGATAACTCAGAAGAAGAAGAAATGGAGGAAGAGGAAGAAAATTTTGAAGAAATAACTTTCAATGACGAGATACGAATTAAATCCTCTATCGAAGAACCACCCACAGATCTCGAACTCAAACCTCTCCCAGATCATCTTTAATATGCTTACTTGGAGGAAAACTCACTTCTTCCAGTAGTCATATCTTCATTGCTCGAGGATAGTAAGAAAGAAAGTTTAGTTTCTGTCCTCAAAAATCACAAACAAGCTTTCGCTTGGAAAACATCCGACATTCCAGGAATTAGTCCTAATTTTTGCAAACACAAAATCAATTTTGAAGAAGGGATTAAACCTGTGGTAGAACGTCAAAGTCGACTCAATCCCAACATGAAAGAAGTTGTTAAAAGGGAAATCATAAAACTTCTCGATGCTGGAATCATTTACCCAATTGAGGATAGCCCTTGGGTAAGCCCTGTTCACTGTGTTCCCAAGAAAGGAGGAATGACGGTTGTGACTAATGAGCGAAATGAACTAGTTCCAACTAGAACTGTCACTGGTTGGCGCGTTTGTATTGACTATCGTAAGTTAAATAAAGCTACCAGAAAAGATCACTTTCCACTCCCGTTCATGGATCAAATGCTTGAAAGACTGGCAGGAAATAAATTCTTTTGTTTCCTCGACGGATTTTCAGGATATTTCCAAATTCCTATCGATCCTAAAGATCAAGAAAAGACCACTTTCACTTGTCCTTTTGGAACCTACACATATCGGTGTATGCCTTTTGGTCTTTTCAATGCACCTGCGACTTTTCAAAGGTGTATGATCGCCATATTCCAAGACATGCTAGAAACCTCCATGGAAGTTTTCATGGATGACTTTTCAGTATTTGGAGATTCATTTGAAGCTTGTCTTTCTAATCTCGATAAAATGCTCGAAAGATGCGAAGCTGCACATCTTGTTTTTAACTGGGAAAAATGTCACTTTATGGTAACCGAAGGAATTGTGCTTGGCTACAAAATCTCCAGTGCAGGAATGGAAGTAGACAAAGAAAAGGTCGATGTCATCTCAAAACTTCCACCACCAACTAACGTCAAAGCCGTTAGAAGGTTTTTAGGACATGTTGGTTTTTACCGCCGATTCATCAAAGATTTTTCAAAAATATCTCGTCCGATGACAAAACTTCTTGAGAAAGAATCTATCTTTGACTTCAATGCTGATTGCATAAGAGCTTTCAAAACACTGAAATCTCAACTTACTAGTGCTCCGATCATGGTTTCACCTAATTGGTAACTACCCTTCGAACTTATGTGCGACGCAAGCGATTTTGCTGCTAGAGCCGTCTTAGGCCAACGTGAAGGAAAACACTTTCGGCCTATATATTTTGCTAGCAAGACACTGAATATTGCTCAGCAAAATTATACCGTCACCGAAAAGGAATTACTAGCCGTCGTTTTCGCATTCGACAAATTCCGATCCTACCTCGTGCTTTCAAAAACAGTCGTTTTTACCGATCATTAAAGAAGAAGCCAGTTTTCCTTACTCTAGCATCTACCAATTAAAATAAGAGACAACCTAACAATAATTAACAACTAGGTTTAATAGATCTAAGCAAACACAATAGTAATTTAGCTACTCATAATGGATAAGCATGCATACACACAAACAGTTGAACATAGGATAAACATGGTGATAAAATGGATTAACAAACTTATCTTATAATGTAAAGATGGGTTTGGAACCCTAAAATACTGTCCAAGTGTGACCACACACGAACTAGGGTTTGCTCTCCAAAATTCTACCACACTAAATGCAGAAACATCGAATTATATATGTAGATTTACAAGTGCGACGACGTCGCCTTTTGCTGGTGACGCCGTCTGGTCGCCGTCTTTAGGGTTTCGTTTGGGCCAAGTCATCGTTGGGACGACGTCGGTTGAGAAGTGTGATACCGTCTATCTTCATGAGGGACGTCGTCTTGCGATCGTTCTTGGACGTCTGGTGAAGAAACTAAGGGCGACGCCTTCCAGAATTTAGGCGTGACGCCATCATGTTGTAGAACCAATATTTCACCTGAGCCGTCGCGTGCAATCTAATTAGAAACCTCCTTAGCGTCGGCGCGCCCTTTGGGTTGGGATGCCGTCAGTTGCATAAAACAGCCTTGGATCTTGACTTTGCCTTTTTCTTCATGTTTTCGCTCCTTTTCGTCCAAATATGCTTGATTCCAGCTTTTTGCTTCTAGAAGACCTAAAATGTGAAAAGGAACGATTTTAAGTAGTAACGGATATAAAATGTGCCGATTTATGGCTTAAATGACCCCCTAAAAACGTATGTTTTAAATCCTTATTAGGTGGCATGACACTATCTGTGGCGGTGTGATTAGTACACGGCGTTCCCTATTTGTGCATCCATTTGATTATTATTATTATTATTATTATTATTATTATTATTATTATTATTATTATTATTATTATTATTATTATTATTATTATTATTATTATTATTATTATTATTATTATTATCATCATCATCATTATTATTATTATTATTATTATTATTATTATTATTATTATGTGTGCCTATATATTTGCCAAAAGCAGGTGTATTAGAGACATGATGTTTATTTTACAGAGAGCGTATGGATGCATCATAGGTACTCGGTTTGGTTCTGGTATATTGGTGAATGGTTGAGTGTGTGCCATACACCCCATACCACATTTGGTACATTAGGGGCGACGACTCCTTTTCACACTTTGCTATTTCAATATATTATATATGTCTGATTTGTTTTGGGTCTATTCATGTTGCATGGGTAGACATATCTAGGCTCGTGGGCATTTCCTTTGCATTTCTTATATTCCTCATTCATATGATATATTCTTTATTTCCTTTACTTCTTATTTCTTATAACATCTTGTTCAGCAGATCCATTTGATTTATGTTTCGTTTATTTGTTTGTCTTATTACCTTTTTTTAGTGCAAAGGTGAATCATTATATTACTATCCACAACCACAAATTACAAGACATTATTTGTATCAAAATGGTATGAGACATGCCTCATTCATAAGAAGATACAACATTGACTATACTATCATTCTATACTCTGATTATGATCATCTATTGATACTGCATACCAAAAAACATACTACACTTATTCATTCACTTTTGCTGATAATTCCATTGGGAGAACAGCTGCTACCATTCCAGCTTCTCACTTTGATTCACCTTAGAGCACAAACCATCTAGCGACACTTCCACATCATCTCCCCATCAAAGCCATTCAACCATTACCCACAACAGCTAAGATAGGACAGATGTGTGGCTTCACTAGGAACCTTCACCCATCCATGTTGGGGCTCTTCCAATTCAGCCTACATTTCCTTCTCTATGAAAGGCTTCAGCTAAATGGAAACACACTCCCACGATGATGACCAGCCTTACCTCCTATGGTGATGCATTGAGAGGACCAAGAAGGTTCATCTTGCACGCCTCTCTATTCCTCTCATCATGCATCACCCGCCCAAACCACTTACCCTTCACAGTATCCAACCCTTCATTATGGTACATTTCCCCAAATCAGACCTCCTTCTTTTCACCACAAACTTACCAAGTTCCTCCCTAGGCCAACCTGGAAGTTTTATGCATACTAACAAGGTACAGTCACACTAGGGAAACTCCAAGGTACAAGGTATTAGCATACTGTAGTGGCTCGAATAGATTCTGACATTCAATACTTGAATTCTTATGACAAAGATCCACTTAATCTGTTGCATCCTGACTTTAGACTAATCTTTAGCATAATTCATCTCCACATTCCATCTGTTAGCAACCCTCATCACATTATTGGACTTCATTACTTTCATACAAACTAGCTGCAGTTTGATGTTGTCTTCAATGATCTGTAATAAGTTTGATTTTCCAACTGCTTCACCAGTGAAAAGTCTAGTATTTCTTTCTTTCCATATGTGGTATACACTAGTTGCCAGGACAATTCTTTTGAGAATGCTTCCAATTGTGTTATTGCACTTGTCATTAGAATATTGTTCAATGATAGACTCCCATGTATTTGAAACATTATCATATTCCATTTTATCCTTTAGAGCTTCCCAAATGAATTTGGAGTAGTCACATTCAAAAAATAGATGGGTGTGAGAATCATTCACACTACTGCATAAAGAACACTTCATGTTAGGATCTTTATTCCACTTCTGAATCCTATCTTGTGTTTGTAATTTTCCTTTGATATCCATCCAAAGAATGAAAGCTATTCTTGGATTACACTGAGAAAACCACACTACCTTGTCCCACTTGACTTTACTTTGCTGCTGACATATGTGCTCCCATGCCATTCTAGTTGAAAATTCATACAAGCTTCCATCATTACCCTTCCATTTAGTAGTGTCTTCACTGAGCATTAGTTGAGGAACAACTAGATTAACAAGGACAGGGTATTGTGTATACCAGTCATTAGGCCATCTCCACTTCCCATTATAAATCATTTCATTGACTTTCATGCTTTCTGTTAACCTTGCATTAAGAATGCTCCTTGTAGTAATTGTATCCTTAAGAAGGCCCAAACTGCTCCATTGGTCAAACCACATATTAGTTTTCTGTCCATTTCCAATCACTTGAACAATGTAGTTTCTAACTTTCACTCTTAAATTCAGCAGATTCTTCCATAGCCAACTGTCATTGTATTCTTCATTAATCTTCCAAATACTATTACCTTTGAGTTTAACAGCATGCACCCATTTAACCCACAAAGTTTCTTTGCCAGCTGCTATACTCCATAGATTCTTAATCATCAGTGCTTCATTCCATTCACTAAGCAATCTTAATCCTAAGCCTCCTTGACTCTTAGGCTTACAAATTTCTTTCCATGCTATCTTGGCTTTCCCCCTTTTCAACTCACCCTTACACCATAGAAATCCTTTAAGGACTCTGTCTATATCTTTGATACTGGCTTTAGGCAATAAGAACACATTTGCCCAATATACACTCAATGTAGACAAGACAGATGCAATCAATTGTAGTCTTCCAGCATAAGAAAGATAATTATTTTTCCAATCCTCTACTTTATTCTTTACCTTCTCCACTAACAGCTTACAATCATTAACACCCAATTTCTTAGTGATTAGAGGTACACCAAGATATTTCATAGGCAACTTACCTACTTTAAAAGGAAGAATTTGTAGAATCTCCCTACCCACTTCATCTTTGATATTACCAAAGAAAATAGTACTTTTAGACATGTTAGGAAGCAAACCTGACATTTCACTGAATTCCAGCAGAGTGTCTTTAATCACTTTCACAGATTCCACATCTCCATTACATACTACTAGCAGATCATCTGCAAAGCACAGATGAGTAAGCTTTATCTCCTTACATCCAGCATGATACTTGAAATTGTTGTTCCTTTGAGTATTCTTGGTCATTAGTAGAGTTAAGATTTCCATGGCAAGAGTAAAAAGGTAAGGTGAAATTGGATCACCTTGCCTTAACCCCCTCCCACTTGGAAAATAGCCTTTTCTTTCAACATTGATGCAGATTGTGAATTTAGTTGTAGTAACACAAACCATTATCCATCTCACCATCTTTTCATGAAACCCATACTGCACCAGAATTATCTCAAGAAACTTCCAATCAACAGTATCATATGCTTTAGCCAAATCAATCTTCATACAGCATCTTCTAGGTCCACTTTTCCTGTTGTATCCTCTTAAGAGTTCCTGTGTTATGAGGATATTCTCCTGAATAGCCCTCCCTTTAATAAATGCACTCTGATTCAAGTTGACTAGCTTTTGGAGACCAGTCGTAATCCTTTCTATAATTATCTTGCTTATACATTTGTAAATGACATTTCAACATGCAATTGGCCTGAAATTAACTACTCTATTAGGAGAATTTACTTTGGGAAACATGGATAATATAATAGCATTAACTTCTCCCAGCAATTTGCTAGTCTTAAAGAATTCCTGAAATGCCAAACATACAGCTTTACCCACCACTGACCAAGCTTTTTTGTAAAAAGTGGAAGTATATCCATCTGGTCCTGGTGCTTTATTGCCATCAATATCAAACATAGCCATTTTCACTTCATTATCAGTAACATCTCTTACCATAAAATTAGCTTCCTCAGTATTCAAAGTAGTACCAAATAAACCTTGAAAATTCCAATAATCACTTGTAATAGACCTTGCCCCAAGAAAGCTTTGGAAATGATTCACAAAAAGCTCCTCCATAGGTTTCCCTTCATACCTATTCCCATTCTCATCACATATACTTAAAATTCTACTAGCTTGTTTTCTACTTTTCAACAATTTATGGAAATAAGCATTATTCCTGTCCCCTTTGCTCATCTAATCAACTTTTTCTTGTTGAAAAAGAAACTCTTCTTCATCCTTTATAGCTTCATTATACTTATTCAATGCAGTTACTTCACATTCTTTTAGAACACCACTATGAGGATTAGCTACCAAATTCTCTTGAGCTACTTTTAATTTCTCTCTGCACCTTTTAACTCTTTCATACAGATTCCCATTTTTCCAGCTTAGATTATTCATCATACTTTTTAATTGCTACCAGACAGAACATTTTACACCCCTTTACCTCAAAACTCCATTCTTTAGTCACAGTTGGCAAAAAATCCTCTTTATTGGTTATATAGTTAGAAAATCTAAATGGTTTAAACTTTTTAGTAAGAGCTTGAGGGAAACTTACTTTGACTGGACTATGATTAGAAATAAGAAATGGAAGGAATTCTGCTACAGCATTGGGAAAATTCTCCATAAACTTCTCATTAACCATGGCCCTGTCTAGTTTTTTGAGAACACTATTGTGTGGATTCAAAGGAGATTTGATCCATGTAAAGTATAGCCCTGTACTGCATAAATCTTCAATCTCAGTATCATTAATGCACGCAATAAACTCTTGCATATCTGATGTAATAATGGATCCCCCAGCTGAATGTTCTGTGACTTTTATAGTAGTGTTAAAATCACCTAAAACCAACCATGGCCATCCAGAAGTTACATATTTAGCTCTCCTTAATTCTTGCCACACCTCCTTCCTTTCTCTACCAGTGTTTGCAGCATACACAAAGCTACAATATATTTTGACTTTAGCTGGAATAGCTAAAACACACAACATAGTTTGTTTAGAACTACTCACCACCATCAAGTTAACCACTGTATTATTGCACCCAATCAGAATTATGCACCCATTCATACTATGATTGACATTAGACACCCAACTCCAGCTCCCAAAAGCTTTATCACATACTTTTTGTAGCTTATGGGGTTTCACATGAGTCTCTAAAATTGCACACACTTGAATACCATCCTCCTTTATCATTATGCTTATTTATTTTTGTTTTTTCAAGTTATTCATACTTCTAATATTCCAAGAAACAATATTAAGATCCATATAAAAGTAGTAAAAAACAGCTACTCTATTCTAATTCAGACCAAAATTTAATTCAAAACTGACTTACTCAAACCTATGACATTATCAGCAGCCATAGTTTGAGCTAACTCATTCCCTCCTTCCAATACATCCCCCTTATTCATTTTTTCATCTTCCCTTTCTTTGATTCTATCTATCTCCCATTGTTCTTTGAAGTATCTAATCATATCTTGTGTCCAATTGCTTGATTCTACACAATTAGGCTGCACTTTCTTATTGAAGAAAACATCAACCACCATTCTGCCTTTCAGTATCCTTAAATCATGATCATCTTCATCCCTAACACTGTTTAGAGCTTCAAACTTATTGTTACTTTTAGGATACATGGTATTCTTAGTTCCTGATGTTGATTCTTAAGGTAGCTTAGCTTTATTCTTCTCTTTAATTGCATTGTTCTCCACACTTTCAATATTCACTCTTCTTTCTCTGTATTCTTGCCTGTTATTATTCCTTCTCCCTACCCCAATCCTTTTCTGTTGTTGCCAAGTTCCGTTTTCCTTGTCAATTTTTGTTGCATTTGCCTCTTTCATCCTTACCTCTTCATCATTCTTTTGATTCAATTCTTCCACTGTTCTAGGCCTAATACTACAGTTTTCAGTGCTATGCCCAAATACCTTGCAGTGATCACAACATTCAGGTTTCCAATCATACACCACATTGACCAATTTTTTTCCTTTTACCATTTTATCTTTATCTGTGTATACAATCTTGATCTTATTCTTCAAAACTTTACAAGCCTCAAATTCCACCAGAACCCTTGCATAGTCAGACCTTCAAATCCTATTTTTACACATTCTAGCTGTCATTTCATCCATCATAATAGGCCTTCCTAATCCACTAGCTAAAGCACTTATCCCCTCCAAACTCCATGCCTCCATTGGTATGTTATGTAGTTTGACCCATGCAGGCAATTTAACTGGTTCAACCTTCTTTAACCCAATCTCAGGATTCCATTTCAATACAAACAGTGGCCTATTGTTCACCATCCAAGGACCTTTTGCTAATACTAGTTGCATACCTTCAACATCCTTGAACTTGAACAAATTGATACCACTATCATTCACAATTACATCTTTAAACCCATATTTGCCCCACATTCTCCTTATATGATACCTCAATTCATTGAACCCCATATTTTGCCCAACAAAGTAATCACACAATGTAGTTTGCCATTTAACACACCCTTTCTGGACAATTTCATCATCAAACACTACATTCTCTAAACCATCTTCATTAATCTTTGGTGCAATGTAAATCAAATGATTATCAATAGTAACCCCATTCTTCTTAACAACATTAGCATAAGGCTTGTCACTAGTCCCCTTAGCATTCTCAACATTAACAGCATTACCATTATCAACATAATCAATCTTACCACTATCAACATTAGCATTCTTATTAGTACTACTAACATCATTTCCAGTATTGTTAAGTGCATTCTTACTAATTCCTTCAGTACTAGCAGTTGAATTAGCAGTTGGAGTGATACTTACATCATTATTCATGACATCTGTGCCCTTGTCACTTGTAACTTCATCCCTCTCCATTTCCAATTCCATAATTTCCTCTGAATCAATAACTCCTGATGTCCTATTGTCTAAAAGTGAGGTAACTCGAGTTCCCGTTTGGATTAAATTGCATAATGTTCCATTACTTGCATATTCAGAAGATGGGTTGAGCTTAATTGCTACTCAAGTGGGTAAGCCGATTATGTTAGATGCTTTTACAAGTTCCATGTGTGTTGATTCATGGGGTCGTATTAGTTTTGCACGTGCTCTTGTGGAATTATCATCTGATTTTGAGCTTAAACATGTGGTGACTATGGCGATCCCTAACAAGGATGATAGTGGTTTTACTACGGCAAGTATAAAGGTGGAATATGAATGGAAGCCGCCACACTGTACGGAATGTAAAGTGTTTGGGCATGATACTGCTTGTTGTCCTAAGAGTATTAAGGAGAATTATGATGTTCCCCCCACCGCTAATGTGGATGAACCTGATGAGGGTTTTAAGGTGGTGCAGAATCGGAAAGCAAAACCTAAAGGTACGAAGATGACTGGTGGTATTAATATGGGTAAGGGTCCTAGATTTGCACCTAGGAAGCAGGTATATGTTGCAAAAACGAAGACACCGGCAGCTGCTAGTGGTATTGCTAATGATACACCAATTACTACGTCTAACTCTTTTGGGACTCTTGAGGTGGAAGATGACTCGGGCATCCCATGTATTGTTATTGATTCTTCTACTGAAACGGTGAAGACTGGAAAGTCTTCTGGTACTACTAAGGAAGCAGGTATTGATGGCTCTCGGGGGAAGGACCTTGGTGAGGCGTCTAAGTCTTCGGAGAATGGGACTTCTTCTGCTTCCAAGCTTGTGAGTGATTCAATGGGATCAATGGATGTTGGTTCTACTCCCATAGCTGAGAAAATTGGTAAGCTTGAAAAGCTAATTATTGATGGGAAAGCTACTCTTGTGGATGATGATGGTCAACCTATTCCGGCTACCTCTTCTACTAAGAGAGCCAACCCTTTTTCTAAAGTGGGAGAGATTGTGGTGTCTGATTCTGAAGATGAGGTTGTTGCTAACCCATTTGATGAGTCTGTTAATATTTTTGGTGGTGGACACGAGTTTGAAGATGAGTATGATGACTATGACTTCGACGACTATGCGAAACAGGTTCGTGATCTTCCGGGGAATTTGGATACCTTTAATGCCATGTATGGCACAAAGTTTCAAGGTCCTAGGAAGTAATTTTATTTTGTTGTGTCATATGTTAGCATTTGAGTAGTGGTTTGTTTTCTTGTTTAGAGAATTGGAAGTGTCTTGTTATGTAAGCTTTATGCCTATGTAACGGGCTGAGATATGGGACTTCACCCATATCCATTGTACTTAAACATTTATTTGGTTATTATTTACCAGGGTGTAAGATTACTCCCCTTTACCCAAAAAAAACTGACCCAAACCCCCTTGATTTGCCTATGTATTCTCAGCTTGCTTACCACTACCATTGTTGCTACCATTATTGACTTTGACTACTCTTTTCCCAGTATTGATTTCGGAATTCTCATATCTCTTAGGAATTCTAACATTGCGCTTCAACCCATGCCTATTAGAAGACATTTTGTAAATTCAACTCAAAATGGCTTTAAAACACAGGTATGAACACTAAAAGATAGTTATTCAACCCATAGATAACACTACAGATGAAATTCAAGAAATTCAATTTTGGCGCCAAAATTAAAATTTCCGAATTACTCAGTAAAAATTGGGGAAAACAGTATTGGGTTGATTGGAATGATAATCTGAATCGATTGATCGGATTAGATTTTGGAATTGATGGTTAGATTTTAAGTAATTGAAGCTTTTTAGAGGTTTAATGGCGGATGGTTTTTGGGCGGTTAATTTGTTTGGTTTGTTAGAGGAGAGAGAAAACGAGAGAAAAAAAATTCTTTGATGTATATTGGGAAAGTTTGATATAGTTGGATTTTTAAATTCTTTGATGGATTTTTAATAAGAGAAAATTCTTATTACCTTGCATTGTTTATATTTGTTCACTGAGCGTTAGCTCAGCTGCATTTCTTTTCTCTGCGGCATGTAATAAGCGGGAAGCTCAGAACGAGTGATGAGAGTAGGAGCTTAGAACACCTACCCTTAGTTTCCCATTTATTTTGGACTTATGTTTTCCAAACTTTGTCATTTGGTTATCATTTGGATTATGTTTCTTTGACTTGAACTTGGTTGACTTTTGTACCTTGGAAGTCATTTGGTTTATATGACTTTCCTTTATTTATTTTAATTCTTTCGCTTGTCTTTTGTGTATGTTCTGATAGATACCATAATGTGGCACGTGACCTTTGTCGGGTTGGGGTGTTACAACAACCCCGTATTTATCCAAAAGACACAAAAGCCCTAAATCTGACAAAGATTGTCGAAAACCCTAAACTCAGAACTCAATCAAACCTTGAACAAGCTCTAATACCATGTTAAACGATATCACAACAACAAGATTTGCACTCAACCAGCTGGCCCTTAGTGTTGTATTACTTAATAACAATCGTCCTCAAATGAGTGCGATTAACATACAAAAGAAACGAGTTGTCACCAACACGGATGCAACCTAAAATAATATAATACTCACACAAAACAAAACCAAACTAGTACAACCCAAACGCTAAACGATTAAACACGTGATATCTTGGGAGAGAATTTGATATGTGCGAAAGAGAAAACGACTAAAGTGAATGAGAAACCCTAGCTGATATCATTCTTTTTATAGTCACAATATTTACCAAGCAAACCCTGCACAATACAAAACAACATAAACAACACCAAACTTATATATTTGCAGAAATTTTAGAATTAGTTACTGAACTTTATAAATAAAAAATGAGTTTGATATTTCAACATTAGAAAAGTAGTGATAAGAATTTGAAATGCAGGAAGATTAAACACGGAGTAATAATTATGCCTTGTGCTTCTGAGAAACTTTCACGATATTTCTCTTCCTTTGTCTCACTTCCGTGCAGTGGCGGAGCTAGATAATTTTTCGTAGGAGGGCCAATAGTGTATGTAATACTAATAATGTAAGAGGGTCAAAGTGTAATAATTTATTTTTTACCATATGAAAATTGCTAAAAATACGTTAAGATAAAAAAATTGTGGGAGGGCCACCACCCCCTTTGGTCTCTGCTTGGCTCCGCCAATGATTCCGTATGCTCGGGTGCAATAGCAAATTTTAGCCTTTTATTTGCATTTGCATGTGGCACTGACTAGCGAGGTGTTTATTGGTTCGCGTTTATAAGTGGAGCACTTTTTTCTCGTAAGTTCGAATCAAAAACCGAATTTAAATTCAATTCAGTTTTCAAGTTTGACCCGAAAACCCGAATTTCAAAATTTATAATTCTTCTTTCATTTAGTTATATATGTATGTTTAACATCAAACGTTTATAACTAAAAAATTTAGACGATATATACTTATATACACCAAAGGGCTTTGGCTTAGTTGGTACCCACCTTTGAAAAACTCATAAGCCCACTAGAGATATTTTGTGGATAAAAGGTCAAGGGTTCGAGTCTCGGCTCGTGCTCACTCTAGTTGGTGTCCACTGGGTCAGAAGAGTTGCCGGAGCTATTTCTTATAGGGTGACAATGGTTGGTGCCAAAAGGAAATAGGGTCAGAGTGTTCTCGCCAAGTAACAATTTTTTTTTGTTCATATATACTTATATACATAACGAAAGAGATGCATTATTTAAAAAAAAAAAAAAAGGAATCTAAACTTATATATTTGTTTTAATTTGTACTTGTAAAGGTTTTAATAATTTGTTTTTTTCTATAAATATATATATAAAAAAAATTATACTAATTTGGTTTTCTAGTTCGTCAATTGAGACCCAAAACCAATTTAAAAGCTCGGTTTTCCATTCATGTAGGTAAGTTTTCGGTTAGTGGTCCATCGCTGCTATTTAAAGCTTGTTTAGTAAATTCTTAAACCTTACTTACTAATGAGAGTTACATACTGATAAAATCAGCTTTATACTTATAGCTCTAACACACCATCTTCTGCCTAACTTTCTTGTTTTATAGTATGTGGACCATTTGAAGATACTAATACATATTTGGAAATTATGATTTGAAGTTGTTACTCATATATTGAAAAACTGCTCCTTCTTCACTGTTTTAGGAAAAGGTTTGATTGGAATAGTTGGGTCTCGAAGAAGGTCAGTGTATTTGTTTGGCGTGCTTGTTTGGATTGGATAGGCTGCCTAATTATACTAATCTTGCAAACCGGGGTATTTCGATCAGTCATATTTCAGAGATATGACTCAGCTCCAGAAAGTCTTGAGCATGCTTTAATAGGCTGTCCTCATGTCATTCAAGTATGGCGAAAAAGTTCAGTTGGTGGTTATTACAATTTCCTCCAACGCTATATCTTTATGACTTGGTTTTATTTGGGTTCAACTGCTACAAAGTGCCAAAAGCTTTTTCAAGGACTGATTTTTACTTCCTAGCTTATGGTGCTTGTGGAAATGGAGAAACTATATTGTTCATGTCAGTCCTTTTGGGTAAGGTGTGCTAATAATATTAGCTTTTCCAAAAAAAGAATTACAAAGTAGTGGACAGTAAATAGTTTACAAACTGTTTATAGGTTGAAAAGTAGTGATAAGATTTTGAAAGCTTGTAACAATAAGTGAAAGCTTGATCACTAACACCTCCTAGCGCAAGCCTTAAAGTCAAATCGTGAATAAAAGAGTTCCCTTGTCCACCATTAATATCATTGACAGATGGAGGTTGTATGAAGATATCGGGATCATGCTGTATTTTGGCATAATAATAATAATAATAATAATAATAATAATAGATGAAAAGAATGAATATTAACAAAAAAAAAAGGGCCTCATAGGCGACCTAGTGGGGGTTTCATGGGTTCACAAGAAGTCAATAGGATGGATGTTCGTGTGTAATTTTCATTTAAAATCATGATTTTTCTGAAATAAATTGGTCCAAAAATTTATGTCATATAAATACACGTCTCGTTTAGTTAGTTCAGAAAAGATCTAGTGAGAATAATTATTAAAATAAGAATAGTAAGAAGAAATTGTAATCATATTCAGAATTAAAAATAATATGAAAATGTATCTATTTTTATAAATGCATTTAAAATTTGTAGTTATGATTTATTCTCATTTTTTTCGTTTTAATTATATGTCTCATTTGATTATAACTCAGTTTACTAATATGTCAAAAAAGAGTTAGGATCAAATAAGAAGAAATTTTTAAATGAGAAGGATACAAAGAAATAACCACAATCACCAATTTAAGATGCACCTACAAAAATAGATGCATCTTTTTTTTAAAATCTATTTTTTGTATTAAATTTAAATTCTTCTTATTTATTTAATTTTTATTTTTTTGTAGATGCATTTAAAATTTTTGTGGTTGTGATTTATTCTCATTTTTTTCGTTTTAATTATATTTCTCATTTGAGTATAACCCAGTTTACTAATATGTCAAAAAAGAGTTAGGATCAAATAAGAAGAAAAATTAAAATTAGAATGATAAAAAAAACCACAAGCACACATTTCAAATGCACATACAAAAACATATGCATCTCCCCTTGAAAATTTCCCTATTATTTGAAATGTATGGCTATAAATTTCTTATTCTTCTTATTTTGTGGAGAAATTGTTCTTATTATTCTCTCATTTAAGTTTTTCTTCTCACCAGATCTCTTCACGTCAAAAAAAATTATATGTGTTCTTAATTTGTTTACCAATTTAAATAAAGTTTATACAACCTTTTATCATTCATCTAAACTTCTAGTATTAGTTACGTTCATAACACTACTACACAAAAACTTATATAGAACACCTTAAATAGAGTGGTTCTCCTAAAACCTGATCTAACTAAGTGAAAAGAGGGGGGGAGTTGTCAAATAGATCGGTTATTAAGACAAAGACCGTTCTAAATAAGTTTAAATATAAATAGATCGGGCTTTATATATCAACTGATCTATTTATGGCTTATACAAAAGGCTCCCTTTCCGCAGACAGGGTATACTTTGGTCTCAATATTTATCAACACAACTCAAAACCCACAATAAAAACTCAAAAAAAACTCAATAAATGCTCCAAAAAACACAATTAATGCTTCAAAAATTCTCATTTTCAAATGTTTATATTGTCTCAATTTAAAAGGTACTTAATGTTATAACTATGCTTACTATTTATCTCTTTCATTTTATAACACAAAATTAATTTATGAGTAAATTTGTGTTTATTTGAAGCTTTGTTTGTTAATTTTGATGGTTTGTTTATATATAGGTTTCTTTGAAGAAATTTATATGAGTCACGTTGATACCTAGCTAGATTAACTCGTTGAAGTAAGGTACTTAACTAAACTTCTAAGCTAACCACATATTAACAAGATATTTTATGGTAGCATTTAAGCATTTAGTATAGATTCACTTAGATTCATATCCCCTTAGTTTAATACCCGTCCGAAATTAACCTAATAGAGGTTAGTTTCGGATAGTCCCCATTTGGGACTGCTTTTTAAATATTTTATCTCATTTAGGATGTGATTACGTATTATGAGATTGAGCATTATTTGAGAAAAATCGACATCATTTCCCCTACTCCTATGAGTTTGCGTTTTATGCGCATACTTGAGGAGTTAAGGGGAAATGCTGCCGATTTTTCTTCAATAATACTCGACTTATAATACGAATTCACATATGAGACTAAATATTTAAAAAGTGGGTTAGGATTGACGGCTTGGAACTAGTTTTATATGCTACTACATCATGCATGCATCTTATTAAAAATATGAATTTGTATATTTCAGATGGATCATAGGAAATGGATGTACGATACAGAACGTTCTAGCCTCGAATACATCAAAGGGTTGTCTGAGTTTATTAAAGTTGCTGAGGATCATCGAGCAAAGACAGGAGAAGCTCGTATTTCATGTCCGTGTAAAGACTGTCAAAATTTTGTTTGTCATTATGATATTGAGGATATTAGATACCATTTATTTCAAAATGGGTTTACTGATAACTACATGTGGTAGGATTGTCATGGTGAAGCACAACGTAATTGTAACAATGTTGTTTCGGAAAGTAATGCCAATAATAACGATGATAGCGGTGATGATATTTGTGGTAGTAGTAATCAAAATATCAATGACATGTTACATGATGCGGAGCATAATACTGAAATCGATATGGAGAAATTACAACAACTGTTTATCGAATCAGAAAAACCATTGTATACGGGTTGTATGAATTTTACCAAACTTTCAGCCGTGTTGCATTTGTTGAACTTAAAAGCAGAATATGGTGTGAGTGATGTATGTTTCAATAAAATATTAGAGTTGTTAAATAAAATGTTACCTAAACACAATGAGTTGCCCACTTCTACGTATCAAGCCAAAAAATTGATGTGTCCGTTGGGATTGGAAGTCACAAGAATAGATGCGTGTCCAAGAGATTGCATATTGTATAGAAAGGGGTATAAAGACTTACACAAATGTCCTGTATGTAAGGTTTCAAGGTATAAAGATACAAATTTGACAGAATTTGATGATGACGTGATAAAGAATGGCCCCGCTGCTAAAGTATTGTGGTATTTACCTATCAAACCAAGACTTAAGCAATTATTTTCAAACCCTAAGAATGCAAAATTGTTGAGGTGGCATGCTGAAGATCGCAAAATCGACGGGAAAATGAGACATGTGGCTGATTCTCCTCAATGGAAAAATATCGATAGTCGTTATGAAGAATTTGGAGCTGAGATTAGGAATATACGGTTTGGGCTTAGTTCAGATGGAATTAATCCATTTGGAAACATGAGCAGTCGCCACAGCACTTGGCTGGTTCTTTTATGCATATACAATCTTCCACCTTGGTTATGCATGAAACGTAAATACATCATGATGTCATTGTTAATTCAGGTTCCAAAACAACCCGGAAACGATATTGATGTGTATTTGGAGCCGTTAATCGATGACATGGAAAAAATTTGGTCTAAAGGTGTCAAAGTGTATGATGCGTACAAGAAAGAGAGTTTCAGATTATATGCCATGATTTTTTGCACCATAAGTGATTTTCCGGCGTACGGTAACTTGTCAGGATATGGAACGAAAGGGGAAAAAGCGTGTCCTGTTTGTGAAAAAGACACCCACTCGTGGTGGTTGACTAACTGTAAGAAAACTGTGTATATGGGACATCGAAGATCACTACCAGAATTACACCCGTACCGTAAAAAAAAGAAATTGTTCGATGGTAAAGTAGAGCGTAGAAGGATGGTGGGATCATTGAATGGACGTGATACACTCTCTCGTGTTAAGGATATAAAAATTGTTTTTGGAAAAAAGGATAAAGCTCCTCCAAATAACAAAAATATTTGGAAGAAAAAGTCTATATTTTGGAAGTTACCATATTGGAAGCATTTACAAGTTCGACATTGTCTTGATGTAATGCATATTGAGAAAAATGTTTGTGAAAGTTTGATTGGCTTATTGTTAAACATCAAAGGAAAAAAAAAAAGATAGGGTTAATGTTCGAAAGGACATGGTAGAAATGGGGATTAGAGATGAGCTTTCTCCACAAGAGATTGGTAATAAAAGAACGTATTTGCTGGCCGCTTGTTATACCTTGTCGAAGTCACCGGTTCAACCGCCGGTCAACCCAGTTTTCTATTAAAAAAAACTATTTTTATCAACCATGTCCACTCCCGGTTGAACCGGTTTGACCACCAGGTCAACACGATTTTCTATAAAAAAATGATAAAACCAAACCTGATCAGGTTTCAAAAATTAGGTTGACCCGACGGTCAAACCGGTAACCCAATGACTCGAATGGGTAGATTAATTAAATAAACTATCTATTTCCCAAAAATCCCAAAAATCACCAAAATAATTTTAGCGGGATACATATTTTCATTTGCCGCTTCACCAAAATTTAGACACAAAACCCTATACCATTTCCCCAAAATTACATAGCAGCGCCTCCCCAATCTCACCAAACTAGCCCTAATCATTTCCCTAAAATTTCACCATAGCTGATTCAACAAGGTAAATTTCACACTCAAAGCCTTAAGTTGTTAATTAATATCTCAAAATCTATGTGAAATTGATGTTTTATCTCGATTGTTTTGTTGATAAATTGTTTGGTTAAGTTTGAAATGTGCACTGCTTGCCTAATTTGGGGAAAATGCCCAATTGACACTGCTTGCCTACTTGAAATGTGCACCGAACTTAGTAGGGGCAAGGGAGGGCCGTGGCTGTGAAGGGGTGTTTGGGTCTTAGATATATTTGGTTTATGGTCTGATTTCGGTATGTTCTATGCTTCTCTTTTTGATCAAGGTTTGTTATGTTTAATTAGGTCACTTTATATTCTCAAGGCAAACTCACCAAATCAAAATAACAAGACTGGTTTCTTGAACCCGGAAATGATCACGGCAGACACACACTTGGACATGGACATCAATGTTGTAATTTACTTGACAGAAGCATTGAATTGTGAGACTTCGGGTTATGATTTTTTTGTGGCACCATACCTACAATGGTAAGATGATACCATCTTTATCTTTATATATTTTTTTTAAAGTTACTTGCTTTATACAGATTTGATCATGTTCGGTAATTGTTTGCACATATACAGTGGCCATCATGTTCTTCTCATTATTTGCCCAAAGCACGGAAGGGGATTCATATTAGATTCTTATAAGTGGGAAGAAAAGAGAACCAAGGAAGACTACTATCTTGTTAAACATGTGGAACGGTAATAATATTTTTAAGTTGAGTTCAAGTTCACTTATATTTTTATAATCATTAACATAGAAATTACTTATTTTCTCTTTTTATAGGGTTGTTGGTCATTTGAGTTGGGAGTTGCCTACTGTAAATCTGCAAGAGGAGAATTAGGAGTGTGGATTCTATGTCATGAAGTGGGTGCTTGACTTTGTGCTAAAATATCAACATGATGATTTTCCGAATATAGTAAGTACTTGTTTAATATCTTTGTATTTTCTTTTTTATACCAAATGGCAAATGCTATAACATCTTTTATTATTTATTATGGTGCAAATGCGATAACCTTGGGGTGAAGAGAAGTCGTTAAGTATAAGTGAGATAGACGGCGTCGTCAATGCGTGGTTTTCATTGTGGCGCGACTAATGAGGTATGTTACTACCCAATCTAAGCAATCTTTGTAAAAGAAATGTATACAGTAAATGATTCAAGTATTTTCAGTGTTATAGTATTTTATATATTTTAACAATGATTCTACTTGTAGAGCTTATTTGCGTTTAAAATGTAACTACTGAAGTTCTTTAACAAGCTTACATCATAGCAAATAGTTAAACAATGATGTATGTTAAGTTTGAAACAGATTCAATAAAAGTATGGTATGAGGGTGATTATGGTTTACCACTTGTAAGAAACTCAACGTATCAACTAGGGCATCTTAAGCTAATCATCCTCGGATAATAATTAAGCTAGTCGAAAAACACCACTTTATGTTAAACTATCCTTGTAGATTATGATTTAGTTTATGTTTATGTTGAGAGCAGGTAACAACGGCAGCAGCAATAACGACAACCCTATAAGGAATGGATTTAAAGGTCATCGAGCTTTTCCCTTTTGCATCCTTGATTGCTTTTCTTATTTTGAGGTGGGAGTGGATCTCTACCTTGCAACTCAGCAGCTTGGATTTTTGGCTAGTAGTTAGTACTTAGTAGCACTTTGTTAAGCTCGTATTTATAGGGTGTTGATTTATGTTGCAATTGTCGTTATTCTAACCGAAGTTATTTTGGGTTGTAACCTAAATGTTGAATCTTTAACTAAGTTATCTGTATGGGAATACTAATGTGCATTGTAATGAATGCATTTCTGGAAAAAGCCTGCATTTTTTGTGTGATTTAAATTTTAGAAGCCTGCACTTTTGTGAATTCTGGAAAAATCAAATTTTAGAGCTTATATATTTTTTAAATTACAGTTATCATATAGATCGGTTGAACACCAGATCTAATTGCTCCTAAGGCAACCCCACCCAAACCACATAATAGATCGCTTCTTTAATTAGGCCGTTCTAATTGAGGTTTCAAAAAGATCGGTTCCAAACCGATCTATATGGCAGCCCCTCAAATAGATCACCCTTAGTTAGAGTGGTTGGAAACGGATCTTTTTAATGCTTTCTAACCGCTCTTTTTAGTCTTTTTTGTAGTGGTGTAAGACTTACCATGTTTAGTTATTCAGTCATTGAACTGCTTCTCCACTTCAAATTAGTCGAATTCCGTTGGTTCTCAATATCTTCATGCACGCGACCACTTAGTGAGTACAAAGTAGGATCAAAATTATTCCCATGAAACGCGTCATCGAATATAGTCTCGTGCTCTTCAGGCATATAAAATACCCTATGAAAAAGTACCCGCTGAAACTCATCCTCACATGACTTAGCCGATCTAGCTGGTATAGACTCACTAATTCGTATCCAATGGTCGCCGTGTTTCTCGAAGAGATTTTGCAACATTTTGTCCTCTTCAGGACTCCATGGTCCTTCTATCTGATCCATGTCTTTAACTTCTTTTGACGTACTATTATTCATTTTAAACAGAACGTACTAAACAGAAAGTAGAAGATGGTATATATTGATGATATAATAAAATGAAGCGGTACGTAGGTTTAATAATGAACAACTATAAATATATACTCGTAGTATAATTGAAGAGAAAAAAAAAAGAAAAAGAAAAAAGAAATCAAACCTGACGATGACAACAAGTTGACTAAAAGAAATACTACGTATACATCAAGCTCTGCAACAATTAATTAACGAAAGAAGAAGATGGGTAGTTCTAATCACGTAGTACTAAATAAATGTTAAGTGATGGGAGTTGACTTTGAGCCATGTGCTTCTGAGACACTTCCTTGTATACTTGGCCAACTAAATCGAATAAAAAATCTCACTTGTGAGTTGTTGCTGCTCGGGTGCAATAGCAACTTCTCGCTTTCTATTTGCATTAAATATGGCAATATACAGCCGGTTGAGTAAATGGGCTCAATGAGAAAGCCATGTACCGGACTCATAATGGACTACATAATTCAAGTGGGTTAGACAAAAGCAGGGGTGTTCATCGGTTCGGTTATCGGGTTATTCGGTCTATTCGGTTCGGTTAGTTCGGTTAATTTTTTTTTCTGGGTATAACCGAAAACTGAACCGAGTAACCCGAATTACATAATTTTAATTATTTTTTATTTAATCATGTATATTTTTAGCACAAAATATTTTTTTCAAGCTTAAATCATGTTATATTTATACTTAAAAAGAGTTTTAGTGATTTTTTTTCATATATATACATAGAAAAAATATAAATTTTATACGAATTCGGTTTTCGGTTCGGTTTTCGGTTTTCATTGCCAAAACCATATCCAACCCGATAACCAAATATTTAGTTCGGTTCTGTTCGGTTTAGACCAATTCGGTTCGGTCACAAATTCGGTTCAGTTATTTTTGGTTCGGCTCGGTTTCGATTTTCGGTTACTGTGGATATTACCCAATCCGTGAACACCCCTAGACAAAAGTATAAAACATTGTCATTTGTAAATTGCTTGAGAAAGATAAATGCCTTTTGTGACGCAACTAGCGACACATTTTACGTTAGTGACATGTTTAGCGGCGTTTTTTTTGGGTAAAAGGGATTTTTCACCCTGGTAAAATTTATTACATCAAAAAACATTTAAGTACAATTGACATGGGTGAATCTCATGCCCCCAGCCCGTTACATAGGCGATATGACTCTACAAATGTAACTAAGCAAATCTGCTACTAAACGTAGAACAACCACTAACACCTAAACGCTGAAAATAACCAATTACATTTAAAAACAATCTAAATGTAATAAAATAAGGTTCATAGAACCACATCCATAGTGAGCGACCCTGTCATCAATTATCGTCATTGCTTGACCCCCGAGTGCAACATCAACTTCCACTTTCATAAACACCTGAACACCACAATTGATGCCAACATGCACATGAAAGAACAAAGATGCAATCGCAGCAAACATGTCTAAAGTCGCATCGCCAACCTGCTGATATGTGTCTAAAAACACATATATTTTATGCTATTTAAACCCACAAAAACAACCAAAAACACACAAATGACTCTCAAAATGATACAAATTCATAAAAATGTGTTTTTATGTGATTCAGGTACAAAAGATTGAAAAGCAAGTGAAAATTGATCAATTTCACAACAATTGTCGTTTTCAGTCCCTGAAAGTACTCAAATTGTCAAAACTAGTCCCTAAAAGTTTTAAATGAATGAAAAGTCAACTTAAGTCCTTGGGAAATCAAAAATGTTCACAAAACATCCCTGGATGAAAGTTTACACAAAATGGCAATTTTTACCCCTCAAGTTACAAAATTGGCAAAAATGGTCCCTGGGTATTCTAAACTTGGAATTTTACAAATAATACCCTTGTACTATGCATGATTGAAAATTTGGAACAATTTTGATAAACTTTTGGAAATTTACAACTTTAGTCCCTCAAAATCCAAAAATTACATTTAAGGTCCTTAAAGTTTAAAAAATACAATAAATATACAACTTTGGTCCTTATACTTTCTGAGAATGACAAATTTGGCCCTTGGATAATATTTCAGAAATCACAGCTTTGGTCCTTGGAGTTTTGAATTTACATGAATGGTCCTTATGTTATTACTACAACCAAATGGACCTAGTTACTACCTAAGCCCAATCCAAAGCCCAAACAAACACAACCCGTCCAATATCATGACCCGGTCAAAGGTTTAAACACTCTGGTCAAAACAAGCAGCACCCCACTTGGCGCCAATAGTCTTCCCCTCCAACTGCTTCCCTGCTACAATCACACAACCCCATCCCCCCTCCTCAAATCCACTCTCCCATGTCCCCTCCACCTTAACAAACATCCAAACATCATTTATTGCTTCCCTAACCTCTCACTCAACCCCACATGGATAAAAGAGAAAAATGGCGCCAAAATCATGTTTGAATGGTCAAGATCAATTCAAGGCCATCCAATGGCTTGGATTGATGGGATTTCATCAGAGGTCAAAGAGAAAGTGTTTGGGTATAAAAGAAAGAAAGAGGCGAGAGGAAAACTTACTTTTGGACTAGCCATTAGTCACATAGTTTAATTTTAAAAGCTTTCTTTAAATTAAATGTCTTTTATGATTTAAATGTTGTTATCTTTCTTAAATTAGTGTAATGTAATGTTATTTCGTTTTAAATGCAAGTTACTTTTAAATTTTTAAATTTGCTTTATTTCCTTTAAATTTCGTATTTTTCAGATTCTTGTTATATAGTTGTTTTAAGGATTCTTTAGCTTGCATAAGCTTCTGACAAAAGCTCACTAAGCTTTTAGATTCATTTAAACAAGTATAACCTTTAAATTCAGAAAAGTTCTAAAAAAAAAATCAAAATCGGTCAATGGAAGTAAACTGTGGTCATATAAGCAGTTCTGGGGAAATGGAAGCTAAGCTGGATGGATATCTGGTTTCTAGCTTATTGACAGTAAGCTAGGAGTGGTTTCTATACCTTGGTGCTCAATCTTAGTCTTGATCATGTGTGAGTTCTATTTTTACCATTTTTACCATTTTACTATTTCATTATTATTTGTGCTTTAATTTCTATGTTTTTATGTTTCTGTATTGTTATTTAGTGTTATTATAGCATAATATAAGTAGGTTGTTCATTGAAATTCAGTTGTGCTTAAAATTGGAAAGTTACTCAGTTGAATCTCATACTAGAAAAATCTGTGTTTCTTAACTGTGTTCTTGAAGTTTTAGGCTCAAATGATCTTATTATGTTATAATATAATGTTTGGAATCTGGTTTAGACTCAAAATCATTTAAATCTTTGAAGTTCATGTGACAAGTGAATTTAAAAGGTTGTTTGGATTTGCTGATAAACAAGAGCCCCAGTGTCTATCTGTTGTTGTTTGTCATGGTTTCATGTTTCCTTAGTGTTAAATAGCTCAGGTCAGTTATAATATATAGTCATTGTTTGTTAAAAAGTCAAATTTCTTTTAATTTTGCTTAATCAGTTTACTGTGTAAATATTAGATTGTGGAATTCATAATATTAGTTTTAAACTTGTAAACATAGCTATAGATAATCTTATAACAGCTTATTATATCATATTCAGTCCATAAATTCAGTTTTAAATTCATTTTAGTCAAACTTTATGTTCTTGTAAAAAGTCAAATTTTCATTAAGGTCGTTTTTGAATAAAAAAGATATTTTTACTGTGGGTTTAATACTAAGTTTTAGCTCAAAAGCTTTTAGGGTATTCAAGGTTGGCTGCTTAAGAAAAATACAAAAATATTAGTTCTCTGTAAATCAGTTGTTTAAGTGCTTAATTATTGGCTTATTTTGGTGCCTAGTCTGAAAACAGTGCCCTGTGCACAGTTGTGGTACCTTGTTTCATAAGCTCTTATAGAGCTTAATAGTTATCACTAGCTTATATAATTTAGATTTTAGAGTACCTCACCTAGTTGTCTAGCTATTCCAGTGCTCATTTTTTATTTTGAAGCTTATTTAGTGGTTCTGCTTATTGATATCAGTTCTGTCCATTTTTACTCATGTAAACCAGTCAACTCAGTGTTCTTCAGATTTTTAAAAGCTTCTCCAGAGCTTAATTGTGAAAGCTAAACTTTGTAAATTAGTTTTTTGAAAAGCTCACTTGGTCAACTAGTCAATTGCAGTTTTTATTTTCATTTTGTAGCTTATTCTAGTGCTTAATTAGTAGCTAGAAAGTGCCTAGTGATTCATAGAGTAAACTAAGTAATGTGCTTATTTTTGCTTATTTGTGCTTTTTGCTGCTTATTCATGGTTATTGTGCTTATTCAGTGTTCATACTAGCTTATTTACATGAGCTTAACTTGTTTCCATCATACTTGTGCTTATTCAATAGCTTAAAAGTCATTTAGCTTAAGCCTTTGCTTATTTCATTTTTGCTTACTGTTGGGATTCTTTGGCTTATTCAAGTACTTGTAAGTTGTTTTGTAAAAGTCAAAGTTGTAAAAAGTGCTTATTTTTCTATTCTTAATAAGTTTGCAAAATAAAATTTCAAAAATAAAAAGTTTTTCAAAAGGGGTGGCAGGCTCGAACTGAGACCTCCCCTTTTGAAGGTGATAGAAGTGTACCGGATACCATGCCCTTGGGACTTGTCTTGGTTGAATCTTGCACTATCTATCTCTTATATACATATTGCCCGGTTTAGCTTATTAGGTGTTTTTAGCTTATTTCGAGCTTATTCAGAGTAGCTTTTTCCAGTTTTCTAATTTTAATAAATCTGTATTAGTATAAAGTATTTTCTATAAAAGTTTCAGATTTTTCTCATAAGTTTTAGTATTTTTAATCATTTAATTAGTGTAAAAACGTATTTAATTCATAATAAAAAATATAAAAGTCTAAAAAATATAAATCTTTTTTCTAAAATTTTATTTTGTCATATATTTTGTAAAAATATTGTTTTCACACTTGTAGGCCTTTTATTTCATAAATTTTACGTTTTATCTTGCGCTCCAGCGTAATTTTTATACATATCGCTCGTTTTCATTTTAAGTAACGTTTTTAGATAATTTAAGTTTACGTTTTAGTTAATATAGTTTATTTGAGTCATTTTATTTTATATATCATAAACGTTCATCATTGTAAATATAGTGATAGCGTTTATTTAATAGATTTTAACTTTTTAATTTTCTTTATTTGTATTTAAGCCGCTTTTATTTTATTATCTTTTTCAGTAGTGTATTATTCCATCCAAATCTTTTCTGATCACTATCATTAGTAATCATTCTATCGTCTGATCTAGTGTTTGCACACCATTGAGTCTCCGTGGGACATAACGACCCGGGAATCCACTGTATTCTCCTGGACTTCATTGTATTTGGTTCCAAGCTGTTTTAAGTCTGTTTGACTTGACGGTTCGGACCGAATCAAATTTTGGCGCCGCTGCCGGGGAGGCTTTAGCGTGTGTTAACCTTTTTCAGACCCATTCTTGTGCATATTCCACCATTTTGTAAAAAGTTTTTTGTAAAGTTAAAAATATTTTCCTAAGGTGTTAATAGCACCAAAAACAATATAAAATACAAAAACATTTTTCCTTTGCACAACTTGCCCAGTTTGATAAGTCCCTCGCCATTACAACATTTGGTTGTTGGCATTACATACTTTGCCGAGCTCTGTCAGACCAGATTCCTTTCGAGGGGCGTTGTTAGAATTTTTTGTACATATATATATATATAAACTTCAAAAATACAAAAATATTTTCCCTTTCTTTTTATAAAATCAAAAATCAAAAGATTCTTCTCGCCTTTTCTGAGTTTCTTTCTAAAGATTCTTAGACTCATCTTAAGTGATGAATATTCATAATTCTGTGAGTGGCAATCCCACTCCAATTTCTCACCCAATCTTTGAGTGGCAATCCCACTCAGTTTCCCCATGAACCATTTAATTCGGGGTCAAGTCAAGCTAGTGACTTGGTTATCAAAAACAAGCCACACTATATGGGTTTTCACCTATATTTCTGTCTTCTTTCTCTGTTCTACCACCTAGTGTGGGGGTAATAACCCACCTGTTGTATATAAAAAAAAAAAAAAACTTTGAAAATTGTAAATACAGAAAAATAAAATAATTGTTGTGTTATCCCACTTAGCTTTGAATATTGAGGACAATATTCATTTCTAAGTGTGGGGGGGAAATTCTGGCGAATTTGATCATAAATGTACCCTTTTAGTCCCTTTTTCCCCAAAATGGCCAAATTTAAAATTTTTTTTAGTGGAAGTACTATGTACTAAACACAACAAATGGTAATCAGTCCACCATGTCTAACAGACAAAAGGATTGGCTAATCCAGGAGCAAACGGCTCTTGGTAAAGATTGCTCAAATCCGTTTATATGGCTTGCAATTTGCCCAAAATTGTATGGTTCCTCAACTCCCCATCATCCTCAAAAGATAATGAGTTGGCTAGCCCGCAAGATTATGGCTTGTGGTAAAGGCAGTGGAAAATCCATAATTGGTATTCAGCTCACCAAAGATAATCTTGATAATTTATCTAAGAGTTGGCTAGTCCGAAGGTACGGCTTCGGTAAAGACACATCAAATCCGTTATATGGTTTATGATTTGCCAATAAATCATCTGGTTATCGTTGTACCAAGATTCTTACTTGAATCGAAACAATTGGCTACTCCAGAAGTGATGGCTTTTGGTAAAGAGTTTTTCAAATCCATCAAGGTTTTCTCAAATCATTGCTAGGGACTAGCAATATCTCAGTGTGGGGGATTTGATATGTGTCTAAAAACACATATATTTTATGCTATTTAAACCCACAAAAACAACCAAAAACACACAAATGACTCTCAAAATGATACAAATTCATAAAAATGTGTTTTTATGTGATTCAGGTACAAAAGATTGAAAAGCAAGTGAAAATTGATCAATTTCACAACAATTGTCGTTTTCAGTCCCTGAAAGTACTCAAATTGTCAAAACTAGTCCCTAAAAGTTTTAAATGAATGAAAAGTCAACTTAAGTCCTTGGGAAATCAAAAATGTTCACAAAACATCCCTGGATGAAAGTTTACACAAAATGGCAATTTTTACCCCTCAAGTTACAAAATTGGCAAAATGGTCCCTGGGTATTCTAAACTTGGAATTTTACAAATAATACCCTTGTACTATGCATGATTGAAAATTTGGAACAATTTTGATAAACTTTTGGAAATTTACAACTTTAGTCCCTCAAAATCCAAAAATTACATTTAAGGTCCTTAAAGTTTAAAAATACAATAAATATACAACTTTGGTCCTTATACTTCGAGAATGACAAATTTGGCCCTTGGATAATATTTCAGAAATCACAGCTTTTGGTCCTTGAGTTTTGAATTTACATGAATGGTCCTTATGTTATTACTACAACCAAATGGACCTAGTTACTACCTAAGCCCAATCCAAAGCCCAAACAAACACAACAGTCAATATCATGACCCGGTCAAAGGTTTAAACACTCTGGTCAAAACAAGCAGCACCCCACTTGGCGCCAATAGTCTTCCCCTCCAACTGCTTCCCTGCTACAATCACACAACCCCATCCCCCCTCCTCAAATCCACTCTCCCATGTCCCCTCCACCTTAACAAACATCCAAACATCATTTATTGCTTCCCTAACCTCTCACTCAACCCCACATGGATAAAAGAGAAAAATGGCGCCAAAATCATGTTTGAATGGTCAAGATCAATTCAAGGCCATCCAATGGCTTGGATTGATGGGATTTCATCAGAGGTCAAAGAGAAAGTGTTTGGGTATAAAAGAAAGAAGAGGAGCAGAGGAAAACTTACTTTTGGACTAGCCATTAGTCACATAGTTTAATTTTAAAAGCTTTCTTTAAATTAAATGTCTTTTACAGTTTAAATGTTGTTATCTTTCTTAAATTAGTGTAATGTAATGTTATTTCCAGTTTAAATGCAAGTTACTTTTAAATTTTTAAATTTGCTTTATTTCCTTTAAATTTCGTGATTTTTTCGATTCTTGTTATATAGTTGTTTTAAGGATTCTTTAGCTTGCATAAGCTTCTGACAAAAGCTCACTAAGCTTTTAGATTCATTTAAACAAGTATAACCTTTAAATTCAGAAAAGTTCTAAAAAAAAAATCAAAATCGGTCAATGGAAGTAAACTGTGGTCATATAAGCAGTTCTGGGGAAATGGAAGCTAAGCTGGATGGATATCTGGTTTCTAGCTTATTGACAGTAAGCTAGGAGTGGTTTCTATACCTTGGTGCTCAATCTTAGTCTTGATCATGTGTGAGTTCTATTTTTACCATTTTTACCATTTTACTATTTCATTATTATTTGTGCTTTAATTTCTATGTTTTTATGTTTCTGTATTGTTATTTAGTGTTATTATAGCATAATATAAGTAGGTTGTTCATTGAAATTCAGTTGTGCTTAAAATTGGAAAGTTACTCAGTTGAATCTCATACTAGACAAATCTGTGTTTCTTAACTGTGTTCTTGAAGTTTTAGGCTCAAATGATCTTATTATGTTATAATATAATGTTTGGAATCTGGTTTAGACTCAAAATCATTTAAATCTTTGAAGTTCATGTGACAAGTGAATTTAAAAGGTTGTTTGGATTTGCTGATAAACAAGAGCCCCAAGTGTCTATCTTGTTGTTTGTCATGGTTTCATGTTTCCTTAGTGTTAAATAGCTCAGGTCAGTTATAATATATAGTCATTGTTTGTTAAAAAGTCAAATTTCTTTTAATTTTGCTTAATCAGGCCATGTGTAAATATTAGATTGTGGAATTCATAATATTAGTTTTAAACTTGTAAACATAGCTATAGATAATCTTATAACAGCTTATTATATCATATTCAGTCCATAAATTCAGTTTTAAATTCATTTTAGTCAAACTTTATGTTCTTGTAAAAAGTCAAATTTTCATTAAGGTCGCTTTTGAATAAAAAGATATTTTTACTGTGGGTTTAATACTAAGTTTTAGCTCAAAAGCTTTTAGGGTATTCAAGGTTGGTACGCTTAAGAAAAATACAAAAATATTAGTTTTCTGTAAATCAGTTGTTTAAGTGCTTAATTATTGGCTTATTTTGGTGCCTAGTCTGAAAACAGTGCCTGTACACAGTTGTGGTACCTTGTTTCATAAGCTCTTATAGAGCTTAATAGTTATCACTAGCTTATATAATTTAGATTTTAGAGTACCTCACCTAGTTGTCTAGCTATTCCAGGCTGCTCAGCTTTTATTTTGAAGCTTATTTAGTGGTTCCGCTTATTGATATCAGTTCCTGTCCCATTTTACTCATGTAAACCACCAACTCAGTGTTCTTTTTCGATTTTTAAAAGCTTCTCCAGAGCTTAATTGTGAAAGCTAAACTTTGTAAATTAGTTTTTTGAAAAGCTCACTTGGTCAACTAGTCAATTGCAGTTTTTATTTTCATTTTGTAGCTTATTCTAGTGCTTAATTAGTAGCTAGAAAATGCCTAGTGATTCATAGAGTAAATTAAGTAACAGTGCTTATTTTTGCTTATTTGTGCTTTTTCAGTGCTTATTCATGGTTATTGTGCTTATTCAGTGTTCATACTAGCTTATTTACATGAGCTTAACTTGTTTCCATCATACTTGTGCTTATTCAATAGCTTAAAAGTCATTTAGCTTAAGCCTTTTGCTTATTTCATTTTTTTGCTTACTGTTGGGATTCTTTGGCTTATTCAGTACTTGTAAGTTGTTTTTGTAAAAAGTCAAAGTTGTAAAAAGTGCTTATTTTTCTATTCTTAATAAGTTTGCAAAATAAAATTTCAAAAATAAAAAGTTTTTCAAAAAGGGGGTAGGCAGGCTCGAACCTGAGACCTCCCCCTTTTGAAGGTGATAGAAGTGTACCTGGATACCATGCGCCCTTGGGACTTGTCTTGGTTGAATCTTGCACTATCTATCTCTTATATACATATTGCCCGGTTTAGCTTATTAGGTGTTTTTAGCTTATTTCGAGCTTATTCAGAGTAGCTTTTTCCAGTTTTCTAATTTTAATAAATCTGTATTAGTATAAAGTATTTTCTATAAAAGTTTCAGATTTTTCTCATAAGTTTTAGTATTTTTAATCATTTAATTAGTGTAAAAACGTATTTAATTCATAATAAAAATATAAAAGTCTAAAAAATATAAATCTTTTTTCTAAAATTTTATTTTGTCATATATTTTGTAAAAATATTGTTTTCACACTTGTAGGCCTTTTATTTCATAAATTTTACGTTTTATCTTGCGCTCCAGCGTAATTTTTATACATATCGCTCGTTTTCATTTTAAGTAACGTTTTTAGATAATTTAAGTTTACGTTTTAGTTAATATAGTTTATTTGAGTCATTTTATTTTATATATCATAAACGTTCATCATTGTAAATATAGTGATAGCGTTTATTTAATAGATTTTAACTTTTTAATTTTCTTTATTTGTATTTAAGCCGCTTTTATTTTATTATCTTTTTCAGTAGTGTATTATTCCATCCAAATCTTTTCTGATCACTATCATTAGTAATCATTCTATCGTCTGATCTAGTGTTTGCACACCATTGAGTCTCCGTGGGACATAACGACCCGGGAATCCACTGTATTCTCCTGGACTTCATTGTATTTGGTTCCAAGCTGTTTTAAGTCTGTTTGACTTGACGGTTCGGACCGAATCACCTGCCCTACCAACAAGAAAGGTGGCAAAAGGACCAGGAATAAATGACACAACCCTTCAACTGAATGAACTTTCCCTACCAACACGAACGATGGCCAAATTTCCAGGCACACCGTAATCGACTTGTGAATAGCATGAATCCTAACTGAACCCATACGCACCCAAGCCACACAAACACCATGGCTGAACGCAATCTCAAAAAGCTAATTAAAACCTGACATAAGAATAGCAAACGATATGATCAGAACTTGTGTCGTCTATATTCACCCCATATTGTGTACCAACACCAATATGTTACCAACAAGCAAAAACAACTATGGCTAGATTCAATGCATCATCGTCAAATCAGAGTGCAACCTAAAGCAAACCGAAACTACCATAGTCGAAAACTAGGGTTTTCACAAACCCTAACGTCCAAGTAACCACCATCTCTCATAACCCACTTACAATAACAAACAATCCATTAACAGGTGGACGAAACAAACCTGGTTAAGGTTTACTTGCAGAATCGAATAGGAAAACCAAACCCTAAATTATGATTTAGCTTTGACGTTAAAGAACCAAATCAACCTACAATCCAACCATCAGAAAGTATTTGACGTTAAGAGGTCCACGATTAACCAAGCAGCACAAAGATCGAAACCCTGAGAAGAGAATCGTACAATACAATCCACGTTAAACCCTAAATAAGGGTATAAATGTTAGCGCAACTGAGTTAAAAGAACATCGACAACATGCAAAACCCTAAAGAAAATAATCGCACACCCTAGAGCAGCGATCAATCAATAAGGATAGTTAGAGTTTTTTCCAGCCGCCACCTCTATGAATACACAACCTACAAACCGATTGCATACCAATAAACAAAAGTATCACTAACGACGATCTGAATAGGATAGCCAATTTGATCCAGGAATGGAATAAAAAAGACAGACCCACAAACAAATAATCAATAGAATAACAAACATTTAAAGGTAGAGATACGATTTTAGAGGTTGTTTATGGCCGGAAAAGCGAAGTAGGGGTGGCGGCCAGAATCACCCATAGAGAGAGGATTTTTATGTTTAGTGGCGTTAGATGATAAGTCTCTGGAAACGAGTTGCTGATTTTTGTGACTTCGAAAACATGTCACTAAAAGCAGCAACAAGTGTAACCACTTCTCACAATACATCGTTGTAAATTTGCGACATAGGCAATCTTAAGGACTCAACTTATCGACGTCTCTTTCCATGATGCAATTTTAACAACTCAACTTGTGATATGGTATAGAATGTCGTAGATATAGCGACACAATTTGCGACAAGATTATCTTAAGTTCACTTGCGACATTGAAATCTTAAATTTGTTGTTTGTATCGCTGCACGCATTGCTATTTTGCTACTTTGAATATCGTGTCACTAAATGCAATCCTAATGATTATTTGGAATGTATCATCTTCAAAATTTAAAACAATACTCCGAATCCGGATCCTGAACATCATTTACATCTTGATAATAAGAAATAAGAGATATAATAGCTCCAAAAATATGAAACTATTTGTGACCGGTTTGGAGTGTTCTATCACTGCTATTTAAAGCTTATTTAGTAAATTCTTAAATCTTAATTACTAATGAAAGTTACGAACTGATAAAATAAGCTTATACTTATAACTTAAGCTAACTCAGGCTTTCGATATTTCATATCTGTGTCCCATGCACATCAACTTAGCCCCATCCCATCTATCCACCACAAAAACCTCTTTATTTTCTTCTTAACCAAGTTTTTCCTTTCACTTATTGCATGTATAAATCCCCATGCACCCCTTCATCATCTAAACACACTCACTTATTCACAAGATGGCGGAGGGCTATTGATTGTGACCCTCGTAATCAAAGTCTTAGAAGTGAGGAGGCCACTCTTGAGAAGGAATTTTGTGAGGCAGACGCTGACGAGAAGAAGTATATGTACAAGCAGGCTAGTATTAAGCGGTTGAATGAGGGTGATAGAAATAGTAAGTTCATTCATAGAGTGCTTAATGGAAGAAATAATAGGAGTAAAGTCCATTTCCTTGTTGATGCTGCTGGTTTTAGACATGAAGGAGAACTAATCCCTCAATTATTCTTGCAACATTTTGAAAGTTTTCTTGGATCAAGTCCACCTGTCCAAGATATTGATTCTAGTGATACCTTATTTCAGAAGAGATTAACCAATGATATGGCCAGTAGTATGGTTGGTGAAGTGACAAATGAGGAGATTAAAAGTGCTATGTTTGATATTGATGATACAAAGGCTCCAGGACCTGATAAGGATTTAAAAGGTACAATTTTGAGGGGTCATTTAAGCCCTTAATTGATCAATTTTTTTTCCGTTACTACTTAATTTCGTTCCTTTTCACTTTTTAGGTCTCTTGAAGGAAAATTGCTGGAATGACACTTATTCGGACGAAAAGGCGCGAATATATGAACAAAATGGCCAAAGTCAAGAATCGAGACACTCAAGCTGCTGGAACTGAAGGGGACGGCGTCACGACTTAATTGCGACGCCGTAGCGACACACCTTGAGACGACTCAGAGAGCAAATTGCTATTTTACAAGTGAAGGCATCATGTTTAAAAGAGTAGGGCGTCGCAACTCAGACGGCCTAGATTTGGATCCCGACGGCGTCAGAGATGGAACCGACGGCGTCACAAGCATAAGGTGACGCCGTCACAGATTTGACGTGGCCAAGAGGAAACCCTAATGGCGGCGACCCGACGACGTCACAATTAAAGAGTGACGCCGTCGCATATTGTAACTCTATATATAGAATTCGAATTTTCAGTATTTTAGAGAGGTAGTTTTTTTGGAGTGAAACCTAAACCGAACATAGGCTGTCTTGGGCAGTATCTTAGGGTTCCATACCCTATTTTACAACAAGATAAGTGATTTACTTCATTAATTCAATTATGTCTTCAATTGTTTGTGTGTATGCTTGCATGTTTTCCATGTCCGGCTAATTTACTTGTGTGTTTGCTTAGATCTATGAAACCTAGGTATTGAATATTGATTGGTTGTCTCTTATCTTAAGTGTGATTGACCTAGTATTGCGATAGGTCATCCGTTGTGTTTTTAATGCTTAAGTAACCTTTATGAACATTAGTTTATTATCACTTAGAGTTATTGTAGTCTAAACATCCAAAGAAAATCTTAGAGTTAGTTTATGAATCCTAGAGATTTCGTAGGCAATAACCTTAAGGTAGACTTAAAGAGTTAGGGATAAACGCATATCCTACGACCTTAGAAGACACAACGCGTTAAGAATAAGGACGTGACGATTCAACCATCAATAGGAGATAACTAGGGAGTAATAGCATCTAAGTAAACACAACTTTAAATCATCATAAGAGCACACAACAATAGACATAGACTACACTCACCTTAGTTTAGATAATTAGATAAGTAGAGTAATCGGTAGAAATACCAACCCCCCAAATCCAATACCCCGAGATTCGTACCTTTTCATTTTCTAAAAAAATATAAAAAGATAAAAAATAATCTTCCTCAACCCCAACCTTAGCTGTTAATACAAATAAGCCGTAAAAACGTTTATTTATATTTTACGATCTTCTAATGTTTTTTCGATAACAAACGTAAAATCATTTTAACGAAACAAATAAAATACGTAAATAGTTTGAGCCAATAGTTTTCTAACACACTTACGTTTTCACATAAAACACTAAAATAAGTATAAGTGATTTTATGATTTAAGTAATACATATATACAACAACTAGTGTTTACATATTAGGCAAATATATACATAACTAGTATGTATTATAAATGGGTAAAAAACTACAACCCATGGTATTTTGTATCTAATAAAATACCCATGGATCAACCCATAACCCATGACCCATAACCAAAATACCCATGGGCAAAGAGGAGCGTCCCACGGATGCCTAGCTTTACACCAGACGGATCCCTTAAGGGAGGGATCCGTGAGATCCGTGGAACAGTAGACATTTTCTCTCTATAAATAGTGAGCCATTTCTTCATTGTTTCTCACCCTTTTCTCACATACTTTCTCCCTGAGTTAAAAACTCTCTAACCCCAGATCCAAGTGATCTATGTATGTAGTTTTGTTTTTGTGTGATTCTCTAGGTTCCTCTTAAAGGCGAGATCACCACCTTTGAAGTTAAACAAGCTCAACTCCATGAGTTGCCATGCTTCCTCATCATCAAGACTACTGAAGTCCTCTTGTTGATGATTCTTTTCTTTCTAATAAGAAGTGTAGTGTTGAAGACATTAGCAAAAGATGTCTCAAGTGTCAAGACGAAGACATTAGTGAAGGGTGTCGATCGTCCGTATTGTAGGCATTAGTGAAAGGTGCCTAGAAGTCAAATCACAAGACATTAGTGAAGGGTGTCTTGAAGATCTAGTCAAAGGCATTAGTGAAAGGTGCATAAGATGTACATTCGATATGGTGTGATTCAATGTACAAGATAGATTAGTATTGGGTCAAAGGATATTGTTATCCTTGTTGTTATTATAAGGAGTTGATCTCCTTTGGGGTTAGGTGATTGGTGTAGTGTTGGGTAGTAGTTCCTCCATTGTAATGGAACTCGGTATCTAGCCTAGTACCGGATAAAGGGTAGGCGACATTGTGATAGGATTGGTTCTCCTTGGTGAAAAGAACTCGGTATCTAGCCTTGTACCGGATAAAGTGTAGGAAACATTGTGAAGGTTTCTCCACCATAAGGAGTCGGTGTTGTGTAGTGATTACGAACTCTCGAGTAGGTGACTTGGGGAGTAGAGTAGGGCAAGGAAGGTATCCTTGTAGCCGAATCACTATAAATACTCGCGTTGTGGTTTTGTGCTTTTTACTCTTTATCTTTTCATTACATATTTATATTTTTATATGTTTGTTTATCAACATCCAACACGCATCCAAATAGATTGACATAAGTCAATCTAAATAGTTTAAAACAAGTTTTAATTGGCAAAACTATTCAACCCCCCTTCTAGTTTTCCACAATTGGCATCAGAGCTTCGTTACCAAGTTTCTTAAAGTATATTGTACTTCACAAACTTGATACGATCCATGGTTAATTGAAAACTACAAAGAAGGTTTTTCATAAAAACAAACAGCATGTATTTTAAAACTCTTTGTTTGGATGTTGATTTGATGACAACATTTTTCTTATTATTTATTCTTCATTTAATTGCACTAATCCTCTTTGTCATATTGCTTAGTCAAAGCTCATACCTACCAAGCCATAGGAATCGCTTGGTAACAAGAATACCTTCCCTAAGAAGGTTTCTTAAACACAAAGGAGCCGGAATTGTCTACTGACATTTGTTGTGTCATTTGTAAAGACATTCCTAAGTGCATTAGAGGTATGACTTTCTACTTATCTCTAAATGACATTAGCTTGATAAATAAGTATGCTTACATAGGTATTTATATGATTATCTTTTATGCATATACATGTATTACATGTAGCTTAATTAGGAAGCCTTTCTCACATACGTGTTACTTTTTCGTCTAAAGTCGTGGTTTATAAAACTTGTGTTTTATTTCATTTAATAAAAAAAAATCATATCTATCTAATAATAAAACAAAAACACAAATCTCAAAAATTCCTCCTTCTCCATAAATAAACCATCCGTCGTCCACTCTATCAAATCCCCATTTTTTCAAATCTTCCACTTTCAAAAATTACCTCTCATTCAAAACTTCATCTTCCTCTTCATCTCATCTCATCTCAAACCAAAACCAAGAAGGTTCGTCATCAACATGGTTTACATCGCTCTCGTGCTCATCGCCTTAACACTCATCGCTCTTGTGTTCCCTATGATGAAGTTCTCATACGGAGACATTTACTTTGTGTTGTTAATCTAAACTAGGGTTATATATCTAATCCTTTGTATCATTCTTAGCATTAAAATGAAATATTACTAATAGTTTAGTTTATCTAGGTTACTATTATCATAAGTCATTTCTTTTGATTTATATATTTCATATTTCTCTCGTGATACATTAAAAACCATGTATGCATGCTAAAAGAAAATGTAGGTTAAAACACATATCTTGGTATAAAACTATAAAACCTATGTTTTTATCAAAAATCTGCTTCTGTTACTACAGATCCACGGATCCCGGTAAGTATACTAGCCGGATCCCTTATAGAAGGGAACCGTCCATATGGATAACAGATTTTCCATGCAAAATAAAAACCACTTTCTTCCTAAAAAAAATTGTTCTACTAGAATGTCAAACATTAAGTAAATTAAAAGTCATTGTTAATAAACATCTTGTAAAAACTTTAGGTAATCATTATTTTACTCGTAATATGTCACATCCTATTAACCTCTCTTTCCTATAGGTTTCGCTATGTCGCATGAATATGAGTTTGATTTTTCACTCACTAGCGTCTACACTCCTAACATCTCCCTTGAGCCCAACACACCTGGCAATCATGTCCGTGGGTTCAATAATCTCGAAACCCGTCACTTTCACGAAGGACGTATTGTCGACACCCCTCTACAATTCGAAGAACGTATCAATACTTCCTTTCGAGCCATAGGACTAGAATGTCTTCTAGAAATTAACGAGAAAATATGTCTAAGGTTTTGGTTCGCTCCTGAACAGTCAAGTTTAATCACACAAGCTGACCACTTGTGAATGGTCAACCGTAATAAACTTAAAACAGCTCAGAAAGCAAATGCAATTAAGATCAGAGGAATATAGTGGATTCCTGGGTCGTTAAGTCCCACGGAGGATTAATGGTGTTTAACACTTTCAGATGTCGAATAATCACTAAGGATAGTGATCAGTAAGGATTTGTGAATGATAATTACACCTAAAGAGAAAGTTTGTAAATTACAAGGGCTTAAATGCAAATTAAAGAAAATTAAAAAGCTAAAATATATTAAATAAACGCTATCACTATTTTTAAAATGATGTTTTTCTGATTTTATAAAACAAAATAACTTAAATAAACTATTTTAACTAAAACGTAAACTTAAATTATCTAAAAACGTGACTTAAAATGAAAACGTGCGTTATGTATAAAAATTACGCGAGTGCGCAAGTAAAAACGTAAATTTTTTGAAATAAAAGTCCTACAAGTGTAAAAACAATTTTCTTATTTACTATATGACAAAAGAAAATTTTAGAAAAAAGAATTAAATTTTTTTGACTTTTATATTTTTTATTATGAATTAAATACGGTTTTAAACTAATTAAATGATTAAAAATACTAAAACTATTAAGAAAAATCTGAAACTTTTTTGTAAAATACTTTATACTAATACAAAGCTAAGAAAAATATAAAAGGTGTAAAAGCTTGTTTTAATAAGCTGTAAATAAGCTAATTTATACGAATAAGCTAAATTGGAAAACAAGAGGTATATATTAAATATTGCAAACCATAACAAATCAAAGGCCCAAGGGCAGTTGGTATGGTGTGTGTGTGGTGAGCTGGGTGGCCAGGGTTCGAATCCCAGCAATGACTTTTTGCAACTATTTTATTTTTGGATTTTTATTTTTGAAACTGATTAAGCTAATGATATTAAGCAACTTTTATAACTAAAACTTTTTATGAAAACAACTGATAAGCTAAGAATAAGCTGATGATTTCTTAACAGTTAACAAAAAGATTGAATAAGCACAATGATGAGCCAAAATGGCTAATAAGCTAGAAATAAGCACATAGAAACTAGAAATAAGCTAATAAACTGATTATAAGCTAATATTACAACTGAAAAAGTACAATTACTCAGAAATAAGCACTAAACATCTTACAAATAAGCACTAGTTTTACTGTTAAACATGACACTTTTTGTTTTTACTAGGCACCTTCTAGCTTAATTTTAAGCACTTAAATGAGCTTAGAATTGAAAATAAAGACTGGACTTAACAAGATAACCAGATAAGCTATCCAAAAAGCTAAAGCTTTCACAGTGGGATTCACTGGTGAGCTTATGAGGAGCTTATAAAAAAAATGAAAAACCACTGAGTTATGACTCAGTGTATATTGAGAAAATGGGACAAACTAAAAGCTATGTGCAGCCTAATCAAATAAGCTACAAAGTAGAAAACAAGCTTGGAACTATAAGATGGCTAGGTTAGCTACACAAAAAGCTAACATTCACAAGCTATGACTCACTAATGATCTTTTGACAAGCTAATGAAAAAGCTCTTAAATCTGTGCACAGGACACATTTTAAAACAGGTTGTCAAAGTAAGCTAAGAAATAAGCTATTAAATAAGCTAATGAGAAAATATAAAAAATACTAGGATAAAGCTGAGCAGTTGTATTTTATTATTACAAAAGCTCAAATGTTGAAAACTAATATTAAGTCCTATATAAATTAATCTATTTTATTCAAAAACTAAAAAACTGAAATTTTGACTTTTAATATTACATTAACTAGTTGACTTTTATGAGTTTTGGATTGATCCTACTAACTGATTATGTTATGTTAATGTGAACTAAGACTGGTTTGATTGATTTTAACAACTTAGGAACATGATAGCATGATTATGGATCATGAAAATCAAACAGACAATAAACAAGATGAGATTAAAATTTATTTTGACTTTTTAACTAATGAGCACTGGATTTTACTGCTTCTTTTAGTTATTATGAACTAATGTGACATGAAACAAGCACAAACAACAACAAGCATACACTTAAATGCTTATTTATCAGCAAATCCAAACAGTTCTCTATGAAACTGTTTTGAAACTTTCCAAAAGATTTCACAGATTTAGACCATGCAAATGATTAAAGATCTTATAATATCATATATTAACACTAAATAAGCATGAAACAACAGCAATAACAACATAAAATTAAGAAATGACAATTATTCTAATATGACTGTTAAAATAAGTTTTTTAGTAACTACTAATTTTAAATAACAAGCAACTGGTTTTAATACTTGATTTCACTTAACTATAACTAAGAAACATGAACATACAGAGATTTAAGCTAATAAGTAAATTTAACAGTGAAATGTAAGAATAGCTTAAAAAGAGCTTACAACTGCTTTTTAGCCAAAGACCATGAACCAATGATTAAAACCACTCCTAATAGCTTTCCACAAAGCTTCTAACCCAAGGCAATCCAGAATTAACCCTGCTCCAATGTCTTGATCTTCATTTCCATGGATTTTTGATTTTTTTTACTATTTTTGAGTATTTTTGGTATTTTTTTATTTTTGATACTAAACAGAGTTTTAAGGTATCTAAAAGCTTTAATAAGCTTTCTGAGGAGCTTATATGAGCTTATGAGTCCTTATCATCCACTACAAACAATATTCAAACAGTTTGAGATTTTAAGCTTAAAAGTGCATAAACTTGAAAATGAGATTAAAACTTGAAATTGATTATTGATAAAGGTTCACATACACTGAAATAACTTAAACCAAATACTTGAAAGTTAAGAAATACACTGGAATTTGAAAAGTAATTAAAACGACAAAGCTTAAACTAATTTTACTCTAGATACTTCTTCATACTGCTTTTCTCCTCTTTATAATGATCTTTTCCACTCTTGTCGACATCTCTGAACATATCCCACCTTATCTTGACCATTGAATTCTTCAAACTCATCAGAATCATACACATGGCATTTTTGGCGCCAAAAGGTGTTTGAGCAGGTTTATTGCATTAATGAGGTTTGGGAGGATGTGGAGGTGGAGGGGAGTGGGTAAACAGGTGTATAACAGGTGGTGAAGTGGTGGACAAACCACCCTGGTTTTGGGTTTGCAGAGGTGGGAGAGACAGGTGAACAGTGGAGGCGGGTTCTATTTTAAAACTGGTTTGGGCTTGGGACCGGGTATTGGGCCAGCAGTATAATGGGTTGGATTTGGTATTAATAACACAAAGGTCCATTTGGTTAAGCACAAGGACCATTCATGTAATTTGCAAACTTTGAGGGACCAAACCTGTAACATTTCCAAAGCTCATACAAGGGTTAAACTTGCCAAGTTTCATTTACCAAAGGACCATAAATGCTAATTTCCAATTTTTATACGTCCAAGGGTAATTTATGTCATTTTTGAAACTTGAGGGACCAATCATGTAAATTCTCCAAACTTATCATATAAGGACCAATTATGCCACATTTTAATAGTACAAGGGTTTTGTTTGAATAATTTCCATTTTTGAACAACCAGGGACTATTTTTGGCATTTTTCCAAAGTTGAGGGACCTTTTCTGTCATTTGCCCAAAGATTCATTCAAGGACCATTTTTGACAATTTAGAATATTTCAAGGACCTTGAATGATATTTTACAAGTTTTTGAATTACCAGGTACTAGTTTTGACAACTTTTGAAACTTGGGGAACTAAAGCTGCCAATTTTGCAAACTTGATACGTTTTTCATCTGATTTTGATATTTTTGCATTTAAAATACATAAAACACTTATTTGTGATATTTTTATCATTTTGATGCATTTCTGAGTGTTTTCAGATGTTTTTGCAGTTTAAACGGTACAAAAATGATGAGTATTTAGACACTCATCAATCCCCCACACTAAACTATTGCTAGTCCCTAGCAATCTTTTGAGAAAACTTAATGGATTTTATCTCTTTACCAAAAGCCATTACTTCTGGAGTAGCCAATTGTTTCAGATCAAGTAAGAACCTTGGTAAAATGATAACCAAATGATTTTGAGCAAATCACCAGCTTTCAACGGTTTTGATTTGTCTTTACCAGAAGCCGTTTGCTTCTGGACTAGCCAACTCTTAGATAAAATATCTTTGGTGAGTCGATTACCAATTATGGCTTTCCAACTGCCTTTACCACAAGCCATAAACTTGCGGGCTAGCCAACGTTTCACTAATTAAAGATATGGTGAGTTGAACACCATACAATTTTGGGCAAATTGCAAGCCATAAACGGATTTGAGATATCTTTACCAAGAGCCGTTTGCTCCTGGATTAGCCAATCCTTATGTGGGTTAGACATGGCGGACTGATTACCATTTGCTGAGTAAGTGTAAAACACTTATTCCAAAATAAAAATAAAAATTTAAGCTATTCTTACATTTCAAAAAAAAATTTAAGCTATTCTTACCATTTGCTGAGTAAGTGTTTTGCCAAAAACGGGGGAATTGGGTAGAATAAATACATGATAAAATTCGTGAGAATCCCCCCCCCCACACTTAGAAATGAATATTGCCCTCAATATTCAAAGTACCGGCGGTTATGCCGAAACATAGAACATAAAAGGGAAATACTACGGCCATTATTTTATTTTTGATATATACACATTTTTTTTTTTTTTTTTTTTTTGACAAGATAGGTTTATATACAACAGCGGGGGGCAACTCCCCCACACTAGGGTGATACTCATGGGTGAAAACCCATGTGGTGCTACTGTTTTTGATTATCGAGTCGCTAGCTTGACTCGATCCCCGCATTCATTGGTTCATGGGGAAAGTTTGTAGATCCGGGACAATCACGGGTGGAATGTCCTCTCCAAAGTAATGCTTTAATCGATGACCATTCACTTTAAAATTTGGACCATCGGGCTGAGATAACTCAATGGTGCCATAAGGATAAACCTTAGTGATAGTAAATGGACCAGACCAACGGGACTTAAGCTTCCCCGAGAAAATCTTCAATCTTGAATTGAAAAGAAGGACTCGATCACCAACGTTGAAAACGCGGTTCTTGATTTTAGAGTCATGAATCTTCTTTGTCTTTTGTTTGTAGATCAAAGAGTTCTCGTATGCTTGATCACGGAGTTCATTTAATTCATTCATTTGAACTTTTCTGTGATCACCAGCTGTCTGAATATCGAAGTTTGCATGTTTCAAGGCCCAGTGCTTTGTGCTCGAGCTCAATCGGAAGATGACATGCCTTTCCGTACACTAGCTTGTATGGAGTACACCCGATTGGTGTTTTGTAAGCTGTACGGAAGGCCCAGAGTGCGTCATCCAGTTTATCCGACCAGGATGCACGATTTTCGCCTCGTCCTTTCTAAAATTCTTTTAATACCACGGTTGGAGACTTCCACTTGCCCACTTGTTTGGGGGTGGTATGCAGTAGAAAGACGGTGGGTTACACCATACTTTTGCATGACACGATCAAATTGGTCATTGCAGAAATGTGTACCACGATCACTGATTATAGCACGTGGAGTTCCAAACCTAGCAAAAAGAGATTTCAAAAATTTTACAACTACTCGGGCATCATTGGTAGGTAAAGATTTCGCTTCAACCCATTTTGACAAATAGTCAACAGCCACGAGTATGTATTTGTTGCCTCGAGATGATGGAAATGGCCCCATAAAGTCAATGCCCCAGATGTCAAAGATCTCACACACTTGAATGGCGTTTTGCGGCATTTCATTTC
>OU343225.1:41017230-41085552 GCA_910596185.1 Chrysanthemum makinoi | reverse complement strand
CCAAATGTAGCACAAATAAACTAAAAATATATTCTAACACATACAACTAATAATACACAATTTAATTCATATGTCACCAAAATATAAAACTATTCTAACACCAACAAACACAATCTAACCTCAACCGCTCAATAAGCCAAACACTAAAAATAAATCCCTTAGGCGTGATCGATCGGGTTTGGTCGCCGATGTGCCTGCATGAGGGTCAAACTTGGTCGGTCGGCTCCAAAAATTAACGAAGGGTTCATCCCTTCAACCGATAACTCCCGGATATTTTTGTGAGACTAACCACTTAAACTCGAGTTACCACAAGATAACTGAACCAAGTGGGTTTAACCAAGACTATCGTAAGTACAAGAAAGTCCAACGAAAAAGAAGAAAAAAAGAAAAAGACAAATCAAACTAATTGTCTACAGCCAGCAACAAGATTAAACCACTCCCCATCTCACAATCCTAACTAACAAAAGCTTCACAACATAAAAAAAAAAAAAAAAAAAAAAGAAAAAGGGATGATCTCAGATTATGTTATCTCTTATACAAATCTTAAAATATTATTCTTAGCTTGAACATCAAACCCATCATTGATCTTAAAAAGAAACAAAACATCTAAGTCACGCCTACCCAATACTTTTTCCTGTTACAAAGATCTTGATGCCAAAATCTGTGGGACACTACTAACGAGAACAAAAGTCATAGAGTGTGTTTGAGTGCTTGATTATCTTTAACAGATTGAATTAGAGGTGGTGATTTTTTATGGGTTTGAGTTTGAACTAAACAGAAAGAGAAGAAGAAAGTTTGTGTTAGGAGGCTCTAGTTTTGAAGTTATAAAGTGGGAGACGTTTGTGATGTATGGAGAAAGGGGTAGGTTATACAAACCCCCCTTTTTCTACAAAGGGAACCCCCCTTCTTTTTTGCGATTATTTTGATTTGATTTTTTATTTTTTATTTTTATAATTTTGTTTATATCAAAAAAACTATAAACCTGAAAGTATGGAACAGAAAATATAAAGTTTAGTAAGTCAATCGCTTAAAACTGTCAGAAATACAGAGCAAAAACTGAAAAAAAAACCGTGTTATACTGAAAAATATGAGGGACAAAAGGAATAAAAGTACAAACCCCCCATGATTTGACATCCTAGGGGGTTTGTATAGTATGACCCATGGAGAAATAAGGATGGAAGTGTTGACTGCAAATTGTGAAATGAAAAGAGATGGGGCCGTGTGATTATTTAAAAAGTTATTAGGGTTAGTTGTTTCTTAGTATTAATATACTTATAAAAGTAGGGTTGTTAATTTGGGCTGATAACATTTTTTAATCGTAAAAATATGGTTAGTTTATGGTTAGCTAATTTTATTTTATGGTATAGGGTTGTTTTGAGCTATAAATTTTTGACGTAAATTTTGGATTTGGACTAAATAATTTTTACGGGGTTTGACTATCTTTTTGGAATACCTTTGTGCTATTTAATTGGTTAGGAGTTATTTTTCGAGATCACGTTTGCCACGAGATCCTTATGCTTCATGATATTGAGAAATTTTGGTCATTTGGTTGGTTTGATAAATCACGAGGTTGCATACTTATTTGACTTCATGAGTCGAGATAGTTGGTTGGTTACATGATTCGCGAAGTTGTTTTAATTTAAATTATCATTATTTGTACGGTTATTGTTAAAAAATAAATAAATAAATAATAATAATAAATAAATAAATTTGCTTGCCGCAAAATATAGTCACAGGGTATTCGTCGCCGCATCGCGCAGGTACCCTGCTAGTAATGAATAATAGTCAAAAGAAAAACATGGATCAGACATAAGCTCCATGGAGTCCTCAAGAGGACGAGATTTTGCTAAATCTCTTCGAGAAACACGGCCACGATATGTCACGAATTAGTAAGTCTATACCGGGTAGATCAGAACAGTCATGTAGGTTAAGGAGGTTAACACTTCAAGAGTCATTTATGCCTGAAGAGGACGAGATGTTGCAAAATCTCGTTGAGAAACATGGCCCCAATTGGTCACTAATTAGTAAGTCTATGCCGCATAGATCTAGTAAGTCATGTAGTTCAAGGTGGTTATCACTTCAAAGGTTTACGCCTGAAGAGGACGAGATGTTGCTAAATCTTGTCGAGAAACACGGCCCCAACTGGTCACTAATTAGTAAGTCTATACCAGATAAATCAGGTAAGTCATGTAGTTCAAGGTGGTTATCACTTCAAAGGTCATTTACGCCTGAGGAGGACAGGATGTTGCAAAATCTCGTCAAGATACGTGGCCGCAATTGGTCACGGATTAGTATGTCTATGCGTAAATTGGGTACGTCATGTAGGGTAAGGTGGTTGTCATCACCTCAAGTTATGCCATTTACGCCTGAGGAGGACCAAGCTATATTACTCGCTCACGCGCGTTATGGGGAGAGATGGGGTCGTATTGAGGAATTACTTGGTCGCACGTTTGACGTGATTGAGAACCATTGGATTTCGACTTTGAGGTGGAAGAAAAGCAGTTCGACGACTATTGATCAAGATATAACCATAGTAAGTCTTATGAACGTAACTAAAAGTGGAAGTTTCGATAATGACATTTCCTTCTTATTACTTATATTATTCCCAGAGGGCGCAAAGGAGATGAGCTTTTATCGAGCAACTTGAGCTTTTTGAACCTTTATAGACATATATAATTTTATTTAACATATATACATAAATAACTCATGAACTAATATTAATGTTAGTATAGTAATAAGTATTTACTTAGTAAATAATTAGACATATTATGATGTTTTTATTCTTCACGGTTTCTTTGATGCTACGCTGCAGATTTTTTTGTGTTGATTGATGAGTTTGTCTATCGGATGACGATATTTATATATATATTCGAGTTTTTCGAATAGAGTTCGAGCCTTATTTGAATTTTACTCGAGCCGAGCTTAAACATGGACCGTGGATGATTTTGAGCTCGAGCCTACCCAATAATTTTCGAGCTTAGCTCAAACTCCGCTTGACTCAATTACACCCCTTCCAATCAACCTTAGCCGAACTTTTTGATATATGTCGACCTGAATTTTCTTAACGTCCATCTAGATTGATGTTTATTTCAATATAGATTGCATATGGTAACGAGGTACATAAATCTGTACAAACTTGTGTGGATCCAAACAACGTATATATATGCAGTTATCAACATGTCTTTCTCTTTATCTTGTAGAACTTCACCAAATTGCTCTAATAACGACAATTACAGACAGATTTCTGTAAGTATTTCAAATATGTTCATGTATCCAGCCTTCAGTTTTCATTCAAGCCATTTCTCTAAGAGAGCAGGGTACGGCTGAGCAATGGCACCGCGCCATGGCTCCAGCCTAGAATTTCTCGCGCCAATGGCACCATGGCTCGCACCATCGCCTCCTGCGCCGAGGCTTCCAGTCCACGCGGTACGGTCTATTTTTTTTTCTTTTCTTTTCTTTTTCTTTTTTGAATTTTGGAACGTTGCATAACGGGTGGGGAGGCTTTTATAGCCGTTTTTTTAATTTATTTTACTCCCACTTTTTCCAATTTTTTATCTCTTAAAAATAGTATAAATACCTCTGTTGCAAAAATCGGTCTAGGCGGCCGATTAATCGCCGGTTAATCGCTAGGCGGTGATTAACGCCTGATTTTCATTAATCGGTTATCGAAAAATCGGATTAACGGCCTAGGCGGCGATTAATCGGATAAATCGGAAAAATCAGTTATGGGTAAAAATCGGCAAAATCGAAAAAAATCGGCCAAATAAAAAAAAATCAGCTAAATCGGCCAAATCGGGCATATAGTTTCAAAATTTTATAATTTTATATATAAAAAATCCAATCTGAATAATCCCCGATTAATCCCCGCCTAACCGATTAATCGTTACCGTCCTACCGCCAAATTACCCTAGCGATTTTTGCAACCTTGATAAATACTCCATTTTTCTATCATATTTCACACACTCTTCCAATATTATTTATAACACAATCTTTTCTAATTCACTCAATTTTTTCTCACCAAAATGAATCCCAACAACCAATGGATTATCGGTATGCTCAACGACCCACAAAACCAAATTTCCACACCGTCTTGTTCGGCTAATCCCAACACGCAATTGCCTACTCACTTTGGCAACATTAACCCATTTATCAATCCCGAACAACAACTCGCATTTCAACAATGACAATATTAACAAGAACTCTCTCACACTCAACTTTCCCAACAACAATCCGACCAACAATCCCAACACCTCCAACAACACAAGAAGATGAAACCAAAGCCGACACAACGACCCCGACGTCAAGCAAAGCAAAAGGAAAACATGTCAAGAAAGTGTCTAAGGTAGTCTGTGAACCGAGACCCGAGGGAGCCAGTACTCACAACTTTTGGACCCAAGAGGAGGATTTGCTTTTGGCGGAATGTTACATAAAAATATCTAAGGATCCAAATGTCAGTTCAGACAAAAAAATTAGATGATTTGGTACAAAGTTCTCGACGAGTATAATGAACAAGCAAAGATTAAAAACTTTTCGATTCGTACAAAGAACATGTTGACGGAAAATGGACTCCGATGAACCGAGAAGTCAGGAAGTTTAATTCCATGGTTAACGAAACGAAAGGCTCTAAGCGGGGAGAATGATGAAGATCGGATGACAAGGGTTGAAATATTGTATCAAAGTATCGTGGGTACGGATTTTAAGCACAAAAGTGCTTGGTTATTTTTGAAAAGCAAACACAAGTGGAAAAATCCCAACTCATAACGCAAGACGTCACCGGGACGGTTACCGACATGGAACCCAGCTCATTGGAGGCTTAATGAAGTTGTCGCTACCCACCGGCAAACAAAGAATTGCTAAGAGTCAATGTTCTTCAAATTCAATGGCTAGTTCCGGCTCCAACCAGACAATGTTTCAAGAAATGCTCCAACAACAATAAGAGTTAGACCCTAAAGAAAAAATAAAGCGTTTGGACCGAGAGACGGCGGTGAGATTTGAGTTAATCAACTCTCAAAAGGTACCCAAAGACTTCAAAGTCCTACAAATTGACACATCCAAAATGAATTCGATTGACGCGGCTATTGTCAATGCCCAAAAAGCACGAATCCTGGCTTTATATCCAACTGAAAACTAGTTTACTTTATGTCTTTTATGTTTACGTCTTTTTTTTACCGTATTATATTTTTTATTTTTATGTAATGTTTTTTATTTTTTATTTAATATAATGTTTTTTAATTTAATAAAATTTATTTTAGTTAAATTGTGCAATTTTATTTATAAAAATGAAAAAAAATATACCCCATTGCACTACAGTTTGTGGTGCCAACGAAGGAGGGTGTTTTTGGTGCCGAAGAAGTGGTGCCAAAGCACTTTTGTGCCACCGTACCCGACTCTCTAAACATTTTTTAACAAATATTTTCACAAGTCAATTCTGGAAAAAAAATTCTTTAGTAACCTGTACAGAAAAATATCTATAAAAACTTCATTTTTGTCGTAGATTAGGTTCTTTGTTTTGTTTTCTCTATTGTTGTTCATCTTTTTCAAATTTCATTTCGCGTAGATCTTGTCTTCTGGGATAATGTTCTTTACTTCATCCAGTACAGAATTATATTCGGACATCAAGTGCTAATTCTAACTCTTTTGCCCTTCGGTCACCACTAGATCTTCAACACCCAAGAAAGAGGCAACTTCTTTTATACCCTCTCATTCTACACTATAGACGTTGTCTTAAGTATACCGGGTATAGTAGACCTTGACAATCAGGATATAGCCTTTTGGATCACGTTGAGTTTATGCGTCAAATTGCTCTATCATGCTGAAATAGAGAAGATAAAGTTAGAGTTTTAATTACGGAATCTGGTAGCATACGTGCATATATAAACCAGTCGACTTATAATCAGTCAAGTAGTACTTGTGTTGAATATGAAACTAAGAATTTGTGATACTAGGCCACCTTTTTTTTTTTCTTTTCTTGTTAATATTCGGTTTGTTTCTTCCTGTTTTTTTGCCAAAATACAGGGTGATCACAATATCTACATACCACCTCCGTCTTTCAGTGATATTAGTCGTGGAGGAGGGAGCTCTAATATTCACGATGGGAACTTAAGCCATGAGGTAGGAGGCGTTAGTGAATCAGCACCATCTATTAGTTATATGGCGAGGGTTAATATGTCTTCAGGAGGTACGCATTCTTATAGCCGTGATAAATCAGCACCATCTATTGGTTATATGGCGAGGGGAAATATGTCTTCGGGAGGTATACATTGTTTTAGTCGTGATAAAACAGCACCGAGTTGGAATACTTTAAACAAACTAGACTTGTCACTGATGATTAAAAATGACAATGTGAAAGAATTCCCGTCGGATGAGGTTGAACCCATGATGATTAAAAGTGACAATGTGCAAGAAATCCCGCCAGATGAGTTTCATTGGAACATTTTATTTGGTGAGGATGGTGACAACTGACGATATTTAAAATTTGTTTTATGTTTAGCTTGTTGTAAACTTGCATTATATTTTGGTCACAAGCCTCGCGTGTATGACCCAACTTTGTATGCATTTAATATTTTGGTTACAAGCAATGGCGGAACTTGGTATTTTTATTGAGAGGGCCAAAACATAAAAGGAAGTTACACGTGAGGAACGAAAACAAATAATCCATATAAAACTATGAATTATGAATTAGCTTGACGACATTCGAGGTATCATAACTACATATAATGGATGAACTCTTTTTTCTTCATTAAATGTCAGTAAAGGCGCGTTTAGTAGGGTGAAATTTAGAGACATATAATGGAGAAGTTCTTTTCCTTCATTAAATGTCACTAAAGGCGCGTTTGGTAGGGTGAAATTTAGAGAAGTGAAATGAAGCGCAGGAATCAAAATCATATATATGACTTCATGTTTTGTTAAGCAACAGGTAACTAGGCCATCGCGCGTTGCGGCGGAGCCAATTTAAGTTTAACATTGGTGCATTGGAGGTATTTTTTTGTCATCGTGCTTGGCAATTTTGAAATTGAATTTTGTGCGGTATTTTTGAAATGAAGTGAACGCTTGACATTAAGGAGGTCAATAAAACTAAAGACTTTAACTTATTACAATTACATTATGTGTTAATGGTATATTTGTACATCAAATGTAAGTGATCGAACGGTTGTAATAGTTTGTATTCTGTTAGCTGCAAAGGTTAAATGGAAAATAATTAGTGGTCCAAGAAATTAATGAGATAAATGATGGCAATGATGAACGTCATAGAGCTGGTATCATCAGCATCCTCATCATTTAGCGCAACAATCTCTTTAAGCACTTATTTTTTTTCCACTTAACCTTTCAGCTAAAGGATTAATAAGTATTACAGGCGTTCGTGTGTTATATGAAAAGCTAGAGACACTTGAAGACGATGTTTTGACTGTGGGAAGCTGTAGATGTACGTAGAAAGGAAGCATCTTCTTTGTCTTGGCTACAATTTCCTGTCTTTAAATCGCTTTTAGAGTCTCCTTCTATTAAAAGTTATGATTGTAGATTATGTAAGCTATATATTATGAACATGCTTGTATGTATGACCTTAATTAGAAGTACAAACCTGCACAACTCCTTGTTTTTTGGTTGAGTGCCATTCAACGAGTACCCAAGTATCTAGGCTATTTTCAGGATGGTTGTAGCATATTCCATTATCCATGTTAATTGTTGGGATGAGTGCAAACCATGTTCTTCTGTTAGACGTTCTAACAATCTAACGCTAGATAAGTCATCCAAGGCCTTCATATAAATATAAATTGATTACTAAATGTCAAATTATAGAATTAAACAAAAGAGTTCAATCTCATCATGACCATCGACGCAACGGTACTTTACCTTGCCTTTTATTTAATATGTTTTTAACCTTTCTTTTGTATCCATGGTAGTGAATGTTCACCTTTAGCGCAAATGTCTATTTATCCTGAAATTATAACGTAAATTAAAAAATAATGCACTATAAACAACATTAAATTTGAAAACTTACGAAGATACAAAGTCTTCTTGCTGTTAGGTTATTTTTTTATCTTTCCCTCCTTCTTTAGGTAATTGTGGTGCACAAATAGAAATGTTCTTTAACATTGAATCCAAGACGACAATGAACTCAAGGCCATTCGATGTTGCATGGCTTCGATCAAACATTTTTCGTCTTGGTATTTCATGTAAAGTATAAAATTCGCAGTAAGTATACGCTGCTGCAATAATAGATCGATACATGTAAGTAAAACATGGAATTCGATCCATAATTTCAATTCAGAAGTCATAGCCATAAGCTTTTTTGGAGAAATTGGCCACAGTTTTGTCCAAAAACTTTACATACTAAAAATAGTGCATGCAAGAAAATCATATCGTGAGTCTCTGAATAAAAAATATCTTTGATTTGGATTTAATATTGTGCTCACTACACAAACTCTGAATGTGCAAGGTTATGATATCATTATAATGATAAATCAATCTCGGTTTTAAGACTAAAAATGACTCAATACATGCTTCAATAGCAGTCCACATTCAAATTATCAATAAGACACCGTTAGTGATAAAACAAACTTAGCTAAAGAAATGTGGGAAACATAAGAGGATCTAGGTATAGAATTTGTACCAAATATTCTTTCGCGAAATCTTTCTCTGCCCCACCCTTCTTTAAGTAAGTGCATTTTACTAACGTTTAAGTCTTTTTCATTATGGAAACGTGGAAAGCTATAAAAAAAGAAAAAAGTCTTTATACCATTACCACATTTTTGTCCGTTTCCAACATTTCTTTAGGTTGAAATCCCCGACAACTCAGAACTCAATCGAGAACATATGCAAAGACTTTCATGTCATTGTTGATGAATGAATGACACATAAACAAACATACCTTGCAATAGAAGATCCAAGGAAGCTTTGAATAGCAGCCTACATGATGTCAGATCGTCTGTGGAAAACTAAAAGGGGGTTTGAATAGTTTTTACCATTTTGATGCCTTTTTAGATAATCTTTGATTTGATTTCTTGACGTGAAATCAAAATGACACAAAATATATAAATAAACAATAAAGAATAAATAAATGCGTAATGTAAAGGAAAGATCAAACCAATCGATACGATGATTTATAGTGGTTCGGCACGAAGCTCTATTCCTCGCCCTACTCCACTCCCTGAGTAACCAACTCGAGAGTTCACAAGCACTATATCAACAAGCTCCCTTTTGGTGGAGAAAACCTTACAACATCGCTTCACTTCTTTACCGATACTAAGCTAAACATCGAGTCTTTCCCAAGGCAAGACCAACCTTATCACTCAATGTATTTTAAGGCCTAAAATACTAACCAAATTCACTAAGGTATAATGACACACAAACAATTTAAAAAGTTACACAACTAAGTATGTGATGACACACTAATAACTATAACAATTAGAAGCTTGAGAAACTTCTTGTGTCTTCCCTTGAGATCAAAGTGAAAATCGTTGGATAACTTTGAATGTGTTATAGGTTAAGTGGAATGAACAGAGAGTGTTATAATGATGCTAGATGATAAGTTTTTTAGTTGGAATTGACATGAAATGGCTTAGAATCATTAGTTTCAAATGAAACTACAAGTGTCTCTTTATAGTGGACATTCTGTCCAAAAACTTGCATCCGGTGATCCGCAGATTCATAAAATACGAATCCGTCCATGTTAAATGCGGATCTGCTGAGTGTATTTAGAACACTTCTTGTCTAGAAAATTATACACTTTCTTGTACTAACAATTATTATTTAATCGTAAGCTTCTAGAATTACTTGGGTACTAAGGAGTTAAATAAACTTAATTTTTAGTTTAATTAAATGTATAATTAAAGTATCTAGTTAATTTAATTATTTTTTGTTTTGTTTAAAACATTTAATTAAAATGTATTTACAAATGTTTTCAGTATGTTTGAAAACATTTATTTACTTGGACTCTTTGATCATTCGACTAAAGTTATAATCACATTATTCATACCTAAAGTAATTTAGGTCGGAGTGTAAACTTACAACTCATAACTTGATTATGTAAGCTTTTACGTCGTGTAAATTTATAATTGCCATTATCAAAATCTTAAGAGACTGTAAAATATAAATAACATTTTTACGCGATATTTGTATTAACAATCTCTCCCTTTTTTATGATGGAAAAATATAAACTCATATTTGGTAAAAATTTAAATACACAAGTTTTTATCACTACTACGAAAAGCACTTTGGAGACCCGTTCTAAATTAAATCAAGACCAGTTTTTGATATGGTCTGTATGAGGGGGGCTCTCCATGTGAAAATCAAATAGGACCGGTTTTTAAACCGGTCTCGATTGCAGTTTTGAGACCGGTTTGATGATTAAAACACGCCTCAAAAACAAAATGGAGATAGGTTTTCGTCTTAAAAACAGGTCTCAAAAACCTAATCTAGACCGGTTTCAAGATGCAAAACCTGTCTCTTTTCTTACTTTAACAATAAAAAAAAAATTCAGCTGTTTCGGATTGCTTATCGGAAATGTTGGCACTTTCTACAAGAATTCCCAAACAATACCTATAAGTGTATTCAGAAAGCAATCCAAAACAGCTCCTACGAATCATGCATTTTGAGTAACACAAGTACGTAATATTGAGTTCAAGCAAACCGAAAACATCATTAATAAGTAATTAAGTATACATGGTGGTTAAGCAACATATTGCTGTAAACATCAAATGTTCGAACCAACCAAATGTGTAAGCTTTTAGGTAGAACAACAGCTAAAACAAGTTACAATTGACAACCTACGCGAAATTTGTAATCCCTTGTTTAAGCAGTTGTAGCCATTGATCAAGATTTATAGCAGGCTCTTTTAGTTGAACAAAGAATATCCTTAATCTGTAGACATCATAAGTAAAAGTTATTGAATGAATATCCACAAAACTTACCTTTTGAATAGCAGTTCGATAACTTAAAACATGAAGGAAAAACAGATTTATAAAATGCTAAGAAACATAACCTGAGGTAAAGCGAAGTCTCTTGACTAGCGGCGTACGGCGTAGGTTGACCAACCCCAGCGTTCATGTCAATTATTTATCTTCATCGGCCAGCTCCCTAAGAAAAAGGTATGCGACTACATAATCTTTATCGACTAGCTTCATGACCAAACCATCTCCAAACTTGTATGTACGTAACATTTTGATCAGTTCTAACAAGTATCACATACCCTATGTGGATTCCTCTCCCTGAACTTGAAGCGTAACATCTAGAGCCTTCACAAACATTAACCTTGTACCTCATATCTTCAGCCTTCACAAACAGATATGGCCACTTTTAACATCTAGAAACACATTAAAAGCAAAGAGTTAATATTTGCATACCATAACCATAAACGACTACAACTTAGAAGCCCAACAAAATAGCACCGCGCATCGTATAGCATTACATACATAAGACATAAATTTTGATTCCAAATAAAGCAAAAACAAGTTATAATTACCTATTCCATTCAACTTCTTGAACCGTGGTCTAATTTTTTTTGAAAGGCAATTTATTCCAAACCAACAAAACCAAATACAAATAAATGCATCCATTACCTTTAAAAAAAAAGGGTCTATTTTTTTTTTTTCAAAAACTTAAAAAAAACTAAAAGACCCAAAGAAAAAATATTACAAGAAAAACAAAATGACATGACAACCTAAGACATATCAAAACAAAAACTAATGATAGTATAAAATGGGCAAGTGCACCCCAAATAAATTCAGCAGAAACCATGACTTTCACAAAAAAAAACGGGACCCACGAAGCAATTAATGTCTCAAATGAAGCATAAGTATCACTGTAGTATAAAGGACCAAGGACAACACAAGAGATACATACAAAGTGCAGACCCCTGTGCAGGCGACCTTGTACATCATAACCCAATTGCAGCCTGCACACTATCACAGAGAACTTAATTGTAACAATTTCAGATTCTACATTTAATCGGAGTCTATTAAATCAACTAAAATATGATCAACTGTAATCAGTTAAGTCTCATAAAAATCAAGTTAGAACTTCCATCAAACACGTGGTGGGCAATAACTTTTGACACTGATTCTCTTAAAACTTTCATCAAATACCTGGCGGGCAACTAAGATTACCCCAAACATTAACTTCTAAAACAGACTAATAAGAATTTAACAAAGATAACATATATAAACGACATCATATAATAAACAAGTAACCAATTATTTGATAATACAAACTATATTTACAGAAAAAGAGAGCTCGCTAAAAGATTAGGGAAGCTTTTAAAACCATCAGCATATTTATTTCCAAAGAATGTGACTCTTGAAAATCAGAAGGAAAAGATTTAGGATCAGTGGCAGTGTGTGTGTTCGGAGAAGAAGGAGCAGTGGCAGTGTGTGTGTGGAGAAGAAAGAGTAGTGGTTAAGGCCTTAAGGGTAGGATGAAGATAAAAGAGGGAAAATTACAAGCTCAAAATTTTCATTTGACAAACAGAGGGAAAAGTACGGTGTTCAAAATTTTAGTGAAATGGAAACCGGGTTGATTCTAAAAAGTCCGGTCTGTAATTCATGATTTGATACAAACCGGTTTCCCAAGAAGAGACAGGTCTCTTTGTTTGTAAGGATCGATGGACCGGGCTTTTTAAAAATAACCGGTCTTCTTTTTATTTTTCTTTCTAAACCGGGTTTCAACCTTTAAACGGGTCTCAAAAATATTTAGAGTCCGTTTTTTTTCAAAAAATGTCTCCATAAGGGGGTCTCGATACCCAAATATGTAGTAGTGTATGTTGTGAGTTTACTTATTTCTCTCCCTTTTTGTTGAAACAAAAAGTGTAGAGTTGTGTGGCGAAAGCTTACTAGCTATGCTAATGCTCCCCCTCGGTGTATACTCCCTCTTGCTTGGGGGACCAAGGAATCAAGCTATGGATTCGTGCTACAAAATAAAGTTAGCGTACAAACACGAATATGATAATTACCACAAAATCACAACCACGATATTTAACCATCCATGAACAACCACAAGGTAAAACATGTCAAGCAAGATTAAGATCACTGAGAGACACAAGAAAACATGAACTAAGTAACCTCATTTTCATTATACGGAGAACAAGGTAAAATTATGACACTAAGGTCAATAGGTCCTAAAACTTACAAATAAACTAAGAAAGAAAAATAAATAATCCTAGTAGATATGATGGCTTGACAATAAGCCAATACTTAGTTTGGTGGGTCCATTGGTGGTGCGAGTGGAGCATGGAAGTGGTGTTGGATGTAGGCGAACATCACATTGATTCTCTCCCTAAGCATGGTGATGTCCTCACGGTTGTGGTGACAATACATGCAATGATAGTCATGTATGTTAATACAAATAAGCCGTAAAAACGTTTATTTATATTTTACGATCTTCTAATGTTTTGTCGATAACAAACGTAAAATCATTTTAACGAAACAAATAAAATACGTAAATGGTTTGAGCCAATAGTTTAGTAACACACTTACATTTTCATATAAAACACTAAACAAATAATATTGTTTACATTTTATAGAATTACATATATATAACAACTAGTGTTTACATAATATGGAAATGTGCATACTTATATTGTAATGGGTATTTTAATGGGTAAAAATCTAAGTACTTGACCCATTAACTAGATAGATTGAATATTGTTGGGTAAAACCCAAACTCCATGACTGATGCAGGTTTTACTGACCAGGTTTTAATATTTATAAAGTCTCGTTATACCTATGGTCTACCCTAATGCACTAACGGGCAGTGTACCCGGTCGTGTGTAGTGTAGTATTCGGTAAAACCGAGGTCGTCCCAAGAGCTATGTGTGCGGATTTTAACTAAGTCTAGGTGTCACAGATTTAAATTGGTTTGAGGTCAAAATGATTAACTACTAAAGACAAGAAAATAAAAGATCGCAAGTAAAGGCAAGGGTTGTGACAATAGAGGAGAAGTGTGCTAACCTAGTTATTCATCCTAACAAGTTAAGTTCACGTTTATTTACTTCCAATTGCTTCAGGGGGAGGGGGGGTAAAAGTCGCTAGGACAGCATTTGGTCAGTTTGTCCTAACCTATCAACAAAGGTTTCCACCGGAGATCTCGGGTGACCCCTTGAAAGTCCAGTTGTTTTTAGTCCCCTAAGCCAAGTCATTAAGTTCCGCTACATGCAAGATTCATAACAATGAGTGCCCGGGTGCTAGCATCTTAAACACTCATCCCTAACTTCTTAAGTTCATCCAAACGGTAGGTGATCAGTTGGTCAAATCGCACAAGCGAAGAAGGGTCTTCAGTTGGTCAATTCTTACCCTTCTCACTCAGTCTACCTACTTAGGGTCAGTTGGTCATATCTCCTAAGTAACTAGCCACTACCGCCATTCAAAACTACCGAAACAAGGGTAGCTACCAACAAACTATGCATGCATACACTAGAAACAATTATACGGAAGCAATGTAAACATAAACAAAACAATTAAGGAATCATAACTAGGCTAGCACCAGAGGTGCTTAGCCGCTCATGTTATTTAAAACAATCGATTCAATGTTTCACATATCGAAATACATGAATTGAAAGTAAAGAAATGATAAAATGCTAATGCTTATCGTAGGGGAGTGATTTTTCCCTTGGAGATGGCTCCGTATGCTCCTCAAGATCTACCTTCAACCTGCTACTCACGTTCTCTAAATTGGTGTGTGAAGTGGATGAATAGAAATGCTGGAATTCAGCCGGTATTTATAGGCCACATCTGGTTACGGTGTAACTTAAGTTGAGAGTTACGCCGTAACATCCAATTCTTCGTAATTTGCTCTGGAAAAGCTGGTTACGGCGTAACATCAGGAATGAGTTACGCCGTATCTTCAATAAATCGTGGTTACGTCGTAGTTTTGGCAAGAGTTACGGTGTAGCTTGCAGCGGTGCGGAACCTCATTTGACCTAATTAGTTACGGCGTAATCTTGGGATGGAGTTACGCCGTAATATACAGTTGAGTTGGTTTTCTGAGTCACGCTTCGGTTACGGCATAATGTGAGAGTGGAGTTACGCTGTAACATCTTCAAAATGGGCATACTATCAATAAACTCTCCAAATCCACGTCTCATTAGCTCCAATGCTTGTAATTTACCTAAAAGTGAAATATAGAGGAAAACAAGCGTAAATACATATAAATGATATAAAATACGAGCATTATCAGGGGAAATTGACACTTAATATTCAGGATTATTTGATGTTATCAAATATCCCCCCACTTGAACTCTACTTGCCCTCAAGTAGACCTTATTAGATAGATTCCTCAAAAGATATCTCTCATTACCAGGAAAATATAATTTTACAAATCCCTTATGCTAGAATAAAACAAAGTCGAACACCTCACAAAATGGGAACAAAACACTCAAATATCTCAACTATTCTAAGTGTCAATTTCGAGGTGATCACTTAACGCACAGTCATAGCATGTATTCTATCATAAGCTTGGCGGTTACACAAATCTCCACCACTAGAGTTAAGGGCTAAACAATTCTCGGAGACAATATGGGTAGACACGACAAAGGTTAAGGGTGAGTTTTCATTACTAACATGTCACGACGAAGTGGACAAAATCAATGATACATGACCAAATCCATGGCCAAGACACCAAATATTGCTCGCTGCATCACCTAGACACGCTTCGTGACTAAAGGGTAGGATAAGACATGGGATAAAATTGGTGTAAAATTAAATCAAGCAAATAGTCTAAATCTACAACCAAGTCATCACCACTTACCATTCGTCCAAAGTTCATGTTTCGATGTTAAGAAACCGGATCATGATAATACCAGGTAGATGTGCCATTAGAGGACGACATGATGGGCACATCACCAACTCCATTCATCAAATGTGACTGAGGTGGCCTCCTCGATACTAAATCTATAATAAGCTCATAACATAGTGCTTATAACTTCGCACTTTACAATCAAATAAATAACAATAACTACTTTTTTTTCGAATCACATTTTTTTAACATAACATCTAAACATAACATCCCTCCACTTGAGATGAACAATATGAGAAATTGGGGGGTCTTCAATGATATTTAATAATATGTCGTTGACGAAAGCGTGATTCCCGAATCTTTCCACTTGAACCTTGAACTTAGGTAAACAATGACTTCCCAATTACAAATAAAGACTACAGGTTAGACTAAGGTGTATGGGTGTAACGAAACAATATGTTGGGTGAACAAAATGAAAGGAATGGCTCAGAAGGGTGTATCTAGGGGTATCTTGCACTAAAGGTGAGTGCAACAAAGGGTTTAACATGGGGGTCGAGAAGTCGAGGTGACAAATTGATAGACACACAATGATAGGCTATTTGGGTGTTAATCCTATAACACTGCTTGCTAACTCAACATACCTCGTCTATGGTCTTGAAATGATGCAAAGGCCAAGTTCTAAATTTTAAAAGCTACCGGCACACTCATAACTTGGTGGATTTGGGGTAAAAATTTGGAAACGGATAAGGCTAATCTCACCATATATTATCAAGGGTTATAATGTGCTCGGCTAAGGTCTAATCTAGTTATGTTAAAAAAAATATGTCAAAATTTTAAAAATGGCATAATTTTTCAAAATAAAATGAGAGCAAAATATAGTTCAAGAGACAATTCTACTCCCTTCCCCCAACTTGAAATGTACAAAGTTCCTTTTGTACTAAGCGTTAAATAATGGTGAAGAGAAAAGTAGAATTAGAGCGAGAACTTCCCTGAAATAAACTCCAAAAAGAAAGAAGACCCACGAAAAGAATCGTGCCTTCGCATAAGCATCCACGAGCAAATTTCAATCTCTGAAATCACACTACCGACAAGCATAATTCTAAAAAAAAAATGAAAAAGAAACCTAACTCATTTTCGTAGGAATCACGGTTGCATTTAGCGTATGCAACAAGCCTTTTAAACCACTTGGTGTCCCAAGTAGACGAGTCTATTCTCGTGAGGGCTTACAGGGAACATACCCACAAAGTTCATTTAAAAACTAATAAAAGGTTATTATGTTTAAAAAGAAAGAAGTGTTACAGAGGATAGTTACGTCGTAACTCCCATAAGGAGTTATGCCGTAATTAGTGCAAAACCTGGCAGACGCTATAGGAGTGTAGCTACGGCGTAACCATTGCATGGAATTACGCTGTAATTGGTAATGCTCCGAGAAGAACTACTGCAAAAAGTAGGTTACGGCGTAACCATAAGAATGAGTTACGCCGTAAGTGTGGACAGATCAGGTCCCCGTTCAGCATGCTGCAGCAACTTTTCTCCGTTTCCTACAAAAATGGTTAAAAACACAAAACCCAATAGAAATGGAAATAAAACAAATGAAAGGGATAATTCGGGTTGTCTCCCGAAAGAGCACTTTCCTTTATTTACGAGTCTTTAAGTTAGACTCAAAGCCATGGGCTTTATGGCGGCTTTGTACTTGGCCAACTTCTTTTGTTACTTGGCGGCAATCATTCATCCATTCGACAAAAAATCTTTTTCTGGTTGTGTTGCCGACGCTATATGTACCAATTTTTTGCGAGAGCCACTCATTAAATGATAAACACGACTTTCTGTAGTCGTCGTCTTCAATTATAGGATCAATCGTTGCACTTATGTTTGATCTTCCATCATTAGTCATCTTATCAATGAGGTGATATTCATTGTAATCGCGTTTTAGCTGTTTCATTAATCTCATACTGATGTTCGAGTCTCCAAATCTCACCTTGTACCAATCTTCAAAGGATAAATTTCCAAATTTCATATCGTGTCTCTCAATCTCGTGAGGGCACGTCCATTCTTCCACCTTTATATTTCCATCACAAAATTCATGAAAAGGGTTACACGACTATCAAAATCTTGCCTACAATTGTTAGTTCTTAGGTTACAACATAAAGGCAGGATGAGAGACCTCTAAATGTCGCAGCGGAAGATTGTGTCATTGGGGTACTACTTCATAATACAAAGTACAAGTTATAGAAAACGACCTCTAAATGAGACGTTTTGAAAAGTTACCATTCGATTAATGAAATCAGAGTTTCAAACAATGAGGTCCCAAAGTATAATATATAAATGTTTACAAAATGTTTCGAATGGTAAATACAAATGCATAAAGTCTTCAAAATATGTCGTGCGACTCTATGCTTCAAACTCTAGCTATCGCCTTAAGACCTGAGATAAAAATGCTAAAAAGTGTCAACACAAAGGTTGGTGAGTTCATAGAGTTTGTTTTACATGTAAAGCCTTTAAGGAATGTTCACACATCAAAGGCATTGTAAATCCAGTCAGTTCCAAGTTCCGCCCATACAAAACTTGCAACCTGTGTGTTTACAACCCACTGCTAAAATATAGCACGTCAATCATGTATGAATGTATCATAGTAGTTAAAAGTATAAATGTTTCAAGTATGTAACTAGTATATTGATCATGTACACGTGCATCAAAACCTATGCAATTAGCCATGAGTCTCCACTTCCTCTCCAGAAACCTCATGTGGGTATGTTGCTCACAAGGAGTGTAATAGCATTGGTTCTACTTCATCTCCGAAACCCAATGCATGTGTTGTCCAAGGAGACTTATCATGCGAACGAGGGGACTGCTCCGTGTATTTTGGGAGACTTATCATCGACTTATCAAGTATAACGCAATCAGTATAATGCAATCAAGTATAATGTAATCAAGTAGAATGTAATCATGTATAATGCAATCAAGTATAATGTTTTGAGTATTTGTAAAAGTAAACGAAATAGTTGAGCATGTATCTCCCCCAAAGAGTTTGTAAAACAAGTATTAAAAGAGTAGGGGCTATGACTCATGGTAATCCTTAAAAGTTTAGAGTACTTGTGAAAGTAAATGAAAATAGTTGAGCATGTATCTCCCCCAAAGAGTTTATAAAGTAATTAAACGAGTAAAAGTGGGGCTACAAACTCACCTTAAAAATGATATCACAACGTATAACGGAGTCGATGGATAAGCCTGGAAGTCTCTACGTATAACCTAGAATATGATGTCAACTCTTAGGTTCGGAATAATGCGTAAGAAAACATGAACGAGCCTATATATGCCATTATATTGATCATGACGTAGTATTTGTATGTTTGTTTATAGAAATGGTTTTAGTTTGTATATCTCGTACTACCGTTCGGGCCATCACAATTCAGAGGTCATGCAGTAAACGTTCGAGGAGCTAGGACACTTTAAGTCGTAAATCCAGCAACTCGTCGATCCGTTTACCCAAATGAACCCCTCACATGAAGTTCCCTAGTGTTGTAGTGCTCAATACGTAAAACATGAATTTTGATTACTTGATTATATTATATATTAAGAGTTTATAAATACAATAAATAAACTAACAAAGTTTATAAGTATTTAAATAAGTTTGAGTTTTATAAATACTTACCTTAAAATATAATGCTTGAGTATTATGGAAAAATAAAATATTAACGGAGCTTCGACGTAGACTTTGCAATCTTTGAAAACCCACAACTATTAGAAGATTATAAAAACGCCTTCTTGAGAACCCGAAGAAGAAAAGAAGATTATAACGACGTCTTTTTGGAGACTTGAAGCTATTTGAAGATTACAACGACTCTTTCTTGAAAACTTCCAAGAACGTAGATCAAACGCTAGTTTTTCTTCAAGAACACATGAATGTTCTTACAAGATTTATAAGAAATGCCTTAGGTTTAGGACTTTATATGTTAATAAGGGGTGGTGCAGGAATAAATGAACGTTTATGCTTGGTATTTATAGGCTAGAGATTTTAGTTAACTATATATTGGGTTAAAAACTAACCATGGTTAAATTTACACATGTAAATGATCTAAAGGAAGCATGCTTAGGATTTTGACACCAAGGTGATGACTCCCCTCCCTAATTTCGTTCATATAGAGATAAGATGACTTAGGTGGATAGTTTTGGTATTATCTTGATTACGGAGTGAGTTTTGGTTCCGTTAAATGCTAACCAAAGCCATAAAATGTAAAACCGGGTATCGTAAAAATATGAAACTTGCAGGAATGATGAAACTCATCATTATACTCCATCTAAAATTATAAAATGGGTGATAAGTCTTATTGGGTGCAAAACGCTGCTTAAAGCTGGAAATACGGGTCAAAAACGCGTAATTCGCAGTTTATCAGAAAAGAACGAAATTTCAGGGAAACGACCGTGAATTTATTTAGAGTAGACTAAAATTAGTCTAAAAGTGATATGAGATGTCAAACTTTGGTTTTCGTTGTACGCGGGATAACTTAACAGTTATTCGTGAAGTTTAAAAATTACGCGATTTAAGAAAAAGGTAGAACGTACAAGGTTAATTTCTTTATGGTCAAAGGAGGAGGGAAATATGTTTGAATTTTCCAAAAATAAAAAATTTTCACTTCATCTTAGGAAATACAGTGCAGGAATCGTTAAGTCTGGATGTAAGTAGAATTGTTTAAAACGTAAGTTTAGTTTCGTACTGCGCTGGCCTTATATGGTAACATAAAAATAAATCTTAAAACTTCTCAAATTAATCATGAGTGATCTAAAAATTCATCTGATGCGGGGAAAATTATCAGAGACGGTTTTCGTTATGCGTGTGATGTTTAAACGGTGGACCGTCCAAAACGAAACTTTAAAACGATGTTTTCTTAATAACTTTTGCGAAAATGATCTAACGATTGTCGAACTCTCAGGTCATTACTAAAATAATTTATCCTACGAGAATGTGAAATAAAATTTTACGGGATGAATAGTGAAAAGTGAATAGTAAAAATAAATAGTGACCCCGAAAATGCGAATTGTTACATACCCCAGCCCCCAAATAAGCTAAAGCGGGAATTTTTAAATTACCGATAGTGCATGGTAGAAGAAAACTTTCTTGATAGAGTTCTTTCTCAGGAAGTTGGCTTGGCAGGTCCCTGTCATCTTCAGAGTTGTCATCTTCTTTTAAGTAGTTAATCCCGCAAAGATCATTAGTGATAGAAGAGGTGCACTGTTCTTCCTTCGGTTTATCTTGTGAAAATATGGTTTTGCATGCAATGGCCTTGTCATTACTGGTTTCGAGATTTTTAGCTAACTGCCTAATTTGGGTTTCAAGGTTTTTAATTGCGGCACCTTGGTTCCGTAAGTTCATGTTAGTGTCTTCTTTTACCTTGACTGTTAGGATTTAGAAATCCAGTAGTTAAAGAGTCGGTCACCTCAAGTATATGTATTCGTTAGAAAGCTAGTAGTCGTAGTCATTTAGTGTTAGTAAGTAGCTTGTTAAGTAACACCGTGGAGGACGGACGGGTCTTTAACCACTGTATGCCTGATCCACAGCCCGTAGGAGGTGTGATGCAGGTTTTACTGACCAGGTTTTAATATTTATAAGTCTCGTTATACCTATGGTCTACCGTAATGCATTAACGCGCAGTGTACCCGGTCATGCGTAGTGTAATATTCGGTAAAACCGAGGTCGTCCCAAGAGCTATGTGTGTGGATTAATACTAAGTCTAGGTGTCCCAGATTTTAATATGATTTCGATAAGGAATTAACTAATTAACTACTAAAGTAAATAAAGGCAAAGATGTGATCAATAGAGGAGAATGGTGCTAACCTAGTTACTCATCCTAACTAGTAATGTTTACGTCTAATTACTTCCAATTACTTCAGGTAGGGTCAAAGTCGAGAGGACAACATTTGGTCAGTTCGTCCTAACCTATCAGCAAAGAGCCACCACTGGAGAAGTCAGGTGTCCCCTCATATGTCCAGTTGTTCCTGGTCCCCTAAGCAAAGTCATTAAGTTCCGCAACATGCTAGATTTATAATAGTGAGTGCCCAGGCGCTAGCATCTTAGACACTCACCCCCTATTTCTTAAGTTCATCCAAACGGTAGGTGATCAGTTGGTCAAATCACACAAGTAGAAAGGGTCATCAGTTGGTCATATCTTACCCTTCCCGTCTCAGTCTACTCACTTAGAGTTAGTTGGTCATATTTCCTAAGAAACTAGCCTCTACCGCCATTCAAAACTACCGAAACAAGGGTAGCTACCAATAAATTATGCATGCATACACTAAGAAATAATTATACGGAAGCAATGTAAACGCAAACAAAACAATTAAGGAATCATAACTAGGCCAGCACCAAGAGGTGCTTAGCCGCTTATATTAACCATACAAATCAATTCAATGTTTAATGTTACGAAATACATGAATCGAAAGTAAAGAAAAGATAACAAGCTAATGCTTATCGTAGCAGAGTGATTTCTCCCTTGGAGATAGCTCCGTACGCTCCTCTAAATCTGCCTTGGACTTCTTCTCACGTTCTCTGATTTTTGTGTGTGAAATGGGATGCTTTGAAATGCTGGAAATCGTGGGGTATTTATAGGCCATATCTTGGTTACGGCGTAACTATTAAAAGAGTTACGCCATAACATCTAATTCTTCGTAAAATGCACTAATAATGATGGTTACGGTGTAACCTCAGGAAGGAGTTACGCCATATTTTCAATAAATCTTGGTTACGCCGTAGTTGATGCATGGGTTACGGCGTAATTATCAGCGGCGTGGAACCTCAATTGACCTAATATTGTTACGTCGTAATCTTTGGGAGAGTTACGCCGTAATCTTCTGATAAGTTGGTTTTCTGAGCCACACTTTAGTTATGGCATAATGTGAGAGAGGAGTTACGCCGTAACTTCTTCAAAGTGAGCATACTAAATCTTCAATAAACTCTCCAATTTCGCGTCTCTTTAGCTCCAATGCTCGTAATTTACCTGAAAGTGAAATAGACTGGAAAACAAGCGTAAATCCATATAAATGATATAAATTACAAGCATTATCGGGGGAAATTGACACTTAATATTCAGGATAATTTGATGTTATCAAATATCCCCCCACTTGAACTCTACTTGCCCTCAAGTAGACCTTATTAGATAGATTCCTAAAAAGATATCTCCCATTACCTGGAAAATATAAGTTTACAAATCTCTTATGCTAGAATAAAACAAAGCCGAACACCTCACGAAATGGGAATGAAACACTCAAATCTCTCAACTATTCTAAGTGTCAATTTCGGGGTGATCACTTAATCGCACAGTCATAACATGTATTCTATCATAAGCTTGGCGGTTATACAAATCTCCACCACTAGAGTTAAGGGCTAAACAATTCTCGAAGGCAATATGGGTAGACACGACAAAGTGTTGGATCGATATACTCTAACCAAACTAACTTATGTAGCTTGTAAGGGCTTAGCAACTTCGGATAAATCCTAAGTCACTAACAATGAAACATTGAATTAACTCTATTAAGTATGCGAAATTTACTTCAATAAAGCTAAGAAGAATTAACTTTAACTTCAACGATTTTATTAATACTTAGAACCTGCTTGATACACAGATTCACTAACAATCCCTAATAGCTCTAATATTGAACTTAGTAAACTTTAATATTCTCTAATATTGCACGTACATCTAATGCCAATCTAGGGGTCCTTTTATAGGCATAAGGATAACTCTAGTCGGTTTACAATTATAATTCTTGTACGACAAGTAATACTAAACTAAGAACATTCTAGACTTACATAATAATCCTTAACGATTTGCATAACAGTCCTTTATCCTTGCAGTACTTTGATGAGTGAGCAGTACTTTGACTTTCTTCATTAAGCAGTACTTTGACTTCCAGCAGCACTTTGACTTTATGTCCCAACAATATTCCCCTAACTTGAATTCTACTTGCTTCAGTTCAAGTTCCTTTGTATCTGAATCTTTAACATCTTAGTCTTCAAGGAAAGATTGTGTCTTTAACTTCAAATTTTATCTTTGTATTCCCTGTGCTTGTATTATCATCATCAAAGTAGTCTTCATAAATATTCCTTTACAGTAACAATCAGCAAGCTCCATCTTTTCAGCTACTCAGCAACATATGGCAAATTGTACATCAGTTCATTAAGTTTCAGTCTATTCTCATCACTTCCAGGTGTATAACCTCCTGTGAGAGGTGAATCATTGAAAATTTAATGGATTTTGATGTCTCTTTACCAAAGCCATTAACTCTGGAGTAGCCAATGTTTAGGTGTATAAGACCATGGTACATTGACAACCATATGATTTTTAGCAAATCATCAGCTATCAACGGATTTGTTTTGTCTTTACCAAAAGCCGTACCCTTTTGGACTAGTTAGTTCTTTCAACTATGGTGAACTAATTACCATATAAATGGTTTTTCCATAGCCTTTATCACAAGCCATTTTCTTGTGGGCTAGCCAACTCTTCACATTTGCTGATATGGTGAGTTGATTACCATACAACTTATTAGCAAGTTGTCAACTATATAACGGATTTAAGATATCTTTACCAGAGCCGTTTGCTCATGGATTAGCCAGTCCTTTTGTTAGACATGGTAGACTGATAACCTTTTGTTGTAACCATCTCAAAAACCATTTGTTGCTTTTAACCTTTGTTTCAAAATATTTTTCACTTAACAAAAGTTTTATTTTAAAATCATTTACTGGTTTTGGGTTGCAAGCAGTACTTTGGTTAAAGTACTGTTTATCCAGCAGTACTTTGAATAAAGTACTTATTTTACAAAAATTTATACCATTAAACATCATACCAGTACTTATGCTTCATCATCAGCCGTTGTCCATCTGATATACAATTCAGTAACCATTAGGGCTGTTTCATTCTCTTCTTCGACTTCCATTCCATGATCCAGCATCCTTCTCATAAGATCACTAGTTAAAGGATATCTTCTTTCAGCTAACATATGGATCATAGTTCCATCTTCCAATTCTAAAGCATGCACTCCTGATTCTTCAAAGAATCTCCAGCTTGTAATCTCCCAATCTTCTTGATTTAGCCAGATTTCTTCAGTGCTTGTCTCCCTAGTTTCCCAGATAGTTGTCAGATCTCCTAGCAATGCTAATCCAATTCTAGTTGATGGAATATGTTCAAAGTATTCTTGCACTAATTGATATAGTTGAAACATATCTGCTCTATCTATTATGTGCAGTATATCCCATAGCAAATTGAACACTCTAAAACTTTCATCCTCCCTATGGAACATCAGATAGTCTCCATCCTTTGATTCTACCACTTCAAATGTAGTAATTTTAGACTTCTTTACTGCAGCATCTTTGGATTTAGGATGATCAAAGTCGACAACTCTTATGTAATTTCTCAGCTCATCAACAGTATCAGATCTTAACTCAATCTTCTTTGATGACTGTTCAGCTTCAGTTGTTCTTTTTCTTTTTAAGCTTCTTTTACTAGCATCCTGTTTTTGCTTATCATCATCCTTAAAAGAAATAATACTATCAACTTGCTTTTGATAAGCTTCTTTGACAACATTGTATAAATCTTTCATCTCTAAATACTTCAGCTTCTGTAATCCAGTATATCCTTGACCCTTTAGATAAGCCATCATGGCATTTCTTTCTTTTGCTTTACTAGGTGGTCTTTGTGGTATAACAGCTGGCTTAACAGGTTCAGGTTCCTTTATTGGTAGAGAAACCGCAGCATCATACTCTTCTTGAAACTTCTTAGCCGCTTCTTCATTTTTGGCTACTTCAATTGCTCTTATTTCAGCCAAAGTACGATTTTTCTTCTTCTTTGTTTCCACCAGTTTGCCTTTGCCTTTGTCCTTTGGATCTAAAACTGGTTGAGAAGCTTGAGGTTGTTCTTTACCAACTCCTGGAATACTAACACCTCTTGGTCTTGATAGATTTTTCAAAATTTGAGCAACCGTCTCATCATCACTTTCAATGTGCTCTACCATAGGTGTATCAGCTTCCTCTTCTTGTAGGACTGTTGAAGGACCAGCTTCTTCTTCAAAACTAAGAGTCCTTGGTGTAATCAGCTCTTGTCTATATGTTCCTTGAAGAGAAGCAGTACCTTGATCACCAGCACCTTGATCATCAGTACTTTGTACACCAGTACTTTAAACTCCAGTTCCTTAATCACCAGTACCGTGATCACCAGTACTTTGGCTACTTCCAATATTTACTTGTGCTTCAGTACTTTGAGGTTCATCTTCTTTATCTGCATGAAACTCAGCATCTTCTTTCAAATTATCTTGGTCCAGATTCCTCCCCAATTGGAATGAAGACTGATGTCGAACCTTTTTGCCTTTGGAAGTCTTCTTAAACTTCCTTCCTTTCTTCTTCTGAGACTTTACCCACAACCTGTGATGTTGAACCAAAGGCCAGACAAATTTCTTCAATCTTTTAAATTTGGTGTTCAACTTCATAAGTTGTGCAGCTTGAGCTTCAGTAGTTTTCTTCAATCTCACCAATTCCCTTGTCAAGACATAGTTATCCAGTACCAACCCTTCAGGAGCCAGATCTCCCTCATCTCCTCCAGATGTTTGAGTCCCATCTATGGAAGTGTAATCATTGGGAGAGGATGGTGGATTTACCTCTGGTTCTGGATCACCATGACCAGATCTTTGTTGAGATGTAGTAGGTGAAGCTGCAGTACCTTCTTGTGCAGCAGTACCATGTGAAGAAGCAGTATGTTGAGAAGCAGTACCTTGAGTTGATGCAGTACCTTCTCTTTCTTCACTTGCAGCAACCTCATCTCTAACTGCTTGAACAATCGCCATCATTGAAGTAGTTAAGGGAGTGTTCTTTCCAGAGAACTTATCACTCTTCCTAGTCATGAAGGTGAATATCTTTGCAGGTTATACCACAACAGGTAATAAGCTCGAAGGATTTGGTACATCATGAAGTTGTTTATTCAAGAAAACTTGAATAAATCTTGGATACATTAACCAGGGTGATCCATTAGAAACGTGAGATAGCATACCATCTAGAATGAGTCTAGAAAAGTTGAAGAGACGATTTGTAGCCAGTCCCACCAAAGCAGATGCTATATTAGATCCAAGTTGCTCCCATGAAGTACTCTTAGAACTGATAAAATGAAGTAATACATGTACCAAGTACTTCTAAGGTGGACTAAACAAGGGTTTCTTGAATGTTGTTTCAGTTAAGGACCCTTCATACCCAATATCTCTTAAAGTATCCCAAAGAAGCTGTTTGTCAAAACGTATAGCTCCTTATTCATCATCCAATAATAAATCTTCACAAATTGAAGCTTCACTAACTTTCACCATCTTTCCAGCAACCTTAGCCTGTATATATGACTCATCATCTTCCATGTGAGTTCTAGCAGTTGCCCAAAACTGTTGAATCCATGGCTCAATAACATCAGGTCCAACCAAAAGTGCATAATTGATTGAAGATCCAGCGAGGAAATCAATTATGTCATGAAACGCGACATTAGCTTCGGTCTTATCTAAATTCGCCACCATGTTGTGTTTAGTAACTATGTTTCGATTCTCGATTGATTAATGTTTACAAAAGAAAGTGGTTCGGTGAATAGTAATGTGAAAGAGAGAAATATGGAAAAGATTGATAAGTATAAAGATGAGAGGGAAAATCGAAGGGTAGTTATTTATAGGTAAGATTTGAAAAATCACAGCCCATAATAACAAAGTTATCGTTATTTGATTTTTAACCCATCTTTTGACCGTTGGAACAGTACGTTGATAAGATAAGCAGTGCTTTCCATGTAAGCAGTACTTTCTAAAGCAGTACTTTCATGTAACCAAAAAGCAGTACTTTTCCATTCTCTTCTTCACAATGGCAAAAACTCCAAATAGGAATTGGATTGCCTCCCCTCAAGCAATGCATAGGACTGTTTAACGAACTAATCAATCCTCCCCTTAAATGTAGCTTAGTAATTAATCATGCCAATACTCACCACCAAGTGATTGAATCTTGAAACATCAAAGCCTTTTGTCAGGAGATCAGCTACATTGGCATCTGTGTGAACCTTGACAACATTAATGAGCCTATGCTCATAACAATCTCTGATAAAGTGATGCCTATTCTGAATGTGCTTGGTCTTGGAGATATAAACTGGATTCTTCATAATGCAAATTGTACTCTCATTATCAATGTTGATAGGAGTATTCTTGAAGTTGAACCCATAATCCAAAAGTTGATTATGCATCCACAAGACTTGTCCACAACAGCTTGCAGCAGCAACATATTCTGCTTCAGTGGATGATGTTGCTGTAGTAGTTTGCTTCTTACATTGCCAAGAGACTAATCGTCTTCCAAGATACTGGCATCCTCCAGTGGTTGATCTTCTATCATAATTATCACCTGCATAATCACTATCTGAAAAAGCTTCCAAGTGAAAAGGTGAATCCTTTGGATACCACAACTCTAACTTAGGTTGTTGTTTCAAATAACTAAAAATCCTCTTCACTGCATTCATATGGGAGACCTTAGGTGAGACTTGATATCTTGCACATAAACAGACAGCAAACATGATATCAGGCCGAGATGCAGTTAAGTACATAAGACAGCCAATCATAGATCTGTACAGCTTGACTTCTTTTTTTTTTGGGTAAAGGGGAGTAATCCTGCACCCTGGTAAATATATTAACCAAATAAATGTTTAAGTACAATGTATATTAGTGAAATCCCATATATCATCCCGTTACATAGGCATAGAGCTTACATAACAAGATACTTCCAATTTTCTAAACAAGAAAACAAACCACTACTCAAATGATAACATATGACACAACGAAATAAGCTTATTTCCTAGGACCTTGAAACTTTGTGCCATACATGGCATTAAAGGCATCCAAATTCCCAGGAAGATCACGAACCTGTTTCACATAGTCATTGAAGTCATATTCATCATACTCATCTTCAAACTCTTGGCCACCACCAAATATATTAGCAGACTCATCAAATGGGTTAGCAACAACCTCATCTTCAGAATCAGACACCTCAATCTCTCCCACTTTAGAAAAAGGGTTAGCTCTCTTAGTAGAAGAGGTAGACGGAATAGGTTGACCATCATCATCCACAAGAGTAGCTTTCCTATCAATAAGTAGTTTTTCAAGCTTACCAATTTTCTCAACTATGGGAGTAGAACCAACATCCATTGTTCCCATTGAATCACTCACAAGCGGTACATGTGATGTAGAACCAGTCTTAATCAACTCATCCTCATTAACCTCCATTGTACGACCAGTATCCACATCAGTATCAACACGAGATTCCTGCCCCCGAGAGCCATCCATACCTGCTTCCTTAGTACAACCAGTAGAATTCCCAATCTTCGCCTCATCAGTAGTAGAATCAACCACAGGACTTTGAATGCCCGTGTCCTCATGCACCTCAAGTGTCCCAAAAGAGTTAGAAGTAGTAACAGGAGTACCTGTAGCATTAACACTAGCAACGTCCGGTGTCTTCTTCTTTGGGACATAAACCTGCTTCCTAGGAGAAAATTTAGGACCCTTACCCATATTAATACCGCTAGACAACTTCGAACCTTGGGGTTTGGATTTCCGATTCTGCACCACCTTAAACCCATCATCATTCACATCTAAGGTCGAGGTGTGAGCATCAGCATGATGCTCCTTAGGAGACTTAGGACAACAAGCATTTTCATGCCCAAACAGTTTACATTCCAAGCAATGTGGAGGTTTCCATTCATATTCAACCTTGATACTAGCCGTAGTAAAACCACTATCATCCTTCTTAGGGATCGCTATAGTTACCACATGTTTAAGATCAGCTTCCGATGATAACTCAACAAAAGCACGAGCAAAACTAATACGACCCCATGAGTCAACGCACATGGAGCTAGTGAATGCATCTAACATGATCGGCTTACCCACCTGAGTAGCAATAAGGCTCAACCCGTCTTCCGAATATGCAAGTAACGGCACATTATGCAATTTAATCCACACTGGCACTTTGGTAACCTCACTTTTGGACAATAGCACGTCAGGAGTCCATTTAGTGAGAATGATAGGAGAATTACGAATTGTCCAAGGTCCTCGTTGAAGAACATTCTCAACACCCTCTTTAGAATCAAATTTAAAGAGAAACACACCATCATCATTCTTCATAAGTTTCTTTAATCTAAACCTACCCCATGTATTGGTGACATAATTCTAGACAAACGGAAATGCAATATTCTTGCCGACAAAGAAGCCAACAAGAGTATTATCATAGCGGTTAAACACACCCTCCATAGCAGCCTTAGGAAGAACCGTATCATGATTATCAATTCGATTCTCATTCACCAATGAACGGAAGTTAACTTTCCTAGATACACGTTCCGAGTTTAACACATTAGCAAACGACCTCACATCGTTGTGTATACTATCACTCACATTAAGACCAGAAGTAGAAGTATTCTTACCATCCTTCGAAGCAACATCCGGACCACCAGCATTAGTTTCAAAATTACCGTTACCCGAATCAGAAGTCAAAGGACCATCACGAGTATAAGGGTGACTCGAAGTAGCAACATTCACCACCTTGGAAGGTGCATTAGTGCTCGACTCCAAACCCCCAACATTCATATCAATTCGACTTGTATTTTCCAGATTTGCATCACCCCAAACAGAATTAAACGTACCATCATAATCACTAGGGCTGCGAACAACCCTAGCAGCTTTGCGCAAGTCAGGACCAGCAGCAGAATCAATTCCATGCTCTCCTTGAAGACGTTTAAGCCTAGCCTCCAATGCCTGAATGTCCAGCGATTCATACGGATTAGGTTCCTTAAGTGACCCAACTTGATCGGCCAAGTTGGTGGCTGGAATAGCAGCTTTCTTCGACGAACATTCCTTGTTGAAAAACCCTTTCTCCATAACACGAAACCCCACACACAATCACACAAACCCACGTAAATATGACAAAACCCAGCAGCACCATAAAACGAACAAAATAAAAAGAGAAAACCCTAACAGAATGTTAGGGTTTAAGCGATAATCCCACAAAGACTAACCAGGCTCCATGTTGTGATGATACACACAATCAATTAACCTTGTATATAATACCAAGTGAAAGAATAAATACCAGAAAAAAACGAAACCCTAACAAAAACGATTGTTTAGAACCCTAACTCCTAAGCGATCACACAAATCTGAAACAATTAAGCAAACCACATAAGTAATTGCATAAGAATAACAGATTAGAGCAAAAGATTAAGAGAATAGAGCTGAATAGATCGATGTTTGCAGTTTAGTAAGGGTATCGTTTTTTCTATTTAGTCGCCAGAGAGAAAGTGTCGAGCTTAAGTTACGTTAGGCTTACGGTGTACAGCTTGACTTCAACAGGTTGACCATCTTCATCCTTGCCCAATGAGTTGATAGATTTGATAGGTGTAGTGACTGGCTTCATTGCATCAAAATTGAACTTCTTAAGAATGTCAGAGACATACTTATCTTGACTTATGAAAATTCCCTCCTTTGACTGTTTAACTTGAAGCCCCAAAAATAAAGTTAATTCACCCATAGAACTCATTTGAAATTCATGTTGCATCAGCTGCTCAAACTCCTTCACCATGAACTATTTTGTAGCTCCAAAAATGATATCATCTACATAAACTTGAACCAGCATGATATCCTTCTTATCTCTCTTGATAAACAAAGTCTTGTCAGTTGCTCCCCTCCTGTAACCATGTTGCAATAAGAAAGTAGAGAGCCTTTCATACCAAGCTCTAGGTGCTTGATGAAGGCCATAAAGAGCCTTAACTACTTTTTAGACTTTGTTTGGATGTGCAGGATCTTCAAAACTAGGAGGCTGTTTAACATAGACCTCCTCTGTAATCTTGCCATAAAGAAAGGCACTCTTGACATCCATTTGATAAACCTGAAATCCCATATATGATGCAAAAGCAAGGAATATTCGAATGGCTTCAATCCTTGCTACAAGAGCAAATGCTTCATCATAATCTACTCCTTCTTCTTGTCTATATCCTTGAGCAACTAACCTTGCCTTGTTCTTGATGACATTCCCTCTTTCATCTCTCTTGACTCTGAAAACCAATCTTGTACCAATGACTTTCTTTCCATCTGGTAGATCACATAGTACCCAAACTTCTTGAAGTTTGAATTGAAGAAGTTCTTCTTGCATGGCTTCAACCCAACTTTATTTAGTTAATGCTTGAGCTACATTCTTGGGTTCTTCTTAAGAGATAAAGCAAGTGAATAAGCATGTGTGGTGATCCTTATGATTCAGCCTGTTCTATTTATAAACAAAGCTAAGTTGAGCATTATATGTGGTTAATAACATTAATGGTCCAACAACCCGTGGACGAAACCCTAAAAAACGATTCCCTCCCTGTGGCGACCTGCGATTCCCCTAAACCCTAAAAAAACGAATACCAACCTGCTCTAATATCCTATTCGATTGCCTTAATCTGTTAAATTGGGCAATTACCTTCGTGTTTTGCGTGATTCTTCCAGGCTTCTGTAATCGCTTAGCTTATTAGGGTTTTTGTTTTTCGTTTTGTTTAGGTTATCGCATATACTGGTCTTTACTCATTAATCGGTTGCTATGGAGGATATTGGTTAGAGATGTTATGTTCGTTTAATGCATGCCTAAGCTTTGCTTAGGACCTCGTATTGAAGATTGGACAATTGCTCTTCGTGTTTTCCTGTTAATTATGTTTTTCTCGTTTAGGGTTTTGTTTGTTCTTTTTTATTGAATCTGTTTTGATGGCTAATGTGGGTGATCGTAATGAGCAAGATTCTGATAGTTGTGCTGCGTCCCAGTCATCTACTTCTGTGGTTGGAGCTGCTATGACAACAGACATAGGTACATCTTCGTCTATTCTTGTTGGTACTGATGGACAAGTGGAGCCGGTTTCACTTGGTTCGACCCCTAGTCATGTTGCACCTAGCCATGACACGCCTGAGGGTCATGATACTTTATTGAAAATTCGTGCTATTGAAAAACAAATATTTGAGGGAAAACTTGTTTTTGTGGGTGACAATGGGCAACCATTAAAACCAGCTGTGACAGTGGATGCTACTACTTCTACTGGGACTAATCCATTTGAGCATCTTAAGGTGCCGCAGTCACAGAAGGAGCTAGAAGAGATGCTTACTGCTATTGGTTATTATTCGAAACCTCATCATCATACGAGTGGTCATATGGCTTCTATTGTTAATGCTACTAGTAGTCCTAATAATGTGAATGAAAAGGTTGATACGAATGCTCATGGGGCTATTGGTATTGAGAAGGTTGGTGTGTATGCTTTGAAACAACCTTCTACATCGTATGCTGGTGTTACTTCTAATGAACCTAAGAAACACACGTCAAACTTTCATAGGTTGGAGTGTAATAAGAAAGCTAATGGTGTGGATCTTTCTGTCCCGATGAAAGTGGTTGAAGAGGTGAACTCTAGGTTTGAGAATACATTGTATGGGTATTTCCTTGGTCAACGCCTTGCTTTTCCTGTTGTTGATTACTTTGTACGCAATGCGTGGGCTAAGTTTGGTATACAAAAGGTAATGATGAATGCAAAGGGGTTCTTCTTTTTTAAGTTCAATTCGAAGAAAGGTATTGATGATGTTCTTGAAAACGGTCCTTGGTTGATTAGAAATGTACCTATTATTCTTAAACCATGGACATTGAACACCAAATTACTTAAAGAGGATTTGACTAACATCCCGGTGTGGGTTAAATTCCATGAGATACCGCTTGCTATGTTTTCTGATGATGGCCTTAGTCTCCTTGCCACATTGATAGGCACGCCCAAAAGGTTAGATGCTTTTACTAGCCAAATGTGCAAGGACTCGTGGGGCCGTAGTAGTTTTGCTAGATGCATGATTGAAGTGAAGTCGGATGAGGTACTTAGGGACAGCCTCACTGTTGAGATACCGTTACTTGATGGGTCGGGTTCGACTATTGAGAAGATACGGGTTGAATACGAGTGGAAACCACCTCATTGTGATAAATGTATGATATTTGGTCATACTCTTATTGAATGTCCTAAAGTTGTTGAACCTCCTGCTCAGCCTACTAAGCATGTTAATGATGGTTTCAAGACGGTCAATAATAAGAAAAAGGGAAAGCAAGGTGGTTCTACTATTCCGGGTCAAGGAGGGTTTACTAAACCTGTTGTGGGTAAGCAGTTTCAATATCAACCCAAAAAGACTCCTCCTGAACCTAAGAAAGTGGAAGTCACTAAGAAGAATGCTTCTGATGTGGCTAGTTCGAGTGGAACAAAGATCTCTATATCTAATCAGTTTGATGCTCTTAACATGGAATATACAGATGCTTTTGGTATTCCTTCAAATGACACCAACAAGGATGTGGATTCTGGTCGTACAATGGAAGTTAATGAAGATAAGTCTACTAAGACAGGTACTGCATCACAAGAACCCCTTGTGAGTGATTTGAAAGAGATGGAGTCGGGTGTGGCTCCTAAAACTAGTGATTCTGGTATTCCGGCTGCCTCTTCTACTAATAGAGTTAACCCTTTTTCTAAAGTGGGAGAGATCGTGGTTTCTGATTCTGAAGATGAGGTGGTTGCTAACCCATTTGATGAGTCAGCTAATATATTCGGTGGTGGCCAAGAGTTTGAAGATGAGTATGATGACTATGACTACGATGACTATGCGAAGCAGGTTTCTGATCTTCCAGGGAATTTAGATGCCTTTAATGCCATGTATGGCACCAAGCTTCAAGGACCTAGGAAGTAATTTTATTTCGTTATGTCCTATGTTATCATTTGAGTAGTGGTTTGTTTTCTTGTTTAGAAAATTGGTAGTATCTTGTTATGTAAGCTTATGCCTATGTAACGGGCTGATAAATGGGATTTCACTCATATCCATTGTACTTAAACGTTTTTGGTTAATATATTTACCAGGGTGCAGGATTACTCCCCTTTACCCAAAAAAAAGCATTATGTGGTTTAGAAAAACCTTTAGCTTTGGTTCTTGTAAGCACCCCAGAAGTAGAAGGTCCAATGATTTGATCAGTGGGATGATCTTTATGAATCCTTAATGTAGGAGTCTGTGGAACTTCAAAATCATCATCTAAGTTTGTGAAATCAGCTCCTTCATTGGAATTTGAGAAAATACCTTCATCTTCAAACTCATCATCAGTATCTTCTAATCCAGGCATGGTAGGATCATTCAAATCATCTGAAGTACTGTCAATAGGTGCAGCAGTACTTTGATCCAAAGTACTGTGAGGGTATTCTGTAGACTTACCCGTTTTCTTTGTTTCTTCAAAATCTCTCCTTTGTTCATCCTCATAAGATTGTGCTATTGTTTCTTGAAAATGCATCCTATTAAGTTCATCTTGAATAGCTTGATCCTCAGCACAAAAAGTGGATTTTGGTTCATCAGTACTTTTCTCCTTCTAAACAGTTATAGGTTCTTCATCAGGAACAGCATCAGGTCTAATATTGACTCCATGAACAATGTACTGTAAATCTTCTTCTTTGTGATCAGCTTGATTTTCTTCTCTAACAGGAACATAATTCATAGAAGGAGTCAAAACCTCAAGATCAAACATCCAATCAGGACCTTTACCCTTTTGATTTTCTTGATCTTCTAAAAATTCAACATGAAGACAATCTTGAACCTTCTTGGTGACCTCTTTGTACACTCTAAATCCTTTGTTGTTGGTACAATATCCCAATAAATATCCTTCTTCTGACTTGCCATCAAATTTTCCCAAAGCATCAGTAGTATTAAGAATAGTAAGAGGACATCCAAAAGGTTTCATAAAACGTATTTTAGGTTTGTTTCCCATAAGCAACTCATAAGGTGTCTTCATCTGAGGTTTAGTGATTGATACTCTATTCAACACATAGCAAGCAGTACTTATAGATTCAGCCCAAAATTGAATAGGTAATTGTGAATCTGCAAGCATTGTTCTAGCTGCTTCTATCAAGGTTCTATTCTTTCTCTTTGCAACACAATTCTGTTGTGGAGTTCTAGCAATACTAAACTCCCTCTAAACTTCATCCATAAGCTTGTTCTTGAATTTAGTCCCATTGTTACATCTAATAGCTCTTACTTTGAGTCTCAATTGGTTTTCCAGGGCTATTATAAGATCATGAATGGCATCAAAGGTTTCATCTTTAAATCCCGAGAAAAAGACCCAACTAAATCTACTGCAATCATCTGTCACAACCAGACAGTACTTCTTCTTGTTTAGACTTGCAACAGAAATAGGTCCAAACAAATCCATGTGTAGCAACTCCAAAGGTTCTCTAATGGTTCTTTCCTCAATCTTCTTGCATGAAACTTTGTGTTGTTTACCTTTCTTGCACGCCAAACATGAGTGATCATTCTTGTATGTTTTGGAAGGTAAACCTCTAACTAAATTTCCTTTAACCAACTTGTTGATATTCTTGAAATTCACATGGCCTAATCTTCTATGCCACAGATGTGCTTCTTCAAGTGTTGCCTTTTCTACTAAACATGTTGCTCTTTCAGAAGAGTTAAGACTCTTCATATCCAGACTGTACACATCATTGGTTCTTGGTACTCCCAACACTACCAAGTTATCATCAACAAGCATGAATTTAGGGGAAAGAATAAGACATTCTGTGTCAGTGAATAACACAGGGTGCTTCTTGTCACAGATCTGAGAGACTGACAAAATATTGAACTTGAGCTCCTTCACATAACGAACATTCTCAAAATCTATGCTTCCTACCATGATGGTTCCTTTGCCAGTTATTCTTCCTCCACTAGCATCATTCCTAAATGCAACTCTTCCTCCAAAATAAGATCTAAAATATGACAGAATTTCTTTGTCTCCTGTCATGCTTCTAGAGCAACCACTATCCACAATTAAATGATCTTTAAGCTCCTCTTCTGGGTTGCCCTACACAGAGATAAAAGAGTTAGTTAATTTTTGGACCCAAGCCATTACTGACTTATGTTCCCTTTGTGGAGTTGCATACTTAAATTCTTTAAGTATGTAATTGCCACTGTATTTAAGCATATGATCAAGTATCTTTGGTTGTTCCAAAACTTGTGTTGGTTTTTAAAAAATCTCTTTATCATCAACGTTCTATTTTTCAACAAAAATCTCTATTTCACTTGTATTTGCTGAAAGTACTGTTTGTTCCCCATTAGTACTTTCTTTCTTAACTCAGCTGGTTTTAACTTTTTGTGTAGGTTTCTTTGATCTAGATACTCTTTTTGAGGTGTAACGCCTTCTAGATTGGTAGTAATTAGATATCCTAGGGCTTCCATTCCAAAAAATGCTAGCAGTACCTTGATTGGGTGAAAATGTAGCAGTACGTTGAGAAGGTACTGCTTGAGAAACTTTTGGCTTATCAGTACCTTGGAAAGTGTTTGAGGGTACTGGGGATTTGGAAAAAGATCTTCTCTGGTGAGGGTACCTATGGTCTTGTGAGAAGTTTATGTGGTTAATCCTATGTGAATGATTCCAGACTGGTTTATTCTCCCTTGGGTTTTGGTTTGCAGTTTTAGTCTTTGGGAATTTGCTTAAGTAATCTGAGTGAAAGTCACAGTCCTTAATCAAATGATCAGAACTATAACAAACAAAACACAATTTTTGACCCATACTCCCAAAAAATCTTCCTTTAGTTCTATGATTAAAACTATCCTGTCTTTTTGGTGAATGATGAAAACTATTTTGACCAAAATTATCCCAAAACGATTTAGCAGTATTTTGAAAAGGTTTTCTTAAAGGTACTGCTGAAGGTTTAGCAGTACTTTGAGATGAAGGTGCTGCTTGACTCTGAACATTATCATCCTTAGGTTTCTCAATTGTTTCTTTTGAGGTTTCAGAACTAGATTGACCAATAAGCTTTTTCCTAAACTCTAGATTGTCTACTCCAAAACGAGAAACATCTGTCCTAAGTGTTTGAAAACTACCAGTGGGATGAGGAACTGCAAGATAACCCTTTTCTTTCTTAAATTCAGGAGGTTTTTGACTAATTGATTCCTCATTACCAGATGTGTTATCTACATAGTTAATGAGTTCATCATCACTAGTTGTTATATCCTCAAAATCAAGTTCATCCTTATCACTAGGTGGGTTTTCTTCTGTGCTGCTAAAGTCCATACCATAACCGAGGCCAGTTTTAATGTGTGCTCTTTTATGTTTTTCAACAAAACTAACATGTGAAAGGCCAGATTTACCCCAAGCAGCAAACTTTTCTAGCAATTCATCCCTTTCTTTAGTTATCTTTCTAGTTCAGCAACCTTACATCCTAACTTCCATTCACTTAATTTTAATTGGTAATCCTGTTGCTCATATTTTTCTGCCCAAGCCATTTCATTATTTTCATGTGTTATTATTTTGGCTTCCATTGACTCTAAAGTAATTTGATAACCAGCTACCTCAGACCTAGCCCTTCTATAATTATCTCTTTCAGTTACATAATCATTAAGGACTTTTTGATAAAAATCATGACACTTAGAGCATACCTCAGAGAAAGGGGGTGAACTTGGTGAAGTAGCTACCATAGCAAGCAGAACAGGTTCCTCTTCACATTCCATGCTCCAATCAAAGCTTCCTAGGCCATCTCTTGATTCCAAAGTAGCAAATCCTGGTTCCTCATCAAAGGTTGTGCTCCAATCAAACTCTTCCACTGCGACCATACAGTAGGTTACTGGTTCATCATCAAATTCAGCACTCCAGTCAACCTCTGATAGATTTTCTTGAGCAACCAAAGCTTTTGTTTCATTAATAGGGATTTCCTTTAGTTCAAGCTTGGGTTTCTCAGTCATTTTATTTGCCTGATATTTAGCAAACTTGCATTCTCTTGCAAAGAGTCCAGTTCTTTGACAATTAAAGAATTCAATCTTGGATTTGTCAAAAGTTATACCCTGTTTAGGCTTGAAGTCAATGCCTCTTCCTATTTTTTTCAAGAACTTCTTGATCCTAGCAGTGATCATCGCAACTTGCCACCTTATATCAATTTCTTCAAGAGCATCTTCTTCAATTTGTGACAAATCTTCTTCATAAGTAACAGGTAAAGTAGCTTGCTGAGCGAAGAATGAGCATACAACTTAATCTGAGTGGATGGTGTTTGTAGGTGATGATGAAGTAGGAGTAGGATAAACAACAGTACTTTGAGCAACAGTACTTTGAGTAGGATAAGCAGTACTTTTAGTGGAAGTACTGCCTCTCTTTTTAGAAGACACAAAAGCAATACTGTGAGATTTTGAACTTGTTTGTCCATTCATCTCATGCTCATACACCTTCAAATGGTTGTAGAGATCATCAAAGTCCATAACATCCAAACCAGGTTGTCCTCGGATCATAGTAGCAATCACATGCCATGTAGATGGCAAACGACTTAAGAACTTCAGATTTGCATCTTCAATAGATACCTCTGCTTTGTATAACTCCAGCATACTAAGAAGATTTTGGAATCTGTCATAGGCAGCATCAAGACCTTCTCTTTCACCAACAGTGAATGTTTCAATCTGTTGCTTCAACAGATTTCTGTGCATCTTCTTGGAAGCATCATTACCTCCAAATCTTGTCTTGAGAGCAGCCCATAGTTGTTTTGCATCCTTAGCATCATGGAACTTGAGTAGGTGACCATCAGGAATAGCAGACAGTAGTATGTTGAGAGCATTTTCTTGATTTCTGACTCTGGCTGCTGGCAAGACAGCCTTAGGTGGTTTAGGTTGTCCAGGGACTTCTATAGGGTCTGCAACAACCTCATTACCATTGACAATTACATTCCACAGTGCATGGTCTGTAATAGCAATGTACTGCCTCATCTTCATGCTCCAAAGATCATACTCTCCCTTCTTGATGATAGGAATTCTGAGTGAGGTGATGGATGGGGGTGGTGCAGCTTCAGTCGACATCTTTTAGGGTTTGTTGTTAAATCGGTTTTAAGGGTTTCTTCTTAATCAGAGTTTCCACACAAGCTCTGATACCACTTGTTGGATCGATATACACTAATCAAACTAACTTATGTAGCTTGTAAGGGCTTAGCAACTTCGGATAAATCCTAAGTCACTAACAATGAAACACTGAATTAACTCTATTAAGTATGCGGAATTTACTTCAATAAAGCTAAGAAGAATTAACTTTAACTTCAATGATTTTATTAATACTTAGAACCTGCTTGATACACAGATTCACTAACAATCCCTAACAGCTCTAATATTGAACTTAGTAAACTTTAATATTCTCTAATATTGTGCGTACATCTAATCCCAATCTAGGGGTCCTTTTATAGGCATAAGGATAACCCTAGTCGGTTTACAATTATAATTCTTGTACGACAAGTAATACTAAACTAAGAACATTCTAGAATTACATAATAATCCTTAACGATTTGCATAACAGTCCTTCATCCTTGCAGTACTTTGATGAGTGAGCAGTACTTTGACTTTCTTCATTAAGCAGTACTTTAACTTTCAGCAGCACTTTGACTTTATGTCCCAACACAAAGGTTAAGGGTGACTCGTCATTACTAACATGTCATGGCGAAGTGGACAAAACTAATGGTACATGACCAAATCCATGGCCAAGACACCAAAGATTGCTCGCTGCATCACCTAGACACGCTTCATGACTAAAGGGTAGGATAAGACATGGGATATATAAATGGTGTAAAATAAAAATCAAGCAGATAGTCTAAATCTATAACCAAGTCATCACCACTTACCGTCCGCCCAAACTTCAAGCTTTGAAGTTAAGAAACCGTTTCATGATAAACTAGGTAGATGTGTCATTAGGGGACGTCATGATGGGCACACTACCTTTTCTTCAACTGTTGGCGCAATAACCAACTCCGATCTTCAAATGTGACCGAGGTGGCCTCCTCGATAATACATCTATATTAACCTCATAACATAGTGCTTATAACATCGTATTTTACAATAAACTGAATAACATAACTTCTCCTTTTTTTTCAACATAAACATAACAAATAAACATAACATCCCCCCAGTTGAGATGAACAATGGGACTTTGGGGGGTCTTCAATGATCTTTAAGAATATGTCATCGACGAAAGCGTGATTCCCGAACCTTTCAACTTGAACCTTGAACTTAGGCAAATGATGACTTCCCAATCACAAATAAAGACTACAGGATAGGCTAAGGTGTATGGGTGTATCGAAACAATATATTAGGTTAACAAAATGAAAGGAATGGCTCAGATGGGTGTATCTAGGGGTATCTTGCACTAAAGGTGAGTGCAACAAAAGGGTTTCACATGGGGGTCGAGAATTCGAGGTGACTAATCGATAGACACACAATCGTAGGCTATTTGGGTGATAATCCTATAATACTAAAAAGTCCAAATACATCGAGCTAACTTAACATACCTCGTCTATGGTCTTGAAATGATGCAAAGGCCAAGTTCTAAAGTTTACAAGCTACCGGCACACTCATAATTTGGTGGATTTGGGGTAAAATTTTGGAAACGGATAAGGCTAATCTCACCATATAATATCAAGGGTTGCATGTGCTCGGCTAAGGTCTAATCAAGTTAGGTTAAGAAAAACATGTCAAAATATTAAAAATGGCATAATTTATCAAAATAAACTAGAAAAACGAGGGCAAAATAAAGCTCAAGAGACAATTCTACTCCCGTCCCCCCACATGAATTGTACAAAGTCCCTTTTGTACTAAGCGTTAAATAAAGGTGAAGATAAAAGTAGAATTAGAGCAAGAACTTTCTTGAAATTTGCTTCAAAAAGAAAGAAGGCCCACGAAAGAGAGTCGTGCCTTCGCATAAGCATCCATGAGCAAACTTCAATCCCTGAAATCACACTCCCGACAAGTATAATTCTAAAAAAAGAAAAATGAAAAATGAAAAACAAACCTAACTCACTTTTGTAGGAATCACGGTTGCATTTAGCATACGCAACAAGCCTTTTAAACCACTTGGTGTCCCAAGTGGACGAGTGAAGTCTCGTGAGGGTTTACAAGGAACACACCCACAAAGTTCATTTAAAATACTAATACAAGGTTATTGTGTTTAAAATGAAAGAAGTGATGCAGAGGATAGTTATGTCGTAATTCCAGAAGGAGTTACGCCGTAACTAGGCAAAACCTGGCATACGCTGCAAAAGTGTAGCTACGGCGTAACCACTGGGATGGGATTACGCCGTAATTGGTAGTGCATCTGAAGTTCTGCGCAAGGGGACAATGTTCGGCGTAACCATGAGAATGAGTTACGTCGTAACTCTGGTCAGTCGGCATCTGCAAAGACAACTTTTCTTCGTTTCTGCAAAATGGTTAAAACACAAAACCCAACGAAATGGAAATAAAACAATTGAAAGGGATAATTCGGGTTTTCTCCCAAAAGAGCACTTTTCTTTATTTACGAGTCTTTAAGTTAGACTCAGAGCCTAGGGGCTACCAGTGCTTGTTGGTCATTTCGTGGATATGGCAATCTCCACGTTGGATCCAACTTATCAGATTCTCATTCCGTTTATAGTCCGTCCCTAGTTCTAAACATCCCAAGTAGAAATTCTTGATCTTTTGGTAAGGATGGTCAATACCCTTAGCCGTATCTTCATCACTAATGTCGAGTAATGGCTGAGCATGGCTCAACTGCCTCTTTGTCCACTTTTTAAAATTAGAAACTGCCCGTGGCATTTTAAAAACTGTTTTATCATCGCCAATCTTTAACCATACCAGCCCTTCTTTCTCATCTTTGTCTAGCCCAGATAGTTCTTTAAAGGGTTTCCCAAAAATTACTCCGGTTAGCCCATCTTCTATGAACTCACTAACGCCATCTAAAACCACAAAGTCGACCAGAAATGAGTAAGTTCCAACAAAGACACGGATGTTTGTTGCAATACCTAGGAAATTGTTTTCTCTATATTTATGTTCTTTTTTCATAACTTGATTGTAGCATTCTTTTGAAATAATGTTAACTGGAGAATTTGTGTCGATGAATGGGTGGAAATAAATGAACCCAATTTTGCATGAAATTTTCAGATAATATGGGTTCCTATAATGGATTCGTGCCCCCATCTCATAAAACTGTGGTTGGTCAAATTGCGAAAACGTCTTTTCAGAGTTATCTTACCAATGAGCCATTTCGACGTCACTAGAGAAATCATTGGTATTGATTCCTAAGTTATCTTCTTCATCAAATTTGACAAAAACATCAAAATCTTTCCCAAAAGTTATACTATCACGGTCTGGCGGATCGCTAAGAAATTTTTCCAGAGTGTCACCAAAATCGCCTATAGGGTCAATTGCACATACCTTTTGAGGAATGGCCAAAATTTCATTTGGTCTTAACGTAGCAACCTCTCCATTAGCTTCGAGAGTTAATTTACGAGCGAAGACATCCACTTTTGCATGAGCAGTAGCAAGCATATAGGTATTCCTAAAATAATAGGCATCCTGTTGTCTTCAGGAATATTCAGAATCACGAAATCAACTGGGAAGAAAAATTTCTTTATTTTCACCAACACGTTCTCAACGATTCCCAAGAGTGACTGCATCGATCGATCGGCCATTTCGATCTTCATTTTTGCTGGGTTTAGGTCTCCAATACCCATACGTAGGAACATTGAACGAGGCATTATGCTTATGCTCGCTCCAAGATCAGCTAGGGCGATGCACATATTGAGACTCCCGATTAAGCAAGGGAGAGTGAAACAACCAGGATCTTTTTCCTTTTGCGGCAGTTAATTTCTTAAAACTGCCGAACATCTCTCGTTAAGTTGAACCGTCTCATCAGAATCGTTGCTTAATTCCTGCAAAATATTATTATGATCAGTTTTAATGGAATTAATAAGAGGGACGTTTACCGATAGATTTTTGTCCAGAAGCGAGAGTTTCTCCATGCTGATTCTTCGTTTAACCTTCTCCGAAAAGGTAGTGGGCTCTTCAAATATTGTTTTCACTGTGTTGACAACTTCCTCTTCCCGAGCAGCTAGGTAATCTGTGATGGCTTGCGAACATGATCTCACATTCTTCTCCAATCCCTTAATCCGATCTTCATGAGTCTTGAGAGAGAAAACTGTGTTTTCCACGAATGTTTTCATTATTTTTTCAATTCTCTCATCTCGTTCCCTTGATTCCTTGATGTGGTCAAGAATCCTCTTTTCTAGGCTGTTTCCGATTTTGGTCCCAAATACACTCTTAACCTTTTCTACCCTACAGGCTTCAGCTTCTTTTGCCCTTTCCAGCCTTCGCTTTTCAAAAATTTCACCATAATTATATTCTTGCTTCGTCAATGTTTTCATTACCTTATGATCAAAATTATCCCTTGGTCCATACCCTGTCTCCATATGCCATTTATAGCAATGTTCAGAAATCCGTTGGATACACTCCAAAGCTTGGACTGGGGTCATGCTAGGAATAGGTCTAGGAGAATCGAACAATTCACGTGTCAGTGCATTAATTCCCCTGTAGAAGACATAGACTATTTGATGTTTGTTCAAGTCATGAGTGGGGAATCGGTGAAGTAGCTCATTGAATCTTTCCCATGCTTGATACAACGTTTCTTCACTCTCTTGAACAAATTGATGGATTTTACCGAGAAGTTTAGCCATCTTCAAAGGGGGGTAAAACTGTTGAACAAATTCCCTTCTTAAATTTTCCCATGTTTCCTGGCATTCGGCAGGGAGCTTATTGTACCATCTTTTTGCAGTCCCTGTAAGAGTCATAGGAAAAATTCTAGCTGTAACAGAATAGCTAGGAATACTCCGGACGCTGAAAAGAGATGATAGGTAGAGCACTTCTTCCACATGATTTTGAACATCTTCATTAACATCTCCTGAAAACTTAAGCTCTTGCATGAAGGCTCTCTTGCAGTTCACATTTGGCTGCTCTAAATACTGTTCCATGGTTATATCTTCGACATTATTTTCTCCAACGACTTCAGGTTCTGCATCAGATTGATCAGATTCGTAAAATGAAAAAATGTTATGAATAGGAATTGGTGAGTAAACTTTTTTCTTCTAAAAGTGTTTTTCCGGATCATCGAACGGGGTGGCCAAAAATGGCCTAGAGCTTCTAGTCTTGAATCCTGACATTAAGAGAAGAAAGAAAATTAAAAATACACTTGGTAAAAAATCCTAATATAACTCCCCGGAAGCGGCGCCAAAAACTTTATGCAGGTTTTACTGACCAGGTTTTAATATTTATAAGTCTCGTTATACCTATAGTCTACCCTAATGCACTAACGGGCAGTGTACTCGGTCGTGTGTAGTGTAGTCTTCGGTAAAACCGAGGTCGTCCTAAGAGCTATGTGTGTGGATTAATACTAAGTCTAGGTGTCACAAACTTTAATATGATTTCGATAAGGAATTAACTAATTAACTACTAAAGCAAATAAAGGCAAAGATGTGATCAATAGAGGAGACTGGTGCTAACCTAGTTACTCATCCTAACTAGTAATGTTTACGTCTAATTACTTCCAATTACTTCAGGTGGGGTCAAAGTCGAGAGGACAGCATTTGGTCATTTCGTCCTAACCTATCAGCAAAGAGCGACCACTGAGAAGTCAGGTGTCCCCTCATAAGTCCAGTTGTTCCTGGTCCTCTAAGCCAAGTCATTAAGTTCCGCTACATGCTAGATTTATAATAGTGAGTGCCCGGGCGCTAGCATTTTAGACACTCACCCCCTAATTCTTAAGTTCATCCAAACGGTAGGTGATCAGTTGGTCAAATCGCACAAGTAGAAAGGTTCGTCAGTTGGTCATATCTTACCCTTCCCATCTCAGTCTACTCACTTAGGGTCAGTTGGTCATATCTCCTAAGAAACTAGCGTCTACCGCCATTCAAAATTACCGAAACAAGCGTAGCTACCAATAAACTATGCATGCATACACTTAGAAATAATTATACGGAAGCAATGTAAACGCAAACAAAATAATTAAGGAATCATAACTAGGCCAGCACCAAGAGGTGCTTAGCCGCTCATATTAACCATACAAATCAATTCAATGTTTAATGTCACGAAATACATGAATCGAAATTAAAGAAAAGATAAAAAGCTAATGCTTATCGTAGGGGAGTGATTTCTCCCTTGGAGATAGCTCTGTATGCTCCTCTAGATCTGCCTTGGACTTCTTCTCACGTTCTATGATTGTTGTGTGTGAAATGGGATGCTTTGAAATGCTGGAAATCATGGGGGATTTATAGGCCAGATCCTGGTTACGGCGTAACTATTAAAAGAGTTACGCCGTAACATATAATTCTTCATAAAATGCACTAATAATGCTGGTTACAGCGTAACCTCAGGAAGGAGTTACGCTGTATCTTCAATAAATATTGGTTACGCCGTAGTTGATGCATGGGTTACGTCGTAATTATCAGCGACGCGGAACCTCATTTGACCTAATATGGTTACGTTGTAATCTTTGGGAGAGTTACGCCGTAATCTTCTGATAAGTTGGTTTTCTGAGCCACGCTTTAGTTACGGCGTAATGTGAGAGAGGAGTTACGCTGTAACTTCTTCAAAGTAAGCATACTATGATAAATCTTCAATAAACTATCCAATTCCGCGTCTCTTTAGCTCCAATGCTCGTAATTTACCTGAAAGTGAATAGAATGAAAACAAGCGTAAATCCATATAAATGATATAAATTACAAGCATTATCGGGGGAAATTGACACTTAATATTCAGGATAATTTGATGTTATCAAGGCGTGTCATGTATGTTACTATAAATACCCTTTGCCTAGCAAGGCAAAGGGTTGGAGCTTTCAATATACATTTTTCTTTGTCTCACTAAAGTTCCCAACTCTCTTCCACTTTCTTTCTCTAGAACCTATACCATTTGACCCATATTTTGTTTATGTTATGTGATTGTGAAAACCTATATGTTACAATTGGTATCATAGAGCTATGGTTTGATCATCCATCTTTCATGTTCTTGGAGTTCTAGTGGTTTTCATAAGTTTTTGGGTTTGAATGAGCTTTGAGTAGTTTTCATCATTTGGATCACTTTTGGTGTTAAAGTTTGAATTTTGATAGTACTTTTGTGTTTAGAATCATCATAAGTGTTTAGGTTTTGAATTGGAAGGCTTGAATCATTGTGGTTGGACTGTTTTTGGATTGAAAAGTTTAGTTTTTTAAAGTTTCTTTGAAGCGGTTTGTCACACGGAAAGTTTTTCTTTAAAGCGGTTTAACAGGCAAATTAAGCGGTTTGTCTCTCGGATTTAGTTTCTGGGAAGCGGTTTGTGTCAATTTTTAACCGGTTTGTCTCATTTTGCTGAAGCGGTTTGTCAAAGAAGTGGTTTGTCTATTGATACAAAAAGACAAAGTAGTGGAAGTAGTGGGTGTACTTGTGTTCCCCTGCGGTTTGAGTATTAAGCGGTTTGTCAATTTAAGCGGTTTGTGTATTAAGGGATTTGTCTGTGAAGCATTTTGTCAATTAAGCGATTTGACACTTAAGCGATTTGTCTCTTAAGCGATTTGTCTAGAAAGCGGTTTGACACTTGAGCGTTTTGACACTTAAGCGATTTGAGTAGGAAGCGATTTGACAAGAAGCGATTTGTCAAGTGTGCGATTTGTCTGAAGCGGTTTGTCAGGTGTGCGATTTGTCTTTTGAGACTTGTCATTTCTTCGTGATACATTTTACGGTTTCTCTCTTGATTTAGTAAAATCCCGTGAAATTGTCTATTTCCCATTTTAATCAAAGAGTAGTAAAATCCCATGAAAATTATCAATCATGTCTACAATCACTTCTTCCGTTGCTGATGATGTGCAAGCAGCAGGTTCTGATACTCGTCCTCCAATACTTGATAGAACCGATTATGACTCTTGGGCTCAAAGAATCAGATTGTACTATTTAGGAAAAGAGAATGGGGTTAATATCCTTAAGTCAATTGATGAAGGACCATATCAAATTGGAACAACCAAAGATAACCTTGAAACCGCTGTTGATGGTTCTGTTGTATTGGGATTGGATAGACCAAAGATGTATGATGAGCTTGATGATAAGGAGAAGAAGAGATACGATGCAGACATCAGAGCTCAAACATTATACTTCAAGGTTTACCTAAGGACATTACAACCTGATCAATCACAATACTGAAGCTAAGGCAGTTTGGGATAATGTTAAGATGCTTCTCTCTGGTTCGGAACTGACTAAGGAAGTTAGGGAGTCTCAGCTGTATGATGACTTTGAGAACTTTAAAATAAAACTAGGGGAAAGTGTTACTGAATATTATGTGAGATTCCACAAGCTTGTGAATGATATGAGGAATATCAAAATGACAATGCCAAATATCCTGCTTAATTCAAAGTATGTGAACAACATGAATCCCGAATGGCACAAATTTGTCACTGCAGTCAAACTAAACAAAGGATTAAGGAACACCAATTACGAGAAATTGTATGCTTATTTGCTCCAAAATGAGAAGCATGCTACATTTGAACGAATGATCATGGAAAAGTTCAATACCAATGTTGGAGATGCAAGTTCTTCAAATGATTCAACTGCATTCTACACAAATGAGGGAATTACTACCAAAGCATCACAAGTCATACCTACTGGGAATGGTAATCACAAACTCATTCCGGATCCAGGATATAAGCCTCCAGACTCATTCATGGAACACCTTGTCAATCAACTGGTTCTAATGGTTAAGCAAAATCTGAACTTTACCCCACACACCAACAATCACCTCAGAACTGCATCTAACCTACATAATCATGCTACGGTTAAAGATGGAAAGGTAGTGGTGCAAAACGTGCAAGGAACACAGAATGCATACCTTCCACATAATGAACAAAGGAATGCAGGAGCTGGTTATGGGAATGCTAGTGTCAGGGGAGGATATGTGGGTAATCAGATTCGTGGAAGGAACATGGCCCAGGGTCAAGGGAAGTCGATCAAGTGCTACAACTGTGGTGGAGAGGGACACATTGCAAGGAATTGCACTCTTCTAAAACGTCAACAAAATGCAGAGTACTTCAGAAAGATGATGATGCTCAGAAAGAAGATGATAGAAAAAAAGCTTAAAAAGAAAAAGAACAACTGAAGTTGAAGATAAAAAGCCATCAAAGAAGGTTGAGTTAAGATCTGATACTAATGATGAACTAAGGAATTACTTAAGAATTTTTGAATTTGAGTATTCTAAAGAAGATGCAGAAAAGAAGAAGAAAAAATCACCAATAACTACTTTTGAAGTTGTAGAATCTAAAGATGGAAATTATCTGATGTTTCATAGAGAAGATGAAACCTTCAGAGTGTTTAATATGCTATGGGATCTATTGCACATAATATATAGAGAGGATTTATTTCATTTATATCATTTGGTGCAAGAATATTTTGAATACATTTCATCAGAACGTGTTGGTTTAATATTGCTTGGAGATCTCACAACTGTTTGGGAAACTGCAGAAACAAGCACTGATGAGATTTGGAAAAATCAAGAAGATTGGGAGATAATCAGCTGGAGATTTTTTGAAGAATCTGGAGTACATGTTTTAGAATTAGAAGATGGAACTATGATTCATATGTTAGCAGACAGAAGATATCCGCTTACATCAGATCTTATGAGGAGAATGCTAGAGCATGGAATGGAAGTTGAAGAAGATAATGAAACTACTCTTACGATCATAAAATTGTTTATCAGATGGACAACTATGGCTGATGATGATGAATAACTGGTATGAATCTTTATTGAATAAATTATTTTTGAAATATCAGTACTTTATTCAAAGTACTGCTGATCAAACAGAACTTTAATCAAAGTACTGCTTGCAGCTTTAAACCAGTTAATGATTTTGAAAAGAAAACTTTTGTTAAGTGATAAATTTTTTGAAACAAAGGTTAAAAGAAATAAATGGTTTTTGAGATGGTAACAACAATAGGTTATCAATCCACAATGGTTACAAAAGGATTGGCTAATCCATGAGCAAACGGCTCTGGTAAAGATATCTCAAATCCGTTTTATAGTTGACAACTTGCTAATAAGTTGTATGGTAATCAACTCACCATATCAGTAAATGTGAAGAGTTGGCTAGCCCACAAGAAAATGGCTTGTGGTAAAGGCTGTGGATAAACCGTTATATGGTAATTAGTTCACCATGATTGAAAGAACTAACTAGTCCAAAAGGGTACAACTTTTGGTAAAGACAAATCAAATCTATTGATAGCTGATGATTTTCTAAAAATCATATGGTTATCAATGTACCATGGTCTTATACACCAAAACATTTGGCTACTCCAGAGTTAATGGCTTTGGTAAAGAGACATCAAAATCCATTAAAATTTCAATGATTCACCTCACACAGGAGTTTACACACCTGGAAGTGATGAGAATAGACTGAAACTTAAAAGAATTAATGTACAAAATTGTCATATGTTGCTGAGTTGCTGAAAAGATGGAGATTGATGAATGATGCTGTAAAGAATACTTTCTAAAGAATACTTTGATAATGATGATATATGCATAGAGAATACAAAGATACAATCCAAAGACAAAGACACAATCTTTCCTTGAAGATGGAGATGTTAAAGATAAATTTACAAAGGAACTTGAAGTCAAGCAAGTAGAATTCAAGTTAGGGGAGGATTTTTGGGATATGAAAGTGCTGAAGATTGACAAAGTACTGATTAAAAAGTAAAAGTACTGCTGTTGAAGTCAAAGTACTGCAAAGCTAAAGAACTGTTATATTCGTTTATAGAAAGCTTTGTTATTCTAGAATATTCTTTGTTTAGATTACTTGTCGTACAAGGATTAGAATTGTAAACCGATTAGGGTTATCCTTAAGCCTATAAAAGGACCCCCAGATTGGTATTAGAGATACGAGTTTTTATATATGTTTTTAGAATCCTAAAGTACGTACATTATTAGAGTTTTAGAGAAGTTCGATATTAGAGTTTTAGAGTTGTTTAAGAATCTGTATAACAAGCATATTCAGAGTTATTAATAAAATCGTTGAAAGTTAAAGTTAATTCTTCTTAGCATTGTTAAGTAAATTCCGCATACTTAATAGAGTTTGCTCAGTGTTTCATTATTAATAACTTAGGATTTATCCAAGGCTATTAAACCCTTAACAAGCTACACAAGTTAGTTTGGTTAGAGTACATCGATCCAACATTATCCACACCTTTACAGATTGAGCATAATTATATATAACAAGCCTAATGTTACAACCCTTTAAAAGACCTCTTGGATAGTTTTCCTAGGTGCTTACGCCAAAGCGATGGAGGTTTGATATAGTCTCAAGCCTATGGTAATCTATGTACTAGGACCGGTTAATGACTGTTTATCTTCCATTTCCAACTTGATATATTTCATATACACCCGAGAGATGAGAGTATCCAAACACCACTTGTGAGGTGCTAGTATCTAATTTCCGTACTTGTTATGAATTTTACGGGGCTTATATGTATTGTGAATTATTCTAAACTAATGCTTCATGACCCCTAACTTATAAATTAATTGGCTAAAAGCACATTTGCTTGAGGACAAGCAAATACCAAGTGTAGGGATATTTGATAAGGATTTAAAATGTACACTTTTGAGGGGCCATTTAAGCCCTTAATTGATCACTTTTGTATCCGTTACAACTTAATTTCGTTCCTTTTACTTTTTAGGTCTCTTGAAGGCAAATTGTTGGAATGACACTTATTCAGACGAAAAGACACGAATATACGAAGAAAATGGCCAAAGTCAAGAATCCAGACACTCAAGCTGCTGGAACTGAAGGGGACGGCGTCACGACTTAATTGCGATGCCGTCGCGACACACCTTGAGGCGACGCAGAGAGCAAATTGCTATTTTACAAGTGACGGCATCAGGTTTAAAACAGTAGGGCGTCGCAACTCAGACGACCTAGATTTGGATCCCGACGGCGTCAGAGGTTAAATTCGACGGCGTCACAGGCATAAGGTGACGCCATCACAGAGATGACGTGGCCAAGGCGAAACCCTAATGGCGGCGACCCAACGACGTCACAATTAAAGAGTGACACCGTCGCATACTGTAACTCTATATATAGAATTCGAATTTTCAGTATTTTAGAAAGGTAGTTTTTTTGGAGTAAAACCTAAACCGAACATAGGCTGTCTTCGGCAGTACCTTAGGGTTCCATACCCTATTTTACAACAAGATAACTGATTTACTTCATTAATTCAATTATGTCTTCAATTTTTTGTGTGTATGCTTGCATGTTTTCCATGTCCGGCTAATTTACTTGTGTGTTTGCTTAGATCTATGAAACCTAGGTATTGAATATTGATTGTTGTCTCTTATCTTAATTGTGATTGACCTAGTATTGCGATAGGTCATCCGTTGTGTTTTTAATGCTTAAGTAATCTTTGTAAACATTAGTTTATAATCACTTAGAGTTATTGTAGTCTAAACATGCAAAGAAAACCTTAGAGTTAGTTTATGAATCCTAGAGATTTTGTAGGCAATAAACTTAAGGTAGACTTAAAGAGTTAGGGATAAACGCACACCCTACGACCTTAGAAGACACAACGCGTTAAGAATAAGGACGTGACGATTCAACCATCAATAGGAGATAACTAGGGAGTAATAGCATCTAAGTAAACACATCTTTAAATCATCATAAGAGCACACAACAATAGACATAGACTACACTCACCTTAGTTTAGATAATTATATAATTAGATAAGTAGAGTAATCGGTAGAAATACCAACCCCCCAAATCCAATACCCCGAGATTCGTACCTTTCCATTTTCTAAAAAAATATGAAAAGATAAAAAATAATATTCCTCAACCCCAACCTTAGCGTAGTAACTTCTCACTAGCATTCCTATTCCCCTAGAGAACGATATCAATACCCGTGGCTTACCCTAATACTACACTACAACAATTAGGTTTACTGCCTAGGGTGTTGAAAAACTTTCTCGACGAAAAGGAAGAGTTTAGGGTACGGTAGAATGTTAGGGAGGAGGATGGAATGCCGAAGATTTGGGAGAGAAAATTAAAGGCTTGATACCATAATAGAGGGTATTTTCTTTTATTTGATTGATCTCAAGGATACAATGTACATGGTTTATATAGTGATTGCCTCTAAACTATTTTGGCTAGATTACCCTTAATTCTAGCTAATTACAATCACATCTTGCTAATCAACATAAATTGGTGCTTATCCACACCTTTACAGATTTAGCATAATTGTAGATAACAAGCCTAATGTTACAACCCTTTAAAAGACCTCTTGGATAGTTTTCCTAGGTGCTTACGCCAAAGTGATGGACGTTTGATCTAGTCTCAAGCCTATGATAATCTATGTACTAGGACCGGTTAATGAGTGTTTATCTTCCATTTCCAACTTGATATATTTCATATACACCCGAGAGATGAGAGTATCCAAACACCACTTGTGAGGTGCTAGTATGTAATTTTAGTGCTATGACTTTCGGGGCTTATATGTGTTGTGAATTGTTCTAAACTAATGCTTCATGACCCCTAACTTATAAAATTAATTAAAAAAGCACATTTGCTTGAGGACAAGCAAATACCAAGTGTAGGGATATTTGATAAGGATTTAAATGTACACTTTTGAGGGCCATTTAAGCCCTTAATTGATCACTTTTGTATCCTTACAACTTAATTTCGTTCCTTTTCAATTTTTAGGTCTCTTGAAGGCAAATTGCTGGAATGACACTTATTCGACGAAAAGACACGAATATACGAAGAAATGGCCAAAGTCAAGAATCCGCACACCTGCTGCCGAACTGAAGGGACGCGGTCACGACTTAATGGCGCCGCCGCGACACACCTTGAGGCGACGCAGAGAGCAAATTGCTATTTTACAAGTGACGGCATCGGTTTAAAAAAAGAGGGCGCCGCAACTGCATCGACCTAGATTTGGATCGGCCGAGGTTAAAGTCGCACGGGCCAAGCATAGTGACGCCATCACAGAGATGACGTGGCCAAGGCGAAACCCTAATGGCGGCGACCCAACGGCGTCACAATTAAAGAGTGACACCGTCGCATACTGTAACTCTATATATAGAATTCGAATTTTCAGTATTTTAGAAAGGTAGTTTTTTTGGAGTAAAACCTAAACCGAACATAGGCTGTCTTCGGCAGTATCTTAGGGTTCCATACCCTATTTTACAACAAGATAACTGATTTACTTCATTAATTCAATTATGTCTTCAATTTTTTGTGTGTATGCTTGCATGTTTTCCATGTCCGGCTAATTTACTTGTGTGTTTGCTTAGATCTATGAAACCTAGGTATTGAATATTGATTGGTTGTCTCTTATCTTAATTGTGATTGACCTAGTATTGCGATAGGTCATCCGTTGTGTTTTTAATTCTTAAGTAATCTTTGTAAACATTAGTTTATAATCACTTAGAGTTATTGTAGTCTAAACATGCAAAGAAAACCTTAGAGTTAGTTTATGAATCCTAGAGATTTTGTAGGCAATAAACTTAAGGTAGACTTAAAGAGTTAGGGATAAACGCACACCTCTAACCTTAGAAGACACAACGCGTTAAGAATAAGGACGTGACAGTTCAACCATCGATAGGAGATAACTAGGGAGTAATAGCATCTAAGTAAACACATCTTTAAATCATCATAAGAGCACACAACAATAGACATAGACTACACTCACCTTAGTTTAGATAATTATATAATTAGATAAGTAGAGTAATCGGTAGAAATACCAACCCCCCAAATCCAATACCCCGAGATTCGTACCTTTCCATTTTCTAAAAAAATATGAAAATATAAAAAATAATATTCCTCAACCCCAACCTTAGCGTAGTAACTTCTCACTAGCATTCCTATTCCCCTAGAGAACGATATCAATACCCGTGGCTTACCCTAATACTACACTACAACAATTAGGTTCATCACTTGTGGTTGAAAAACTTTCTAATTTAAAAGGAAGAGTTTAGGTATGGGTAGAATGTTATTAGGGAGGAGGATGGAATGCCAAGATTTGGGAGAGAAAATTAAAGGCTTGATACCATAATAGAGGGTATTTTCTTTTATTTGATTGATCTCAAGGATACAATGTACATGGTTTATATAGTGATTGCCTCTAAACTATTTTGGCTAGATTACCCTTAATTCTAGCTAATTACAATCACATCTTGCTAATCAACATAAATTGGTGCTTATCCACACCTTTACAGATTTAGCATAATTGTAGATAACAAGCCTAATGTTACAACCCTTTAAAAGACCTCTTGGATAGTTTTCCTAGGTGCTACGCCAGTGATGGACGCTTGATCTAGTCTCAAGCCTATGGTAATCTATGTACTAGGACCGTTAATGAGTGTTTATCTTCCATTTCCAACTTGATATATTTCATATACACCCGAGAGATGAGAGTATCCAAACACCACTTGTGAGGTGCTAGTATGTAATTTCCGTGCTTGTTATGACTTTTGCGGGGCTTATATGTATTGTGAATTGTTCTAAACTAATGCTTCATGACCCCTAACTTATAAATTAATTGGCTAAAAGCACATTTGCTTGAGGACAAGCAAATATCAAGTGTAGGGATATTTGATAAGGATTTAAAATGTACACTTTTGAAGGGCCATTTAAGCCCTTAATTGATCACTTTTCTATCCGTTACAACTTAATTTCGTTCCTTTTACTTTTTAGGTCTCTTGAAGGCAAATTGTTGGAATGACACTTATTCGCATCGAAAAGACACTAATATACCGAAGAAAATGGCCAAAGTCAAGAATCGCAGACACTCAAGCTGGGCGGAATCGAAGGGACGCCACGACTTAATTGCGATGCGTCGCGCCACACCTTGAGGCGACGCAGAGCAAATTGCTATTTTACAAGTGACGGCATCGGTTTAAAACAAGTAGGGCGCCTAACCTCAGACGACCTAGATTTGGATCCCACGGCGCAGAGGTTAAAGTCGACCACACATAAGGTGACGCCATCACGAGATGACGTGGCCAAGGCTTAAACCCTAATGCGGCACCTAAACGACGCTACAATTAAAGAGTGACACCAAAGATAATCACAACTCTATATATTTTAAATCAGTATTTTAGAAGGTAGTTTTTGGAGTAAAACCTAAACCGAACATAGGCCGTCTTTCTATAGTATCTTAGGGTTCCATACCCTATTTTACAACAAGATAAATGATTTACTTCATTAATTCAATTATGTCTTCAATTGTTTGTGTATATGCTTGCATGTTTTCCATGTCCGGCTAATTTACTTGTGTGTTTTGCTTAGATCTATGAAACCTAGGTATTGAATATTGATTGGTTGTCTCTCATCTTAATTGTGATTGACCTAGTATTGCGATAGGTCATCCGTTGTGTTTTAATGCTTAAGTAATCTTTGTGAACATTAGTTTATAATCACCTAGAGTTATTGTAGTAAAACATGCAAAGAAAACCTTAGAGTTAGTTTATGAATCCTAGAGATTTTGTAGGCAATAAACTTAAGGTAGACTTAAAGAGTTAGGGATAAACGCACACCCTACGACCTTAGAAGACACAACGCTTTAAGAATAAGGACGTGGACGATTCAACCATCAATAGGAGATAAACTAGGGAGTAATAGCAACAGTAAACACATCTTTAAACCATCATAAGAGCACACAACAATAGACATAGACTACACTCACCTTAGTTTAGATAATTATATAATTAGATAAGTAGAGTAATCGGTAGAAATACCAACCCCCAAATCCAATACCCCCGAGATTCGTACCTTCCTATTTTAAAATATGAAAAGATAAAAAATAATATTCCTCAACCCCAACCTTAGCGTAGTAACTTCTCACTAGCATTCCTATTCCCCTAGAGAACGATATCAATACCCGTGGCTTACCCTAATACTACACTACAACAATTAGGTTTACTGCCTAGGGTGTTGAAAAACTTTCTCGACGAAAAGGAAGAGTTTAGGGTACGGTAGAATGTTAGGGAGGAGGATGGAATGCCGAAGATTTGGGAGAGAAAATTAAAGGCTTGATACCATAATAGAGGGTATTTTCTTTTATTTGATTGATCTCAAGGATACAATGTACATGGTTTATATAGTGATTGCCTCTAAACTATTTTGGCTAGATTACCCTTAATTCTAGCTAATTACAATCACATCTTGCTAATCAACATAAATTGGTGCTTATCCACACCTTTACAGATTTAGCATAATTGTAGATAACAAGCCTAATGTTACAAACCCTTAAAAGACCTCTTGGATAGTTTTCCTAGGTGCTTACGCCAAAGTGATGGACGTTTGATCTAGTCTCAAGCCTATGATAATCTATGTACTAGGACCGGTTAATGAGTGTTTATCTTCCATTTCCAACTTGATATATTTCTATATACACCGAGAGATGAGAGTGTCCAAACACCACTTGTGAGGTGCTAGTATGTAATTTTCGTGTTTGTTATGACTTTTTCGGGGCTTATACGTATTGTGAATTGTTCTAAACTAATGCTTCATGACCCCTAACTTATAAATTAATTGGCTAAAGCACATTTGCTTGAGGACAAGCAAATACCAAGTGTAGGGATATTTGATAAGGATTTAAAATGTACACTTTTGAAGGGCCATTTAAGCCCTTAATTGATCACTTTTCTATCCGTTAAATTTAATTTCGTTCCTTTACTTTTAAAATTTCCAAATTGTTGGAATTTGGACACTCTGTATCATTTAAAAGACAACGAATATACGAAGAAAATGGCCAAAGTCAAGAATCCGCACACTCAAGCTGCTGAACTGAAGGGACGGCGTCAACTTAATTTGCGATGCCGCCGCCGTACACACCTTGAGGCGCGCAGAGAGCAAATTGCTATTTTACAAGTGACGGCATCGTGTTTAAACAAGATACGTCGCAACCCACGACCTAGATTTGACCCACGGCGTCGAGAGGTTAAAGTCGACGGGCGCCACAGCATAAGGTGACGCATCACACAGATGACGCGCAAGGCGAAACCCTAATGGCAGGACCCAACGACCACAATTAAAGAGTGACACCGTCGCATACTGTAAACTCTATATATAGAATTCAATTTTCAGATTTTAGAAAGGTAGTTTTTGGAGTAAAACCTAAACCAACATAGGCTGTCTTCTAAAGTATCTTAGGGTTCCATACCCTATTTTACAACAACAAGATAACTCCATTTACTTCAAATTCAATTATGTCTTCAATCGTTTGTGTGTATGCTTGCATGTTTTCCATGTCCGGCTAATTTACTTGTGTGTTTGCTTAGATCTATGAAACCTAGGTATTGAATATTGATTGGTTGTCTCTTATCTTAATTGTGATTGACCTAGTATTGCTATAGGTCATCCGTTGTGTTTTTAATGCTTAAGTAATCTTTGTGAACATTAGTTTATAATCACTTAGAGTTATTGTAGTCTAAACATGCAAAGAAAACCTTAGAGTTAGTTTATGAATCCTAGAGATTTTGTAGGCAATAAACTTAAGGTAGACTTAAAGAGTTAGGGATAAACGCACACCCTACGACCTTAGAAGACACAACGCGTTAAGAATAAGGACGTGACGATTCAACCATCAATAGGAGATAACTAGGGAGTAATAGCATCTAAGTAAACACATCTTTAAATCATCATAAGAGCACACAACAATAGACATAGACTACACTCACCTTAGTTTAGATAATTATATAATTAGATAAGTAGAGTAATCGGTAGAAATACCAACCCCCAAATCCATACCCCTCAGATTCTACCTTTCCATTTCTAAAAAATATGAAAAGATAAAAATATATTCCTAACCCCAACCTTAGCGTAGTAACTTCTCACAGCATTCCTATTCCCCTAGAGAACGATATCAATACCCGTGGCTTACCCTAATACTACACTACAACAATTAGGTTACTGCCTAGGTGTTGAAAAACTTTTCGATTTAAAAGGAAGAGTTTAGGGTAATGTAGAATGTTAGGGAGGAGGATGGAATGCCGAAGATTTGGGAGAGAAAATTAAAGGCTTGATACCATAATAGAGGGTATTTTCTTTTATTTGATTGATCTCAAGGATACAATGTACATGGTTTATATAGTGATTGCCTCTAAACTATTTTGGCTAGATTACCCTTAATTCTAGCTAATTACAATCACATCTTGCTAATCAACATAAATTGGTGCTTATCCACACCTTTACAGATTTAGCATAATTGTAGATAACAAGCCTAATGTTACAACCCTTTAAAAGACCTCTTGGATAGTTTTCCTAGGTGCTTACGCCAAAGTGATGGACGTTTGATCTAGTCTCAAGCCTATGATAATCTATGTACTAGGACCGGTTAATGAGTGTTTATCTTCCATTTCCAACTTGATATATTTTATACACCCGAGATGAGAGTATCCAAACACCACTTATGAGGTGCTAGTATGTAATTTTAGTGCTTGTTATGACTTTTATGGGCTTATATGTATTGTGAATTGTTCTAAACCAATGTTTCATGACCCCTAACTTATAAATTAATTGGCTAAAGCACATTTGCTTGAGGACAAGCAAATACCAAGTGTAGGGATATTTGATAAGGATTTAAAATGTACACTTTTGAAGGGCCATTTAAGCCCTTAATTGATCACTTTTCTATCCGTTACAACTTAATTTCGTTCCTTTTACTTTTTAGGTCTCTTGAAGGCAAATTGTTGGAATGACACTTATTCAGACGAAAAGACACGAATATACGAAGAAAATGGCCAAAGTCAAGAATCCGACATTCCTGCGGGCTGAACGAAAGGGGACGCCGCCACGACTTAATTCGCGATGCGCCGCGACACCTTGAGGCGACGCAGAGAGCAAATTGCTATTTTACAAGTGACGGCATCGGTTAAACAAGAGGCCGCAACTCGCATCGACCTAGATTTGGATCCCGACGGCGCAGAGGTTAAATTCGGGACGGCGCCACAGGATAAGGTGACGCCATCACGAGATGACGTGGCCAAGGCGAACCCTAATGGCGGCGGTAATTCAAACGACGTCACAATTAAAGAGTGACACTCCGTACATCATAATCTCTATATATAGAATTCGAATTTTCGTATTTTTAGAAAGGTAGTTTTTGGAGTAAAACCTAAACCGAACATAGGTCGCTCTACGGCATCTTTAGTTCCATACCCTATTTTACAACAAGATAAGAGATTTACTTCATTAATTCAATTATGTCTTCAATTGTTTGTGTGTATGCTTGCATGTTTTCCATGTCCTATTAATTGTTGTTTGCTTAGATCTAAAAAACCTAGGTATTGAATATTGATTGGTTGTCTCTTATCTTAATTGTGATTGACCTAGTATTGCGATAGGTCATCCGTTGTGTTTTTAATGCTTAAGTAATCTTTGTGAACATTAGTTTATAATCACTTAGAGTTATTGTAGTCTAAACATGCAAAGAAAACCTTAGAGTTAGTTTATGAATCCTAGAGATTTTGTAGGCAATAAACTTAAGGTAGACTTAAAGAGTTAGGGATAAACGCACACCCTACGACCTTAGAAGACACAACGCGTTAAGAATAAGGACGTGACGATTCAACCATCAATAGGAGATAACTAGGGAGTAATAGCATCTAAGTAAACACATCTTTAAATCATCATAAGAGCACACAACAATAGACATAGACTACACTCACCTTAGTTTAGATAATTATATAATTAGATAAGTAGAGTAATCGGTAGAAATACCAACCCCCCAAATCCAATACCCCAGATCTACCTTCCATTTCTAAAAAATATGAAAAGATAAAAAATAATATTCCTCAACCCCAACCTTAGCGTAGTAACTTCTCACTAGCATTCCTATTCCCCTAGAGAACGATATCAATACCCGTGGCTTACCCTAATACTACACTACAACAATTAGGTTTCAAGCCTAGGTGTTGAAAAACTTTCTAATTTAAAAAAGGAAGAGTTTAGGGTACGGTAGAATGTTAGGGAGGAGGATGGAATGCCGAAGATTTGGGAGAGAAAATTAAAGGCTTGATACCATAATAGAGGGTATTTTCTTTTATTTGATTGATCTCAAGGATACAATGTACATGGTTTATATAGTGATTGCCTCTAAACTATTTTGGCTAGATTACCCTTAATTCTAGCTAATTACAATCACATCTTGCTAATCAACATAAATTGGTGCTTATCCACACCTTTACAGATTTAGCATAATTGTAGATAACAAGCCTAATGTTACAACCCTTTAAAAGACCTCTTGGATAGTTTTCCTAGGTGCTTACCAAAGTGATGGACGTTTGATCTAGTCTCAAGCCTATGATAATCTATGTACTAGGACCGGTTAATGAGTGTTTATCTTCCATTTCCAACTTGATATATTTCATATACACTGAGAGATGATATATCCAAACACCACTGTGAGGTGCTAGTATGTAATTTTAGTGCTTGTTATGACTTTTTATGGGCTTATATGTATTGTGAATTGTTCTAAACTAATGCTTCATGACCCTAACTTATAAATTAATTGGCTAAAAGCACATTTGCTTGAGGACAAGCAAATACCAAGTGTTGGGATATTTGATGAGGATTTAAAAGGTACACTTTTGAAGGGCCATTTAAGCCCTTAATTGATCACTTTTGTATCCGTTACTACTTAATTTCGCTCTTTATACTTTTGGTCCTTTGAAGGCAAATTGTGGAATGACACTTATCTCGACTAAAAAGGCGCGAATATACGAAGAAAATGGCTAAAGTCAATATCGAGACACTCAAGCAGTGAAAATGAAGGGGATGGCGCTACCGATCTTAATCGCGACCACACGCATTACACCCTGAGATGACCTCAGAGCAAATTTCTACTTACAAGTGACGGCATCAGGTTTAAAAAGAGTAAGGCCGCAATGCATCTAACCTAGATTTGGATCCCACGGCGCCACAAGATAAGGTGACGCCGCCACAGAGCTGACATGGCCAAGACGAAACCCTAATGGCGGCGATCTAACGGCGCCACAATTAAAGAGGACGCAATGCATATTGTAACTCTATATATAGAATTCAATTTTCAAAGATTTTAGAGGTAGTTTTTTGGAGTAAAACCTAAAACCAAACATAGGTCATTTCTCTGGCATTATCTTAGGTTCCATACCCTATTTTACAACAAGATAACTGATTTACTTCATTAATTCAATTATGTCTTCAATTGTTTGTGTGTATGCTTGCATGTTTTCCATGTCCTGCTAATTTACTTGTGTGTTTGCTTAGATCTATGAAACCTAGGTATTGAATAATGATTGGTTGTCTCTTATCTTAATTTTGATTGACCTAGTATTGCGATAGGTCATCTGTTGTGTTTTTAATGCTTAAGTAATCTTTGTGAACATTAGTTTATAATCACTTAGAGTTATTGTAGTCTAAACATGCAAAGAAAACCTTAGAGTTAGTTTATGAATCCTAGAGATTTGTAAGGCTAAGCTTAAGGTAGACTTAAAAGAGTTAGGGATAACGCATACCCTACCTAACCTAGAAGACACAACGTGTTAAGAATAAGGACGTGACGATTCAACCATCAATAGGAGATAACTATGGAGTAATAGCATCTAAGTAAACACATTTAAATCATCATAAGAGTACACAACAATAGACATAGACTACACTCACCTTAGTTTAGATAATTAGATAATTAGATTAGTAGAGTAATCGGTAGATATACCAACCCCCAAATCCAATAACCCCAAGATTCGTTCCTTTCCATTTTCTAAAAATATGAAAAGATAAAAATAATTTTCCTCAACCCCAACCTTAGCGTCGCCAACTTCTCACCATTCCTATTCCCCTAGAGAACGATATCATACCCGTGGGCTTACCCTAATACTACACTACAACGATTAGGTTCACTGACTAGGGTGTTGAAAAACTTGCTCAACGAAAAGGAAGTTCCTTTGACCCCAACCTGTATGCAAGATCGGGACCGGGATGGATTCAAGAGATCTCAGCTTTTGAAAAAAGCATGGAAATGCATGAAGTTAATATATGCAAGGTGTGAAGGAATTTTGCATTTGGGAAGATGCTTAGAGAAATCAATGCTACTCTCATCTCTTTGATTCCTAAAATCCAAATATTTTACATGGTCATTGATTTCAGACCTATTGCATGTTATAATGTACTTTACAAGTGTATTAGTAAGATTCTTACTAATAGGATCAAACCTGCTCTTGTTAGTCTTGTCAGTTGCAACCAATGTGCATTCATCCCGGGTAGGCATATTCAAGATAATATCATGCTTACTCAGGAAATTATGAGGGGATATAACAAAAAGGGAGGCCCAAAGAGAACATATTTCAAGATAGATATTCAAAAAGCATATGACACTCGTTAATTGGAGTTTTGATAAAGGTTCTTGAAAAATTTGGATTTCATGAAAAGATGGTTTAGTAGATAATGGAATGTGTTACAACTGCAGCCTTCACCCTCAATGTTAATGGAGACTGTAGGACCGAAAAACTAGAAGATTTATGTGGTTCGGGAGGTCGACGTTGATCAAACATGATGAATCTATGCATTATTTGTAAAGATAACATCCTACACGTGAATTGGACTTGATATGTAGTTAGTAGTGCCCGCATGGACTACTATTATACAAGTAGGAGAGTCATAGTGTAATGATCCTATAAATACCCCTCCAATATATCATCACACGTGAATGGTTACAATGAGACCTATAAACAAAGTAAATTACAATAAGAATAAACAATGTTGAACTACAGAGTCTCTGTAGTCTAGATACTGAGGATGACTTGAAGTTTTCTCTCGCGATCTCTCGCATTTGATCTTTGTAGCTCAACTTCTCTACTATAATGGTCTAGTTAGGTTATTACTCCCTACTAACTAGTGATCCTTTTTTCTTTAATTTTTTCCTTCTGAACATACAACTCTCTTTCATAAAATCTCTTTAGTCTTCAAACACGCAAATGAGAAATTAGACTTTAGAGTGTAACAAACTCGGGTTGTCGCTCGGGGAACATATAACAACATAACTCACTTAGTATTACATCCAAGTTGGTAAAAAGCCTTCATGTACACACATTATTTCCTTCTTCTCGCATTAAGCACGCTTCCTCAATCAATCCAATCACGGGAGACGAAACACTACTTTTTCTTCATGTGCTCCTCCCTCTTGATGGTTGCGAGTTATCAAATCATCATAATGTTGCATACATGCCATAGAATTACCTTTTATTTGATGCAATTTGAAGCCATAGCTTGTGTAATCATAATTTCGTGAGAATATGTTCCAAAAATACTTCTCAATACTTCTCTCAATATAACCTTTAATCGAACCTCCTTTTGATTCACCGACTAATAGTAATGACCACATATGGAGACAACCCGATACAACCAACTAGAAAAAGAAGTAAACATCCCAACTTTGTGACTTAATGCTTGTACTATCTTCTTAAACAATCCATAACTCCGTGTGACACTGAGTACTACAACGTAACTCCTTACATCGGGTTATAACTAGATTGTCAAGTCTTAATCACTATGAAAAATTCTTCAGACAAGATATCTTGAGACATGAAACCAACCAACCAACGTCTCAAAGATAAATAAGTACAACCCGTAAAATGTCGGGCTCAAATTCAAATAAGTAATACCGCATAAAAACCCCCGTAGTCATTTTGATCAAATATAAATTCTAGCCGTGAATAAGTATCACCATAAAATTTGCAATCCAAAATACCAAAAAACACCACTCTTTGAACACCAAATATTATCAAACTTTTATGTCCAAATAATAAAAATTCGGATAACAATCTTTATGTTCAAATCTGTTTAGCATTACCATGCTTTTAGTCCAATTCGTATGTTATAGTAACTCAACCCAAGATTAGAATAGAAGCCCAACATTCCGTTCCTCGCCATATGCATATCACCAACCCGATAGCGAGATAAAAACCCAAAGCCCAATCAACAAAGGAAATATCAGATCCAATAGATTAAGGACCGATATTAATTTGTTTTATAACCATTAGATTACAACACTTGTACTAATTAAAGGCTATTATGAGGAGAGAGAAATATCATACTCTACTTGTCATATGTTGAGTTGATTAGACATAAAATTAGTCATGCCATTTAGGAATGACATTCTTTTTCCTAAACATATACATCTAGTTTCCTCCGCTACCATATCTAAAAATCTCACCAAACTCTACCATCTATCTCAGCCACATCGTCATCTCTCATACCCACAAACGAAATACAACATCCACTCCTTCATTACTTGTTTAATCTTGTAATGAAGACAGATGAAAAAAAAACTCAAACCCACCTATAACTCAGCTTTAACGAAGAACATCATAAGCATCAAGAAGGTTTAGGCTTCAAGATCCTAAAATGGGTCTCGGGTAGGTCTTGTTTTTGTGTTTTCGTATTGTTGGATCTTTGAACGAACCAAAGAGGGTTATAACACAATTTTTATAGATACATCTTTATTATGTTTGGATAAAAATGAAGCTAGGCTTCACAAATTATTTGATGATGATAATTTTTGATTCTTTGACCTTCGAAGGACTTTGATTGTTCTTTGACTAGAACGAACGAAATAAATCTGAGATCGTGTATATAATTTTTATTTATATACGAGTTTTGGTAGATTTGTAGTTGTTGGTGATTGTGGGATTAGGATAGAAATGTATGTTATTGTGTTGGAGTTGGCTTTGGATTTGTTGTAGGCTCACTGTTGTAATTTGTCTGCCTCTTTTGGTTTCAATTTTTCTATGACTGATGATGGTTATAACAACTGAAGTCATGTTTTTAGTCTTGGTATGTTTGGTTTGTGGTCAAAGGTCCTTCTTCATCTTCATCTTGTTTCTATCAAGGTCACAAGTTTGATAACTTATTTATACAAACAAGTTTGAAGTCTTTGTAGTCCAAGTTCGATAAAATTTCGATGAGTCATAAGTTCGACAAGTCAAAAGTTCGATGGATCCAAGTTCGATGGATCAAAGTTCGATGAACCCTAAACGAACTTCTTTCCCAAGAAGTCGATAGTAACTGCAATGAATTAGGGTTTTATCGGAATTTCTTTCCAAGAATGTTCGATAAAAAGGGTTTGTCGAACTTTCTTTCCAAGAAAGTTCGATAAAAAAGGTGGTTGTCTTCAACTTCGGTGAAACCCTTGAGCAACTGCGATAAAACCAAGATTTTGTACATTTCCGACCAGATTCCGACCATCTTTTCCGACCAGTTTAGAGACCACGTTTTGACCACTTTTTCATGGTTTTTTGGTAAAAGCAAATATAAAAAAATATTAGTTAACATAGAAAACTGTTGGATGGACATAAAGACACAAAAGACGTTTTGAAAACCGTAAGAATAAAGCACAAGACTTTTACCATATGGATACAAGTTAATTATGTAAAACCTGTACCACCAAAGATGATAGGGAAAAAATTTCCGATTCAAAAATAACTGGTGAAACAGCTTAAACATACATACTAACACCACAAATCAGAAAAGTAAAACCTTGGCTCAAATACCAATTGTAGGACCGTAAATATATAATATTTATGTGGTTCGGGAGGTCTAGGTTGATCAAACATGATAAATCTATGCATAGTTCTTGTGAGAGAAAGTAGAGAGAGGGCGGAGAAAAACACAAAGTTTATTAAATTAAAACAAGTGAAAGGTTACAATGATTTTCTCACACCCTTCATTGGAGTCATGAGGGGTATTTACAGGCTCATTACAATATGATTATCCTACTTGTATAATAGTAGTCCCTGACACAATAGTAACTACATATCTAGTTAAATTCATGTGTAGGACGCTATCTTTACAAATAAGCGAGGCTAACAGAGATAAAACTGATTTTTTAAGGGGAGGGGGAAGGGCTTAGGCAAGGAGATGCTATTTCTCCTTACCTATTTACCTTAGTCTGAAGTTCTACCTTAATTCTCCAAAATGAAATTGCTCTCGTGAACAAAATTTTAATACCATTTTGGGTGTAAAGATATCAAGCTTTACCATGTTTGCTTTGCAGATGATTTATTAGTTATATGTCATGGGGATACTATATCTATAATTTGAAGGTTTATGGATATTTAAATATATGTATGTCCGGATTCAACCGAGACTTCGGGATTGCACATACACATGAGAATTGATGTAAATAATTAATATAAATAAAACGTTATTATTATTAATTATTAGTCACAAATAAAAATAACGATAGTTAAATAATTAACAATGTTTGGTTAACGGTCGTAAAATTAACTAAAAGGACTAGAGATGAAATTACAAGTCGGGAGTTCTAGAATCCCTTGGGATGTTTTGACGTGGTTTGGGTTTCCAAACCCTAACCCACACAAACTTGGTCACCAAGATAAGTTACCTATAAATACAAACCCTTGTATTCATTCATAACTTAATCTTGGATCACCAATAACCTAATTTCTCCTCTCCTCTCTCCCCTTGTGTGGCCGGTCGAACACCCAAAACCCCAAGGGTTTTCGATTTTGGTTAACCCAAAGATACAAGTGTTGGTTTTATTTGTGATTCAAGGAACTAGCTTTTCCACATGAAATCGCTATTAGTACGTGTGTACAAGAACGGGACAAGCACGCCAGCTTGTGTATTCCTTTGGTGGTCATTCTTTTGGGTCGAATATTATAAACCCTAGAGTTAGGGTTTTGGGTTTTTGGTTCTTGTTCAATCAACGTTTGATTCTTGAATTGCTAAAAGTACGCTTTTCTTATTCTAAGACTACTACATATATTATTCATGTTTACTTCACTGCATGCTTTGATGATGTTATTTGATTTATATATAATTGTTATGAGTATTAAATCCCAACAGGGCATCATGAGCGTTAATATGATGTAATTAATTACCGAAACACATAAAAAAATTGAATCTTTATGATTATTTGCATCCTTTTATGGTTTCTAGGGTTTTGAATTGAAACCTTAATTTTTAATGTATGGGTCGATTACCCTTATTTTATTTAATTAGGTTTTAATTTTGTAAAACTTGTAGAAACCCTAGGATTGCATGCTAATTTTATGTGGTTAATTAATGAATAATTGTTATGTGTCATGTATTATATGTATCTTGGTTGATAATTGCATGGAATCCATGGTGGAACATGCATGTTTGCCTCCAGTATTGTTATGCTATAAATTGTTTAGTTGATACAATACATGTTTTATTTATTTAATAATTATCAAATTGGGAAGACTCCATATAACTACAAAAATTCGTTATGTACTAATTGGTATATTGTTAACTTTGGCTTACGCAATCGACTTGTCGATGTATGTGGCTCATCTACCTTGTGTGTGAAAGCCCTAGTTAATATATATGCATATTTACTTAGAATTGTTTATTAGAGTTTTCAAAAATAATTATGCATGTTGCTAATTGTTTTTACATATGTTAAAATTGTTTAGTTATATGTTTATATTATTTGAGTGTGTTTAATTTTTATTAAAATGCTTTTTGTTTATATATTGTTTTGACATGTTAGTAAGCAAAAGGGGTTTTTATGAATAGAAAATTAAATGGACTAAATAATGGCGAAACTGATTTGTTATCTAAGAATTATTCTTGAACTTTTAATCGATTGATGCTAATCGCATAAATGGCTAGGAGCGGCTCACCCACTAGAACAAACTATAAAGGGGTTAATTCATAGTCACAGATCTCGAATGGATGTCTAAGGTTATGCTTTATGCTTACCCGTCCTTCC
>OU343225.1:40900530-41017130 GCA_910596185.1 Chrysanthemum makinoi | reverse complement strand
TTAAGGAATGGAAACTCACCGTAGGATCATCCCTTAAGAAGTAGTCATACTTCACATAGGCCTAGTGCTTTTACTAGTATTGCTTCCACCACTAATGATGTCATAGCTTCTATTACCGGAGTGTGGGTATTCCAATCTCGTTTACTAACCAAATGGAACCCATTCTTGCATGGGGATCCAAATTATCCGATCATTCATACTTGTTCTGTTCAACTCAGCAGTCATACAAATCGTTTCCGTGGTATTTGAACACAGTCGCTCAAAGCATATGACTAGAGATCGCCACGCCTCAAGAACTTTGTGAATAAATTCATCGGACTGCCGATTTGGGAAAGCACCACTTTAGGGCAATTATGGGTTACTGAGATTATGTATTTGGTGACAGTAATATCCCGTATATTATGTGTATGACCCTTGGTCATACTGCTTTGTTGGTCAATTCTGCGACTCTGATCTTGAAGTGGCCTTCAGAAAACACACTTTCTTCATAAGAGAGTTGGACGGTTTTGAGCTTTTAAGGGGGATTCGTGGCACTAATTTGTACACCATCTCTATCGACGAAATGATGAAGTCTTATCCAATTTGACTGTTGTCAAAAGCATCCAAAACAAAGTCATGGTTATGGCATCGTCATCTCAATCATTTGAACTTCAGAACCATCAATGATCTTTCAAGAAAGGACCTCATAAGAGGCTTGCCCAGATTAAAATATAAAAAAGATCATCTTTGTTCGGCTTGTCAATTGGGCAAAAGTTCAAAGTATGCCCATAAACCCAAACCTACAAACTCCAACATGGAAGTTCTTCATACCCTTCACATGGATTTGTGCGGACCCATGAGAGTGCAAACTATAAATGGGAAGAAATATGTGCTAGTTGTTGTTGATGACTACTCTCGGTTCACTTGGGTTAAGTTTTTGAGGTCAATGGATGAAACTCCCGACGTCATCATCAAAATTATTAAACAGTTGCAGGTTCGGCTCAATAAAACAGTTAGAATCATCCGAATAGACAATGGAACTGAGTTTGTAAACAAAGAACTAAGTCAGTTTTATGAAAACATTGGAATCAGCCATCAAAGAAGTGTTCCACGAACTCCTCAATAGAACGGTGTTGTTGAAAGATCTAAATCGAACTCTTGTTGAAGCCCGCAAGGACTATGCTGATCTATTCAAAGGCTCTAATGTTTCCGGGCGAAGCCATTGCACTCGCATGTTATACCCAAAACCGTTCCCTAATTCACACCACTCATGGAAAAACTCCATACAAACTAGTCCAAAACCGAAACCGATATTTCTTTCTTTGTGTTCTGTACCTATGCTATCCAACTAATGATGGTCAAGATTTAGGAAAATGAAAGCTGCGCGACATTGGAGCGTTGGTTATGCTCCAAATCGGCGGTTACACATCTACAATAAAAGAACCCGAGACATCATGGAATCTATTCACGTTACGCTCGATGAGTGACCGAGCAAACGCTCTGGACAATCCGACTGACCCGACCTCAATTTTTCAAGTAATCCCATCAGCTTCTTCTTGTACGAATCACCCTCAGCTTCCTTATGTACTTCCATCAGAAGAAGACTTGAAGAAATTGTTTGATCCGATGTTTGATGAATATTATGAACCTCTGGCTAATGACAATTCCGCACCACCAACTGTAGCTGCTTCTAATACAACCAATACGAATGGTCCATCCATTTCAATGTCTTTGTCACACCCCCAAATTACCTGTTTTGTAGCAGAATGGAATACCTGGGGGATGACTGTCATAGAATCAAAGTTACAGTTATATCGAACGACCTAAAGTGTTGTTTTGAAAATATCGTTTGATTAAGTAAAATAATCAGAGTTTACAAAACATAGGTCCCAAAAGATTTCCAATGTATCAAAATGAGTTTGTTACAATCAAACGATAGTTAAGTGCATAAAATATATGTGAGACGCGTCGACACCGCGACTCTATGATAAGTCCACATGCATGCCATGAAGTGAATGCCTTAGATACCTGAGATAAAACATGCTAAGAAGTGTCAACACAATGGTTGAGTGAGTTCATAGAGTTTGTTTAACATGTAAAGCTTTTAATGAACGTTGATGCAGCAAAGGCAAAGATCTTGGTCATTTAGAATAGTCCACAAAGCAAAGGCATTGTAAATCCACTCAGTTAAGCAAAATACTGTACTTTCTCAAAGTACAGCTCAGTTTTCACCAAACACCTTTTGGAATAGGAACCCTAGGAGATCTAATTACTATCAATCTAGAAGGCGTTATAACTCAAAGAAAGTAGCTAGATCAAGGGACTCTACACCAGAAGTTAAAACTAAATGGGTTAAGAAAGAAAGTACTGATAAGGAACAAACAGTACTTTCAACAAGTACTGGTGAAACAGAGATTTTTGATAAAGATGATTTTATGGAAAAAGAAAAGGAGATTTTAGTTGAAAAAGAAAGTTTTGTTGAACATCCACAAGTTTTGAATCAAAAGATAATACTGGATCATGCTTTAAAAAACAGTGGAGACTACATACTTACAGAATGTAAGTATGTAAGTATGTCACTCCACAAGGGGAACACAAGTCAGTAATGGCTTGGGTTCCTCAAAGCAACTAACTTTTTCATCTTATCAGACAGGGCAACCCAGAAGAGGAGCTTAAAGATCATTTTATTGTTGATAATGGTTGTTCTGGAAGCATGACAGGAGACAAAGAGATTCTGTCAGATTGGTCTTATTAGTTATTAAGCTACATTTAAGGGGAGGATTGGTTAGTTAGTTAGACAGTCCTGTGCTTTGCTTAAGGGGAGGCAATCCAATGCCCACATGGAGTGTTTGTTATTATAGAGAAGAAGATGGAAAAGTATTGATGTTTTGTCCAATGAAAGTACTGCTCTGAAAGTACTGCTCTGGAAAGTACTGCGCACGTGGAAAGAACTGATTGTCTTATTAAAGTACTGTTCCAACGGTAACATTGAGGGGTAAAACACACTAACGGTAACTTTGTTATTGTGGGTTGTGATTTTTCAAATCTCACCTATAAATAACTACCTTTCGACTTTTCCTCTCATCTTTATTCGATTCAATCTTTTCCATATTTCTCTCTCTCTCACACACTTACGTATTCAAGAATTCATATCTTTTTCAATCATCCATGGAAAACCTACACACAGTTTCTAAACACAACATGGTGGCGAATTTAGATAAAACAGAGGCCAATGTCATCTTCCATGACATCATTGATTTCTTAACTGGTTCCCCAATCAGTTATGCTCTTTTGGTGGAACCTGATGTAATTGAGCCCTGGATACAGCAGTTTTGGGCAACTGCAAGGACACATATGGAGAATGATGAATCTTATATTCAAGCTATAGTTGCTCGAAGGCATTTTAAGAAGACTTCTTCAGGCAAAAAGGTTCAAAAGCAATCTTCATTCCAATTGGGGAGGAAATTAGAGGATAAGAATTTGAATGAAGATGCTCCATCATATACAGATAAAGAAGCTGAACCTCAAGGTACTGATGTTCAACCTCAAGGTACTGAAGTGCAAGTCAATATTGAAAGTACTGAGGAAGAAAGCACTAGAGTTCAAAGTACTAATGATCAAGGTGTTGCTGATCAAAGTACTGGGCTTCAAGGAACATCTCGACAAGAACTAATTACACCAAGGGTGTTAGATTTTGATGAAGAAGCTGGTCCTTCAACCATTCCACAAGAAGAAGAAGCCGACACCTATGGTTGAACATACGAAGTGACGAAATTGTACTGAGATATTGCACAATCAAGACCAAGAGGTGTGAGTATTCCGGGAGTTTGTGAAGAACAACCTCAAGTTTCTCAATCTCAACATGTGTTAGATCCTAAAGATAAAGGGAAAGGTAAAATGATTGAAACAAAGAAGAAAAATAAACTCACTTTAGCACAACTAAGGGTCACCGGTTGCTAGGAATGAGGAAGCGCTAGAAAGGTACAAGCTGAGTTGAATGTGAATGATGATGAAGAAGCTAAGGATAAAGAAGCAGCTAAGAAATTGCAAGAAGAATTGAATGCTGAAGCTGCTGTACCATTAAAGACACCTATTCTTGTTTCTGCTCTACCAAGAAGACCAAATCGTGCTATGGAAAGAAATGCAATGATGGGTTATTTAAAAGGTCAAGGATATATTAGATTGCAGAAGTTGAATTATGTTGAGATCAAACAGTTATATGAAGCTGTTAGAGAAGCTTATCAGAAACAAGTTGAAAGTATCAAAGATTTTAAAGATGATGATGCTCAGAAAGAAGATGATAGAAAAAAAGCTTAAAAAGAAAAAGAACAACTGAAGTTGAAGATAAAAAACCATCAAAGAAGGTTGAGTTAAGATCTGATACTAATGATGAACTAAGGAATTACTTAAGAATTGTTGAATTTGAGTATTCTAAAGAAGATGCAGAAAAGAAGAAGAAAAAATCACCAATAACTACTTTTGAAGTTGTAGAATCTAAAGATGGAAATTATCTGATGTTTCATAGAGAAGATGAAAGCTTCAGAGTGTTTAATATGCTATGGGATCTATTGCACATAATAGATAGAGAGGATTTATTTCATTTATATCATTTGGTGCAAGAATATTTGGAATACATTTCATCAGAACGTGTTGGTTTAATCTTGCTTGGAGATCTCACAACTGTTTGGGAAACTGAAGAAACAAGCACTGATGAGATTTGGAAAAATCAAGAAGATTGGGAGATAATCAGCTGGAGATTTTTTGAAGAATCTGGAGTACATGTTTTAGAATTAGAAGATGGAACTATGATTCATATGTTAGCAGACAGAAGATATCCGCTTACATCAGATCTTATGAGGAGAATGCTAGAGCATGGAATGGAAGTTGAAGAAGATAATGAAACTACTCTTACGATCATAAAATTGTTTATCGATGGACAACTATGGTGATGATGATGAATAACGGTATGAATCTTTATTGAATAAATTATTTTTGAAATATCGCGACTTTATTCAAAGTAATCTGATCAAACAAGATACTTTCATCAAAGTACTACTTGCAGCTTTAAACCAGTTAATGATTTTGAAAAGAAAACTTTTGTTAAGTGATAAATTTTTTTAAAACAAAGGTTAAAAGAAATAAATGGTTTTTGAGATGGTAACAACAATAGGTTATCAATCCACAATGGTTACAAAAGGATTGGCTAATCCATGAGCAAACGGCTCTGGTAAAGATATCTCAAACCCGTTTTATAGTTGACAACTTGGTAATAAGTTGTATGGTAATCAACTCACCATATCAGTAAATGTGAAGAGTTGGCTAGCCCACAAGAAAATGGCTTGTGGTAAAGGCTGTGGATAAACCGTTATATGGTAATTAGTTCACCATGACTGAAAGAACTAACTAGTCCAAAAGGGTACAACTTTTGGTAAAGACAAATCAAATCTGTTGATAGTTGATGATTTGCTAAAAATCATATGGTTATCAATGTACCATGGTCTTATACACCAAAACATTTGGCTACTCCAGAGTTAATGGCTTTGGTAAAGAGACATCAAAATCCATTAAATTTTCAATGATTCACCTCTCACAGGAGTTTACACACCTGGAAGTGATGAGAATAGACTGAAACTTAAAAGAACTAATGTACAAAATTGTCATATGTTGCTGAGTTGCTGAAAAGATGGAGATTGCTGAATGATGCTGTAAAGAATAATTTCTAAAGAATACTTTGATAATGATGATATATGCATAGAGAATACAAAGATACAATCCAAAGACAAAGACACAATCTTTCCTTGAAGATGGAGATGTTAAAGATAAATTTACAAAGGAACTTGAAGTCAAGCAACTAGAACTCAAGTTAGGGGAGGATTGTTGGGATATGAAAGTGCTGAAGATTGACAAAGTACTGATTAAAAAGTCAAAGTACTGCTGTTGAAGTCAAAGTACTGCAAAGCTAAAGAACTGTTATATTCGTTTATAGAAAGCTTTGTTATTCTAGAATATTCTTTGTTTAGATTACTTATCATACAAGGATTAGAATTGTAAACCGATTAGGGTTATCCTTAAGCCTATAAAAGGACCCCTAGATTGGTATTAGAGATACAAGTTTTTATATATGTTTTTAGAATCCTAAAGTACGTACATTATTAGAGTTTTAGAGAAGTTCGATATTAGAGTTTTAGAGTTGTTTAAGAATCTGTATAACAAGCAGATTCAGAGTTATTAATAAAATCGTTGAAAGTTAAAGTTAATTCTTCTTAGCATTGTTAAGTAAATTCCGCATACTTAATAGAGTTTGCTCAGTGTTTCATTGTTAATAACTTAGGATTTATCCAAGGCTATTAAACCCTTAACAAGCTACATAAGTTAGTTTGGTTAGAGTACATCGATCCAACATTATCCACACCTTTACAGATTGAGCATAATTATATATAACAAGCCTAATGTTACAACCCTTTAAAAGACCTCTTGGATAGTTTTCCTAGGTGCATACGCCAAAGCGATGGAGGTTTGATCTAGTCTCAAGCCTATGGTAATCTATGTACTAGGACCGGTTAATGAGTGTTTATCTTCCATTTCCAACTTGATATATTTCATATACACCCGAGAGATGAGAGTATCCAAACACCACTTTTGAGATGCTAGTATGTAATTTCCTTACTTGTTATGAATTTTGCGGGGCTTATATGTATGGTGAATTATTCTAAACTAATGCTTCATGACCCCTAACTTATAAATTAATTGGCTAAAAGCACATTTGTTTGAGGACAAGCAAATACCAAGTGTAGGGATATTTGATAAGGATTTAAAATGTACACTTTTGAGGGGCCATTTAAGCCCTTAATTGATCACTTTTGTATCCGTTACAACTTAATTTCGTTCCTTTTCACTTTTTAGGTCTCTTGAAGGCAAATTGTTGGAATGACACTTATTCAGACGAAAAGGCACGAATATACGAAGAAAATGGCCAAAGTCAAGAATCGAGACACTCAAGCTGCTGGAACTGAAGGGGACGACGTCACGACTTAATTGCGATGCCGTCGCGACACACCTTGAGGCGACTCAGAGAGCAAATTGCCATTTTACAAGTGACGGCATCAGGTTTAAAAGAGTAGGCGCCGCAACTCGCACACCTAGATTTGGATCCCGACGCGCCGAGGTTAAAGTCGACGCGCCACAAGCATAAGGTGACGCCGTCAAAGAGTTGACATGGCCAAGATGAAACCCTAATGGCGGCGACCCAAAGCGTCACAATTAAAGAGTGACACCGCTCGATATTGTAACTCTATATATAGAATTAATTTTCAGATTTTAGAAAGGTAGTTTTTTGGAGTAAAACCTAAACCGAACATAGGTCGTCTTCTAGTAGATTTAGGGTTCCATACCCTCTTTTACAACAAGATAACTGATTTACTTCATTAATTCAATTATGTCTTCAATTTTTTGTGTGTATCCTTGCATGTTTTCCATGTCCGGCTAATTTACTTGTGTGTTTGCTTAGATCTATGAAACCTAGGTATTGAATATTGATTGGTTGTCTCTTATCTTAATTGTGATTGACCTAGTATTGCGATAGGTCATCCGTTGTGTTTTTAATGCTTAAGTAATCTTTGTGAACATTAGTTTATAATCACTTAGAGTTATTGTAGTCTAAACATGCAAAGAAAACCTTAGAGTTAGTTTATGAATCCTAGAGATTTTGTAGGCAATAAACTTAAGGTAGACTTAAAGAAATAGGGATAAACGCACACCCTACGACCTTAGAAGACACAACGCGTTAAGAATAAGGACGTGACGATTCAACCATCAATAGGAGATAACTAGGGAGTAATAGCATCTAAGTAAACACATCTTTAAATCATCATAAGAGCACACAACAATAGACATAGACTACACTCACCTTAGTTTAGATAATAATTAGATAAGTAAAGTAATCGTAGAAATACCAACCCCCAAATCCAATACCCCGAGATTCGTACCTTTCCATTTTCTAAAAAAATATGAAAAGATAAAAAATAATCTTCCTCAACCCCAACCTTAGCGTAGTAGCTTCTCACTAGCATTCCTATTCTCTTAGAGAACGATATCAATACCCGTGGCTTACCCTAATACTACACTACAACGATTAGGTTTACTGCCTAGGGTGTTGAAAAACTTTCTCGACGAAAAGGAAGAGTTTAGGGTACGGTAGAATGTTAGGGAGGAGGATGGAATGCCGAAGTTTTGGGAGAGAAAATTAAAGGCTTGATACCATAATAGAGGGTATATTCTTTTATTTGATTGATCTCAAGGATACAATGTACATGGTTTATATAGTGATTGCCTCTAAACTATTTTGGCTAGATTACCCTTAATTCTAGCTAATTACAATCACATCTTGCTAATCAACATAAATTGCTAATCAACATAAATTGGTGCTTATCCACACCTTTACAGATTGAGCATAATTGTAGATAACAATCCTAATGTTACAACCCTTTAAAAGACCTCTTGGATAGTTTTCCTAGGTGCTAACTACGCAAAGCGATGGGCACGTTTGATCTAGTCTCAAGCTTATGATAATCTATGTACTAGGATCGGTTAATGAGTGTTTATCTTCCATTTCCAACTTGATATATTTCATATACACCCGAGAGATGAGAGTATCCAAACACCACTTGTGAGGTGCTAGTATGTAATTTTCGTGCTTGTTATGACTTTTGCGGGGCTTATATGTATTGTGAATTGTTCTAAACTAATGCTTCATGACCCCTAACTTATAAATTAATTGGCTAAAAGCACATTTGCTTGAGGACAAGCAAATACCAAGTGTTGGGATATTTGATGAGGATTTAAAAGGTACACTTTTGAAGGGCCATTTAAGCCCTTAATTGATCACTTTTGTATCCGTTACTACTTAATTTCGTTCCTTTATACTTTTTAGGTCTCTTGAAGGCAAATTGCTGGAATGACACTTATTCGGACGAAAAGGCGCGAATATACGAAGAAAATGGCCAAAGTCAAGAATCGAGACACTCAAGCTGCTGGAAATGAAGGGGATGGCGTCACGACTTAATTGCGACGCCGTCGCCACACCTTGAGATGACTCGAGAGAGAGCAAATTGCTATTTTACAAGTGACGGCATCGGGTTTAAAAAGAGTAGGCGTCGCAACTCGACGACCTAGATTTGGATCGGCCGGCGTCCACCTAGCATAAGGTGACGCCGCCACAGAGTTGACATGGCCAAGACGAAACCCTAATGGCGGAGACCCAACGGCGTCACAATTAAAGAGTGACGCCGTCGCATATTGTAACTCTATATATAGAATTCGAATTTTCAGTATTTTAGAGAGGTAGTTTTTTGGAGTAAAACCTAAACCAAACATAGGCTGTCTTGGGCAGTATCTTAGGGTTCCATACCCTATTTTACAACAAGATAACTGATTTACTTCATTAATTCAATTATGTCTTCAATTGTTTGTGTGTATGCTTGCATGTTTACCATGTCCGGCTAATTTACTTGTGTGTTTGCTTAGATCTATGAAACCTAGGTATTGAATATTGATTGGTTGTCTCTTATCTTAATTTTGATTGACCTAGTATTGCGATAGGTCATCTGTTGTGTTTTTAATGCTTAAGTAATCTTTGTGAACATTAGTTTATAATCACTAAGAGTTATTGTAGTCTAAACATGCAAAGAAAACCTTAGAGTTAGTTTATGAATCCTAGAGATTTTGTAGGCAATAAGCTTAAGATAGACTTAAAGAGTTAGGGATAAACGCATACCCTACGACCTTAGAAGACACAACGCGTTAAGAATAAGGACGTGACGATTCAACCATCAATAGGAGATAACTATGGAGTAATAGCATCTAAGTAAACACATCTTTAAATCATCATAAGAGCACACAACAATAGACATAGACTACACTCACCTTAGTTTAGATAATTAGATAATTAGATTAGTAGAGTAATCGGTAGATATACCAACCCCCCAAATCCAATACCCCAAGATTCGTTCCTTTCCATTTTCTAAAAAAATATGAAAAGATAAAAAATAATCTTCCTCAACCCCAACCTTAGCGTCGTAACTTCTCACTAGCATTCCTATTCCCCTAGAGAACGATATCAATACCCGTGGCTTACCCTAATACTACACTACAACGATTAGGTTCACTGCCTAGGGTGTTGAAAAACTTGCTCGACGAAAAGGAAGTTCCTTTGACCCCGAACGCGCGTTGTACGCGTATCGGGACCTGATGGATTCGCATCTGCTTTCTTGAAAAAAGCATGGAATGTGATGGGAAGTGACATATGCAAGGCTGTGAAGGAATTTTTGTTACTTCTGGGAAGATGCTTAGAGAAATCAATGCTACTCTCATCTCTTTGATTCCTAAAATCCAAATATTTTTGATTCCTCCCGAACCACCCATCTTTTATTTCTCCGTCACACTCGTCAACCGCTTGCGAACGGTCAACCGTAACAGATGATAAAAGGCGGCCAGGGAGAGAATGCAAGTTTACCAAGGACTTAAAATATCCTTGGATCGTTTATGTCTTGGTGAGGCGTGATATTCCGGTATAATGACTTGTGATTTGTTGAAAATAACATTAGTATAGGAAAACAGGAATCTGATTGACTAATACTAGGAATGTGAATAGTAATAGCTCTGTCACAGCTACGTCAATAAAAACGTGCAATCAGAAACCTAAAAATCTAAAAGATATACAAACGTACATTTAACTAAAACGTAAAAGTATAAAAACAAAACGATTATAACTATAGTAGGGATTTGCATGTCTTAGCGACTTAAATGCAAATTAAAGGAAATAAAAGATAAAAAATATTAAATAAACGCTATCACTATTTTTACAATGATGAACGTTTAAAACCTAAAATTTAAAACTACGTTTAAAATAAAATTACGTAAACGTACAAAATAAAACGTGAGTTTTAAAGAAATAAAAGGCCTACAAATAAAAAAATGACATTTTTACAATCCTAATAATAAAAGAAAATTATTAGAAAAAGAAAATTATTTTTACAACTATTTAATTAATTATTATTAATTAAAAACTATTTCTAACTATTTATTAATAACCTAAAATAGAAGAAAATATGAAATAAGGCTAGGAAAATAAAATTATGATTGAGAAAAATCTAAAATATTATAAAACTAATTTTAAAACTAAAAATATATTTTTCACACAATTATTCTATTTATTATTAATTATTTACTAATATTAATTACTAAAAACTATTATAGATAAATGAATAAATAAAAATCTGAAACTAAAAAAATGTTACTATTATAAAAACTAAAATGTGCAGAGGAAAACTGAGAAGTGAGCTAGCCTAGGTGGATTATGCAATGAACTTGTCACCAAGGGAACCTCGGTTCGAATCCAACACACAACCTTTTTGCACTTTATTTTATTTTTGGATTTTTCTTTTTGCAAAACTACTTATAAGCTATAATATAGAACTTTATCAAAAACAACTTTTTTTCAAAACTTGGAAATAAGCTCTGTGGGAGCTTATTTCCATAACGATTGGCTTTTAAGCCAAAAGCTTCCACATAGAAGCTAGCACTAGTTGCAAAAGCTTGTTTTTGGGCTTTTCTGTTTTTAGATCATAAATATATACAGATAATAAGTACATGTAATGAATTATAAGCTTTACAAACAAAGAAATAAGCAATTCTTGGCTTATAAGCTTATGCAGAGCTTTTAACTCACTGTTTGGCTTATAAGCTTTGAATAAGCTTAACAAAGGAAACAAAAGGAAAAAGGCATGTATGTACATATAATATGAACAAGTTTAAGGAAAATGGAAAGCTACAAACCTAGAAATAAGCATATTATGAGCTTATTAGTCATTCAGTTGAGCTTATGGGCTCACAGTAGACTCATAGGCTCACAATAAGCTTGAAAAAGCTATAAAGGTTGAAAACAAAAGTATGTGTATATGTACAGGTAAGATTATCATATTTATATAAGATAGTGTACTGAAATAAGCAAAATAGCTTGTAATAAGCTAATAAGCAAATCCCAATAAACCTCAGTTCCAAACAGTCCTGCAGTTAATAAAATGGACAATTTAAGCTTATTAAATAAGCTCAAAAATCCAAAGTGAACATTGCAATAGCAAGACATGCTGGTTGGCTTTCCAAAAAGCCCAAGCTCACCTAGTGGGGTCCACTAGTGAGCTTGTAGGAAGCTTATGAAAATGGGCTCAGATCACCGACTCAACCTGCCGACTCATTGGCCGAAGTTTTGGGACAAAACAAAAGTTCATTGCAGCCCTAGAGAATAAACTACAAACTTGGATATAAGCACATGATCAAAAAGTTGGCTTGCTAGGCTTCCTAAAAAGCCAAGCCACACATGCTAGTGATCACTAATGAGCTTATGAGAGCTTGAAGGAAATGGTGCAAATGGACTGCATAAGCAGTCCATTGTTATGAATGGGCAAACATCAAGCTCATATATGATTTATCAAATAAGCTCATGAGAGCTCAACCAATACTGAGACTTAGAGTATGACTGAATAACTTCACAAGAAGCTAAAAATCACAAGCTCTAGCTCTGTAGGGAACTTTTCATGAGCTATGGAAACCAACTCCACTTCCACTGTTTGCTTCAGTGGAAGGAGTAAATGGGACAACATAAGGGGTCAAATTAAGCTAGTTAAATAAGCTGAAATTGTAAAAACAAGAATACAAATATTAAAAAGACCATAAAGACTACACAAAGAAGCCAAGTACAAAGCTAGGGTCAAGTAATGAAGCTTATGCAAGCTCATTAACTTGACACCTAAAGCTGTGGTGCAGGCATATAAATGACAAAGACAGAAAATAAGCTAGAAATTAAGTACTTAAAAAGTAGAAATAGTAAACTAGTATTTTTACAATTTAGTTTAGCAGCTAAATATTGAAATCCCAAAAGGGCATAAGTGAAACTTAATAATCGAGCACACAATAAAATTCTACATTTAATTCAAAAACGACTATTTAAGAAATTGACTTTTTACAAGAACATTAAGGTTTGACTAAAATGAATTTAAAACTGAAATTACTGATTAACTATGATATATTAAGCTATAATGAAACTAGATTAAGCTATATAAACTACTTATGAGCAATTGTGATGAAATTAGTACTATGAATCCTAACAAAGGCATTATCTAATGAAAATTTAAAATCAATTTTGACTATTTGATAAACAAGGACAGTGTTTCTTGACTTGTTTGAACTAATTGGACCACATGTGATACAGAACAAGTAATAACACTGACTTAAGCACTCTTGAACACAGTTAAATAAAGTAGACCAAACACACCTAAAATAGAACCAAATTAAGCTATCCAATCCATATCATTGCATAAACTAATTTCATCAAATCCAGAGGTTTTCATTGGTTAAATTAGAACTTTTTCAGTATACATAAGTAGTCACACAAAGGTATACCTAGGATTCTCAAAAATTGAGCTTATGACAGTGAAAATGGAAATTTCAAGCACAATCAATTCCAAAACATGAATACATAATTTTAAGCTATAATTATATTAACTAACAACAACTAAACACAGAAACATGGAAATTAAGGTAAATAAGACCTTGAAACAGTAAATAGCAAAAATTAGAAACATGCTTACAAATGAGAAAGTGGACTGAGACATAGAAACCAAGGACAAGGTTACACCCAATAGCTTCCTATTAAGCTCCTAATACCCCATAGCATTCCAAATCCAACCCTGCTTCATCACCTTCTTCATAAATCTGCTTTTTGATTTTTCAATGATTTTTCTTGATTTTTAAGTATTTTCTGAATTTAAAAGATCATTGCTTTTTATATGTATCTAAAAGCTCATTTGGCTTTGTCAGGAGCCTAAGTGTGCTTAACTGAGTCCATATAATCAACTAATGATCAACAGAAAAGTAAATGACTTGAAATAGAGGAAAATATTGAAGAACTTGAAATGTAAAAGAGACTTATAATTAAACTGAGATTAGAATTACATTACACTAATATGAGTTCCATTACACTAATCAAAGCTGTAAATGACATTTTAATTTAAATGAAAGCATTAAAAATTACACTAGTCTAAGGTGACAATTGGCTAGCCCAAGATTGCCTCTTCTCATGCCTCTCTTCCTTCTTTTATACTCCAATAATGTTCCACGTGTCTTCTTGAGTAAATCCCACCACTTTTCCTGGCCAATGGGAGAGTTTTGAGTGCATTGCTGTTTATCAATTTTGGCGGAAAGGCACCATTTGACTTCTGTGGTTTTTTACGCAACTAGGGGGGTGAAGTAGGTATGAGGATGAGAGGGGTTGAGGTGATAAGGGTGCAGGGATAAGGGTGGTGGAAAAGGTGATTGGGTGCAGAGCAAGTGGAGAAGAAAGTGCAGTGATAAGGGAAGGAAATGGATAGATTTTGACCATGGTTTGACTGGGAGTCCAAAATAGGTTTTGACAGGGGGTCAAATTGGTTAAGTGGCAGGGGTCTAAATGGGTTTTGACAAGGCTTAGTTATACAAGGACTAGTTTTGTAATTTTCCAATTCTTGAAGGACCAATCCTGTAATTTTCCAAACTTGTTACAAGGGACCAATATTGACAAGTTCCAATAGTACAAGGGCCAGTTTTGATATTTTCAAATTTCCAGGGACCAAACTTGACATTTTCAAAAGTTCAGGGACCTTTTCTGCCATTTAACAAAAGATTTATTCAAGGACCATTTTTGACAAATTAGAATATTTCAGGGACCTTGAATAACATTTTTCTTTATTTTGGTATACCAGGGACTGTTTTTGACAACTTTTGAAACTTGGGGGACTAAAACTGCCAATTATGCAAATTTGCTCATTTTTCATCTGATTTTGATATTTTTGCCTTTAAAACACATAAAACACTTTTTTGTGATATTTTTATCATTTTGATGCATTTCTGAGTGTTTTCAGATGTTTTTGCAGTTTAAATGGTACAAAAATGATGAGTATTTAGACACTCATCAATCCCCCACACTAAGATATTGCTAGTCCCTAGCAATGATTTAAACTTTAATGGATTTTAAAAACTCTTTACCAAAAGCCATTACTTCTGGAGTAGCCAAATGTTTCAGTTCAAGTAAGAACCTTGGTACACCGATAACCAAATGATTTTGAGCAAATCATCAGCTTTCAACGGATTTGATTTGTCTTTACCAGAAGCCGTTTGCTCTGGACTAGCCAACTCTTAGATAAATTATCAATATTATCTTTGGTGAGCTGATTACCAATTATGGATTTCCCACTGCCTTTACCACAAGCCATAATCTTGCGGGCTAGCCAACTCTTCACCTTTTAGGATATGGTGAGTTGAATACCATACAATTTTGGGCAAATTGCAAGCCATATAAACGGATTTGAGATATCTTTACCAAGAGCCGTTTGCTCCTGGATTAGCCAATCCTTATGTGGGTTAGACATGGTGGACTGATTACCATTTGTTGTGTTTAGTACATAGTACTTCCACTAAAAAAAATTTTTAATTTTGGCTATTTTAGGAAAAAGGGACTAAAGGGTACATTTATGATCAAATTCAGAATTTCCCCACACTTAGAAATGAATATTGTCCTCAATATTCAAAGTACCTACGTATGCCGAAACTTAGAACGTAAAAAGATAATAAACCTAGCTAAGTGTAGAAACACAACAGTTATTCTCTTTTTTAATATTTACAAATTTTCAAAGTTTTTTAGATCTATATACAACATGTGGGGTATCTCCCCCACACTAGGGTGGTACACATGGGTGAAAACCCATGTTTTAGCTACTGTTTTTGATTACCGAGTTGCTAGCTTGACTCGACCCCGAATTAAATTGTTTATGGGGAAGTGGAGTGGGATTGCCACTCAGGGATTTGGTGAGAAATTGGAGTGGGATCGCCACTCACAGAATTATGAATAATCATCACTAGGATGAATCTAAGAATCTTTAGAAAGAAACTCAGAAAAGGCTAGAAGAATCTTTTTGGGTTTTTGACTTATAAAAAGAAAGGAAAAATATTTTTGGGTTTTTGATATAATATAAACAGAAACGAAAAATAAAAATTGGCAAAAAGGGAAACCTAAATGAGATTATCAATACATGAAACTGATTTAAACCTAATCTATCACATTCCAGGAATTATACTAAGCACAGTAAATCCTTTTTTAGTGTAAACATGGTGTTTAGCCAAAATTTAGACCTAGGAATATCAAGATTAGGAAAATTGACAGTCAAATGCAAATCAAAGCACAGATAGATTTCAACCATAAAATCTTTTTGTATTTTATATGTAATTTACATACAAGGATAGGTATTTCAACAAAGTACAAAACACAAGTCATAATACGTAGCACAGCCTCCCCGGCAGCGGCGCCAAAATTTGATTCCTCCCGAACCACCCATCTTTTATTTCTCCGTCACACTCGTCAACCGCTTGCGAACGGTCAATCGTAACAGATGATAAAAGGGCGACAGCCCGGGAGAGAATGCAAGTTTACCAAGGACTTAAAATATCCTTGGATCGTTTATGTCCTGGTGAGGCGTGATATTCCGGTATAATGACTTGTGATTTGTTGAAAATAACATTAGTATAGGAAAACAGGAATCTGATTGACTAATACTAGGAATGTGAATAGTAATAGCTCTGTCACAGCTACGTCAATAAAAACGTGCAATCAGAAACCTAAAAATCTAAAAGATATACAAACGTACATTTAACTAAAACGTAAAAGTATAAAAACAAAACGATTATAACTACAGTAGGGATTTGCATGTCTTAGCGACTTAAATGCAAATTAAAGGAAATAAAAGATAAAAATATTAAATAAACGCTATCACTATTTTTACAATGATGAACGTTTAAAACCTAAAATTTAAAACTACGTTTAAAATAAAATTACGTAACGCATACAAAATAAAACGTTTGTTTTAAAGAAATAAAAGGCCTACAAATATAAAAATGACATTTTTACAATCCTAATAATAAAAGAAAATTATTAGAAAAAGAAAATTATTTTTACAACTATTTAATTAATTATTATTAATTAAAAACTATTTCTAACTATTTATTAATAACCTAAAATAGAAGAAAATATGAAATAAGGCTAGGAAAATAAAATTATGATTGAGAAAAATCTAAAATATTATAAAACTAATTTTAAAACTAAAAATATATTTTTCACACAATTATTCTATTTATTATTAATTATTTACTAATATTAATTACTAAAAACTATTATAGATAAATGAATAAATAAAAATCTGAAACTAAAAAAATGTTACTATTATAAAAACTAAAATGTGCAGAGGAAAACTGAGAAGTGAGCTAGCCTAGGTGGATTATGCAATGAACTTGTCACCAAGGGAACCTCGGTTCGAATCCAACACACAACCTTTTTGCACTTTATTTTATTTTTGGATTTTTCTTTTTGCAAAACTACTTATAAGCTATAATATAGAACTTTATCAAAAACAACTTTTTCAAAACTTGGAAATAAGCTCTGTGGGAGCTTATTTCCATAACAGCTTGGTTTTAAGCCAAAAGCTTCCACATAGAAGCTAGCACTAGTTGCAAAAGCTTGTTTTTGGGCTTTTCTGTTTTTAGATCATAAATATATACAGATAATAAGTACATGTAATGAATTATAAGCTTTACAAACAAAGAAATAAGCAATTCTTGGCTTATAAGCTTATGCAGTGAGCTTTTAACTCACTGTTTGGCTTATAAGCTTTGAATAAGCTTAACAAAGGAAACAAAAGGAAAAAGGCATGTATGTACATATAATATGAACAAGTTTAAGGAAAATGGAAAGCTACAAACCTAGAAATAAGCATATTATGAGCTTATTAGTCATTCAGTTGAGCTTATGGGCTCACAGTAGACTCATAGGCTCACAATAAGCTTGAAAAAGCTATAAAGGTTGAAAACAAAAGTATGTGTATATGTACAGGTAAGATTATCATATTTATATAAGATAGTGTACTGAAATAAGCAAAATAGCTTGTAATAAGCTAATAAGCAAATCCCAATAAACCTCAGTTCCAAACAGTCCTGCAGTTAATAAAATGGACAATTTAAGCTTATTAAATAAGCTCAAAAATCCAAAGTGAACATTGCAATAGCAAGACATGCTGGTTGGCTTTCCAAAAAGCCCAAGCTCACCTAGTGGGGTCCACTAGTGAGCTTGTAGGAAGCTTATGAAAATGGGCTCAGATCACTGACTCAACTCAAGCTGACTCAGTTGGTGCTGAGTTTTGGGACAAAACAAAAGTTCATTGCAGCCCTAGAGAATAAGCTACAAACTTGGATATAAGCACATGATCAAAAAGTTGGCTTGCTAGGCTTCCTAAAAAGCCAAGCCACACATGCTAGTGATCACTAATGAGCTTATGAGAGCTTGAAGGAAATGGTGCAAATGGACTGCATAAGCAGTCCATTGTTATGAATGGGCAAACATCAAGCTCATATATGATTTATCAAATAAGCTCATGAGAGCTCAACCATTACTGAGACTTAGAGTATGACTGAATAACTTCACAAGAAGCTAAAAATCACAAGCTCTAGCTCTGTAGGGAACTTTTCATGAGCTATGGAAACCAACTCCACTTCCACTGTTTGCTTCAGTGGAAGGAGTAAATGGGACAACATAAGGGGTCAAATTAAGCTAGTTAAATAAGCTGAAATTGTAAAAACAAGAATACAAATATTAAAAAGACCATAAAGACTACACAAAGAAGCCAAGTACACCAGCTAGGGTCAAGTAATGAAGCTTATGCAAGCTCATAAACTTGACCCTAAAGCTGTGGTGCAGGGCATATAAACAGACAAAGACAGAAAATAAGCTAGAAATTAAGTACTTAAAAAGCTGAGAAATAGTAAACTAGTATTTTTACAATTTAGTTTAGCAGCTAAATATTGAAATCCCAAAAGGGCATAAGCTGAAACTTAATACTGAGCACACAATAAAATTCTACATTTAATTCAAAAACGACTATTTAAGAAATTGACTTTTTACAAGAACATTAAGGTTTGACTAAAATGAATTTAAAACTGAAATTACTGATTAACTATGATATATTAAGCTATAATGAAACTAGATTAAGCTATATAAACTACTTATGAGCAATTGTGATGAAATTAGTACTATGAATCCTAACAGTGCATTATCTAATGAAAATTAAAATCAATTTTGACTATTTGATAAACAAGGACAGTGTTTCTTGACTTGTTTGAACTAATTGGACCACATGTGATACAGAACAAGTAATAACACTGACTTAAGCACTCTTGAACACAGTTAAATAAAGTAGACCAAACACACCTAAAATAGAACCAAATTAAGCTATCCAATCCATATCATTGCATAAACTAATTTCATCAAATCCAGAGGTTTTCATTGGTTAAATTAGAACTTTTTCAGTATACATAAGTAGTCACACAAAGGTATACCTAGGATTCTCAAAAATTGAGCTTATGACAGTGAAAATGGAAATTTCAAGCACAATCAATTCCAAAACATGAATACATAATTTTAAGCTATAATTATATTAACTAACAACAACTAAACACAGAAACATGGAAATTAAGGTAAATAAGACCTTGAAACAGTAAATAGCAAAAATTAGAAACATGCTTACAAATGAGAAAGTGGACTGAGACATAGAAACCAAGGACAAGGTTACACCCAATAGCTTCCTATTAAGCTCCTAATACCCCATAGCATTCCAAATCCAACCCTGCTTCATCACCTTCTTCATAAATCTGCTTTTTGATTTTTCAATGATTTTTCTTGATTTTTAAGTATTTTCTGAATTTAAAAGATCATTGCTTTTTATATGTATCTAAAAGCTCATTTGGCTTTGTCAGGAGCCTAAGTGTGCTTAACTGAGTCCATATAATCAACTAATGATCAACAGAAAAGTAAATGACTTGAAATAGAGGAAAATATTGAAGAACTTGAAATGTAAAAGAGACTTATAATTAAACTGAGATTAGAATTACATTACACTAATATGAGTTCCATTACACTAATCAAAGCTGTAAATGACATTTTAATTTAAATGAAAGCATTAAAAATTACACTAGTCTAAGGTGACAATTGGCTAGCCCAAGAGTGCCTCTTCTCATGCCTCTCTTCCTTCTTTTATACTCCAATAATGTTCCACGTGTCTTCTTGAGTAAATCCCACCACTTTTCCTGGCCAATGGGAGAGTTTTGAGTGCATTGCCTGTTTTATCAATTTTGGCGGGAAAGGCACCATTTGACTTCGTGGCTTTTTACTGCAACTAGGGGGTGAAGTAGGTATGATGATGAGAGGGGTTGAGGTGATAAGGGTGCAGGGATAAGGGTGGTGGAAAAGGTGATTGGGTGCAGAGCAAGTGGAGAAGAAAGTGTACAGGATAAGGGAGGGAAATGGATAGATTTTGACCATGGTTTGACTGGGAGTCCAAAATAGGTTTTGACAGGGGGTCAAATTGGTTAAGTGGCAGGGGTCTAAATGGGTTTTGACAAGGCTTAGTTATACAAGGACTAGTTTTGTAATTTTCCAATTCTTGAAGGACCAATCCTGTAATTTTCCAAACTTGTTACAAGGGACCAATATTGACAAGTTCCAATAGTACAAGGGCCAGTTTTGATATTTTCAAATTTCCAGGGACCAAACTTGACATTTTCAAAAGTTCAGTGGACCTTTTCTCGCCATTTAACAAAAGATTTATTCAAGGACCATTTTTGACAAATTAGAATATTTCAGGGACCTTGAATAACATTTTTCTTTATTTTGGTATACCAGGGACTGTTTTTGACAACTTTTGAAACTTGGGGACTAAACGCCAATTATGCAAATTTGCTCATTTTTCATCTGATTTTGATATTTTTGCCTTTAAAACACATAAAACACTTTTTTGTGATATTTTTATCATTTTGATGCATTTCTGAGTGTTTTCAGATGTTTTTGCAGTTTAAATGGTACAAAAATGATGAGTATTTAGACACTCATCAATTTTACATGGTCATTGATTTCAGACCTATTGCATGTTATAATGTACTTTACAAGTGTATTAGTAAGATTCTTACTAATAGGATCAAACCTGCTCTTGTTAGTCTTGTCAGTTGCAACCAATGTGCATTCATCCCGGGTAGGCATATTCAAGATAATATCATGCTTACTCAGGAAATTATGAGGGGGTATAACAAAAAGGGAGGCCCAAAGAGAACATATTTCAAGATAGATATTCAAAAAGCATATGACACTGTTAATTGGGAGTTTTGATAAAGGTTCTTGAAAAATTTGGATTTCATGAAAAGATGGTTTAGTAGATAATGGAATGTGTTACAACTGCAGCCTTCACCCTCAATGTTAATGGAGACTGTAGGACCGAAAAACTAGAAGATTTATGTGGTTCGGGAGGTCTAGGTTGATCAAACATGATGAATCTATGCATTATTTGTAAAGATAACATCCTACACGTGAATTGGACTTGATATGTAGTTAGTAGTGCCCGCATGGACTACTATTATACAAGTAGGAGAGTCATAGTGTAATGATCCTATAAATACCCCTCCAATATATCATCACACGTGAATGGTTATAATGAGACCTATAAACAAAGTAAATTACAATAAGAATAAACAATGTTGAACTACAGAGTCTCTGTAGTCTAGATACTGAGGATGACTTGAAGTTTTCTCTCCCGACGATCTCGGCATTTGATCTTTGTAGCTCTGAACTTCTACTATAATGGTCTAGTTAGGTTATTACTCCCTACTAACTAGTGATCCTTTTTTCTTTAATTTTTTCCTTCTGAACATACAACTCTCTTTCATAAAATCTCTTTAGTCTTCAAACACGCAGCGGAGAAATTAGACTTTAGAGTGTAACAAACTGGTTGTCGTTCGGGGAACATATAACAACATAACTCACTTAGTATTACATCCAAGTTGGTAAAAAGCCTTCATGTACACACATTATTTCCCCTTCTTCGGCATTAAGCACAGTTTCCTCAATCAATCCAATCACGGGAGACGAAACACTACTTTTTCTTCATGTGCTCCTCCCTCTTGATGGTTGCGAGTTATCAAATCATCATAATGTTGCATACATGCCATAGAATTACCTTTTATTTGATGCAATTTGAAGCCATAGCTTGTGTAATCATAATTTCGTGAGAATATGTTCCAAAAATACTTCTCAATACTTCTCTCAATATAACCTTTAATCGAACCTCCTTTTGATTCACCGACTAATAGTAATGACCACATATGGAGACAACCCGATACAACCAACTAGAAAAAGAAGTAAACATCCCAACTTTGTGACTTAATGCTTGTACTATCTTCTTAAACAATCCGTAACTCCGTGTGACACTGAGTACTACAACGTAACTCCTTACATCAGTTATAACTAGATTGTCAAGTCTTAATCACTATGAAAAATTCCCAGACAAGATATCTTGAGACATGAAACCAACCAACCAACGTCTCAAAGATAAATAAGTACACCCGTAAAATGTCAGTTCAAATTCAAATAAGTAATACCGTACAAAAACCCCGTAGTCATTTTGATCAAATATAAATTCTAGCCGTGAATAAGTATCACCATAAAATTTGCAATCCAAAATACCAAAAAACACCACTCTTTGAACACCAAATATTATCAAACTTTTATGTCCAAATAATAAAAATTCGGATAACAATCTTTATGTTCAAATCTGTTTAGCATTACCATGCTTTTAGTCCAATTCGTATGTTATAGTAACTCAACCCAAGATTAGAATAGAAGCCCAACATTCCGGTTCCAGCCTAATATGCATATCACCAACCCGATAGCAGATAAAAAACCCAAAGCCCAATCAACAAAGGAAATATCAGATCCAATAGATTAAGGACCGATATTAATTTGTTTTGTAACCATTAGATTACAACACTTGTACTAATTAAAGGCTATTATGAGGAGAGAGAAATATCATACTCTACTTGTCATATGTTGAGTTGATTAGACATAAAATTAGTCATGCCATTTAGGAATGACATTCTTTTTCCTAAACATATACATCTAGTTTCCTCCGCTTACCATATCTAAAATCTCTCACCAAACTCGCCTCTACCATCTATCTCAGCCACATCGTCATCTCTCATACCCACAAACGAAATACAACATCCATTCCTTCATTACTTGTTTAATCCTGTAATGAAGACAGATGAAAAAAAAACTCAAACCCACCTATAACTCAGCTTTAACGAAGAACATCATAAGCATCAAGAAGGTTTAGGCTTCAAAGCATCAACAAATCAGCTATTAATCAAACACACAAAAAACCCTAACTCTCTCTCTCTCTCTCTGGTGATTTCCGGCCGCCACATTCTCACCCTTCTCCGGCCAAAAACAAACCCACTCTCGTCCTCTCTACCCTCTAACCAGTTATTGGGTATGCAATACGATCATGTGGTTTTGTTTTACAATCTAGATGTGTGATGATGCTTTTATGGATCTATTCTTATGAAATCTCCAGGTTTCGAAACCCTAACTATCCTTCTTTTTCAATCGATCTATTGGTGGTCGACTTCTTTAGGGTTTCGATCTTCATGTTGGTTCCAATCCCTAAACGACCTGATTTTTTATTCTATTATGGATAATCATTATTTTTAGGGATTAAACTGCCTTTGGGGTTGTAATCGATCTTCTAATCCTATATGATTATAGTCGGTTTCTAACTGACTTTTATCTACTTAAGGATCGATTTTCTTGTTGCTCATAGTTTTAATTCTATTCGATACTTTTTTAGGGTATCGATTTTTTTTTGGTGGGCAGCATGTTGGGATATGGGTTGATGCTTACGGTTAAGAAACCCTTTTAGGGTTTTGATTATTATTGATTTGGGACGTGTTTTCATATGGTCCTTATTATGATGGCTGTTATTTTTACGTGGGTTTGAGAGAGATGGAAGTTTTTTATGTACTTATGTGGCAGTTTGATTTATGATTGTTCTTCACTTGTAATCTGCCATGGATGGGTGTTGTGTTACTTGGGTTAGGGTTCGTAACTACCCTATTGTGAGTTCTTGGTTCGTATATCACATGGACCAGCTGCTGTTCCTGTTGTTGGTCTCCTATACGACGAGATTTGGTTGTTTCTTTTGAAGTTAGGGTTTCGCAATCTTCTAAACTGATTGGTTTTGCTTGTTCAATTGCTGCTGCAATGGTGTTTGTGAAGTCAGTGAGGGTTCGTTAACCCTATGTGTTTACCTCTATGGACATGTATTGTGGCATGCAACAGGTTTGGCGAGGGTTTTGGTCCTTTTTGCTGCGTTTCAATGTTCTATTATTTTGTTGCATATGCTATTGTCATGTCTTAGGTTCTTGTTGATGGAAGTTAAGTTTGTGGGGGCTCTTGTTCAAAACCCCATTCACACGATGCCATGCACTTTCATTCATTTTCTATTGATCATGGCTGGGAGGATCGATCTATATGCTATGGTTTTGATATTCTTTTTGGATCGATGCTTTTGTTTGCTGGTCGTTAGGGTTTTGACCCTATGGTAGTCCCATGTTGTTCTGGTCCCTTCATTCGCCTGGAGCTTTCATGGCTGTTTTGGGAAAAGGAAATCATGGGGTGTAAGTTGATGGGTTATGGCGTTTTGGTGCTACAAGATCACGAATGTTTTGTTTGTGGTGTTCTTTGCTACTACAAACAGATGATATGTTGAAGAATGCGTGGATGATATTACGTGGATTCTTCATGGAAGTTAAAGTGGACCATAATAGTGATATAGAAGGCTCAAGTACTTTTCTTGAGTAGTTTTGTAAAGTTTATGTACTTTTGTCATTATTGGTAGGTTCATTTTATTGTAAGTTATAGGAATGGTGTGTCATTCTTATATTCGAGTCTGTAAGTGTCCTAAGGGACTGAGATGAGGGAAATCACCCTCATCCTTTGTACATCTACGTTTTTTGGAGTAATGCATTTTACCGGGGTGAATTAACCCTTTTACCCAAAAAAAAAGGTTTAGGCTTCAAGATCCTAAAATGGGTCTCGGGTAGGTCTTGTTTTTGTGTTTTCGTATTGTTGGATCTTTGAACGAACCAAAGAGGGTTATAACACAATTTTTATAGATACATCTTTATTATGTTTGGATAAAAATGAAGCTAGGCTTCACAAATTATTTGATGATGATAATTTTTGATTCTTTGACCTTCGAAGGACTTTGATTGTTCTTTGACTAGAACGAACGAAATAAATCTGAGATCGTGTATATAATTTTTATTTATATACGAGTTTTGGTAGATTTGTAGTTGTTGGTGATTGTGGGATTAGGATAGAAATGTATGTTATTGTGTTGGAGTTGGCTTTGGATTTGTTGTAGGCTCACTGTTGTAATTTGCTGCTCATTTTGGTTTCAATTTTTTCTATGACTGATGATGGTTATAACAACTGAAGTCATGTTTTTAGTCTTGGTATGTTTGGTTTGTGGTCAAAGGTCCTTCTTCATCTTCATCTTGTTTCTATCAAGGTCACAAGTTTGATAACTTATTTATACAAACAAGTTCGAAGTCTTTGTAGTCCAAGTTCGATAAAATTTCGATGAGTCATAAGTTCGACAAGTCAAAAGTTCGATGGATCCAAGTTTGATGGATCAAAGTTCGATGAACCCTAAACGAACTTCTTTCCCAAGAAGTCGATAGTAACTGCAATGAATTAGGGTTTTATCGGAATTTCTTTCCAAGAATGTTCGATAAAAAGGGTTTGTCGAACTTTCTTTCCAAGAAAGTTCGATAAAAAAGGTGGTTGTCTTCAACTTCGGTGAAACCCTTGAGCAACTGCGATAAAACCAAGATTTTGTACATTTCCGACCAGATTCCGACCATCTTTTCCGACCAGTTTAGAGACCACGTTTTGACCACTTTTTCATGGTTTTTTGGTAAAAGCAGTCATAAAAATATTAGTTAACATAGAAAACTGTTGGATGGACATAAAGACACAAAAGACAGTTTTTGAAAACCGTAAGAATAAAGCACAAGACTTTTTACCATATGGATACACAAGTTAATTATGTAAAAACTGTTACCACCAAAGATGATAGGGAAAAAAATTTCCGGATTCAAAAATAACCATGGTGAAACAGCTTAAACATACATACGAACACCACACAAATCAGCAAAAGTAAAAACCTTGGCTCGTTATACCAATTGTAGGACCGTAAATATATAATATTTATGTGGTTCGGGAGGTCTAGGTTGATCAAACATGATAAATCTATGCATAGTTCTTGTGAGAGAAAGTAGAGAGAGGGCGGAGAAAAACACAAAGTTTATTAAATTAAAACAAGTGAAAGGTTACAATGATTTTCTCACACCCCTCATGGAGAGTCATGAGGGGTATTTACAGGCTCATTACAATATGATTATCCTACTTGTATAATAGTAGTCCCTGCGGACACTAGTAACTACATATCTAGTTAACTTCATGTGTAGGACGCTATCTTTACAAATAAGCGAGGCTAACAGAGATAAAACTGATTTTTTAAGGGGAGGGGGAAGGGCTTAGGCAAGGAGATGCTATTTCTCCTTACCTATTTACCTTAGTCATGGAAGTGTTCACCTTAATTCTCCAAAATGAAATTGCTCAGGAACAAAAATTTTAATACCATTTTGGGTGTAAAGATATCAAGCTTTACCATGTTTGCTTTGCAGATGATTTATTAGTTATATGTCATGGGGATACTATATCTATAATTTGAAAGGTTTTATGGATATTTAAATATATGTATGTCCGGATTCGAACTCGAGACTTCGGGATTGCACACATTACGTATGAGAATTGATGTAAATAATTAATATAAATAAAACGTTATTATTATTAATTATTAGTCACGAAATAAAAAATAACGATAGTTAAATAATTAACAATGTTTGGTTAACGGTCGTTAAATATTAACTAAAAGGACTAGAGATGAAATTACAAGTCGGGAAAGTTCTAGAATCCCCTTGGGATGCTTTGGCCGATCGGTTTGGGTTTCCAAACCCTAACCCACACAAACTTGGTCACCAAGATAAGTTACCTATAAATACAAACCCTTGTATTCATTCATAACTTAATCTTGGATCACCAATAACCTAATTTCTCCTCTCCTCTCTCCCTCTTTGTGTGGCCGGTTGAAACACCCAAACCCCAAGGGTTTTCGATTTTGCTTAACCCAAAGATACAAGTGTTGGTTTTATTTGTGATTCAAGGAACTAGCTTTTCCACATCAAATCGCTATTAGTACGTGTGTACAAGAACGAAGGACAAGCACGCTTGAGCTTGTGTATTCCTTGGTGGTCGATTCTTTTGGGTTGAATATTATAAACCCTAGTGTTAGGGTTTTGGGTTTTTGGTTCTTGTTAAATCAACGTTTGATTCTTGAATTGCTAAAAGGTACGCGTTTTCTTATTCGGTTAATTACTTACATATATTATTCCTATTTACTTCCGCTGCATGCTTTGATGATGTTATTTGATTTATATAATTGTTATGAGTATTAAATCCCAACAGTGGCATCACGAGCCGTTAATATGATGTAATTAATTACCGAAACACATAAAAATAGAATCTTTATGATTATTTGCATGCTTTTTATGGTTTCTAGGGTTTTGAATTCGAAACCCTAATTTTTTAATGTATGGGTCGATTACCCTTATTTTATTTAATTAGGTTTTAATTTTGTAAAACTTGTAGAAACCCTAGGATTGCATGCTAATTTTATGTGGTTAATTAATGAATAATTGTTATGTGTCATGTAATATGCGTATCTTGGTTGATAATTGTTATGCGGAATCCATGGTGGAACATGCATGTTTTGCCATGGAGTATTGTTATGCTATAAATTGTTTAGTTGATAAACACATGTTTTATTTATTTAATAATTATCAAATTGGGGAAGACCTCAATTATAACTAATAAAAATTCGTTATGTGCTAATTGGTATATTGTTAACTTTGGCTTACGCAATCGACTTGTCGATGTATGTGGCTCATCTACCTTGTAGGTGAAAGCCCTAGTTAATATATGCATTATTTACGCCTAGAATTGTTTATTAGAGTTTATTGAAATAATTATGCATGTGGCTAATTGTTTTTACATATGTTAAAATTGTTTAGTTATATGTTTATATTATTTGAGTGTGTTTAATTTTTATTAAAATGCTTTTTGTTTATATATTGTTTTGACATGTTAGTAAGCAAAAAGGGTTTTATGAATAGAAAATTAAATGGACTAAATAATGGCGAAACCGATTTGTTATCTAAGAATTATTCTTGAACTTTTAATCGATTGATGCGACTATACTAAATGGTTAGAACGGCTCACCCACTAGAACAAACTATAAAGGGGTTAATTAAGAAGTGCGCACAGTGCATGAATGGATGTCTAAGGTTATGCTTTTGCGCTTACCTCGGTCCTCTCCCTGTGGAGTTCGATTGGAGCGACCTAGTATAACCATTCTATGTACGAAGCATCTTAGTGCAAAGTTGTAAGTTTCTCAACGCATCGATTAAAACTTTGTAGAATTCAATCTTAGCAATTAAAATCTCATGTAATTTTTTTCGAAAATATTATGTTATAAAGTTGTATGCATGCTTCTTTATACATAAGTTTTGATTACACGTAAAAAATTGTACCCTTTAAATTTAAGTTTATGCCATCTAATGATATGAAACACTTGAAGTTGTAATTTAGTTATGTGAGACCTTGATCTAGATTACAATAACAATGTGAATTATTTTGTTGTGTGAGACCTCAGCTTTATGATTTGCAGTTTCTAAGTTAGACAACTTAATTAAGTTAGTTAGTGAGACCTATGACTTAAGGCATAAGATGGGATGAAACATGCTTACGTTTTGCATTAATTGTTTTGGCAAAATTGTAAATCCCATAATTTTGGAATTGAAAACTTGTTTGTCAATTATCGTTTTTCAATGATTACCTATTCTATACTTTCACCACTAGCAGATCAACTGATGAGGTGAAACTATGATAATGAGGATCCAAAATTCAAGGAAAATTCTATGGTTAATATGAATATTGACCAAAGGGTATTTTATTTTCTTGAATGTTTACTTATCAAAAGTACTAACTTTTGAACTTTTATTTTTGTAGAAATGGCTCAAGCTGAATCTACTGCACTAGCCTCGTCGTTCAAATCTATGTTTGATCGAGAGAAATTGACTGTAGCGCGAATTTCAATGATTGGTATCGGCAACTCAGAATTGTCTTGAGGGTTGCCAAAAGACTCAATTATTTGACTACGCCTTGTCCTCCTGAACTCGCATGATGCTACTGGCTGAAGCACGAGCTGCAAGGCAATCTGAGTATGACAAGTATAATGAGGTCGCCTGCATTATGCTCGGGAGTATGAATCCAAACTTGCAAAAGCAGTTTGAAAATTACTTCCCTAATCTCATGCTTGAAGAATTGCAAAGGTTGTTTGAAAAGCCTGTGACTGTAGAGCTGTATGATTTGATAGATGCTATTCATAGTTGCAAGCAAGGAGAAGGGAAACCTGTAGCGCCTGGAAATGATGAGTTACATGGACCATCTGGGGCGTCTTAACTATGTTTACCCCAATGACATACAAATTGGCCTTATCAACAGATCCCTTAACAAGGAGTTTGATGGTTTCGTGCGCAATTATAATATGCATTGCACGGGGAAGACAGTCAGTGAGGTACATGCAATGCTCATTGATTACGAAAAAGGTTTGCCTAAGAAGGCCCCTACACCTGCGGTTCTGACCATCCAGAAGGGTAGGATTTCTAAGCCTAATAAGCCGCTAGCGAACAAGAAAGGGAAAGGTAAGGGTAAAGTTGATAAGGGAAAACAAGTTATGACTTATCAGCAAGAACCCAAAAAGTACCCTCCCAAAAAGCGTGAGAATCCGAAGAAGGATATGCCTTGTCATCACTGCACCGAGGTTGGACACTGGAAGAGGAATTGTCCACTGTACCTTGATGAGTTGCGAAATAAGAGGTATAAAAATACTGGCGCTGTGGCCAGTACTTCAGGTACTCTTTTGATGATAGAATTATTTGCTTTTCCTCATAAAATAAATTCCTGGGTATATGATACTGGATGTGGTATTCACATTTGTAATACACTGCAGGGACTTAGAGGAGCAAGGAAGCTTGCCTATGGACAGCAATACCTGCACGTGGGTAATGGAGCACATGCAATCGTTGAAGCTATAGGCACGTTTGATTTAGTTTTACCTTCGGGTCTAGTACTGTCATTAAACGATTGTCATTACGCACCTTCCATTGTTAGGCGTGTCGTTTCTGTTTCCTTGTTAAAAGATATTGGTTTCGTTCATGCATTTACTGATTATGGAATTTCGGTTTCTTTAAATGGTGTTTTTAACTTTAATGTTATTCCAAGAATGGTGTGTTTGAAATTGATTTGAATGATAATATGATTGATAAAAATAATTCTGTCTTTAGCATCAATAATAAAAGAATCAAAGGTGATTTGGATTCTTCATTTCTTTGGCATTGTAGACTTGCTCATATAGGCAAGAAACGCATGCAACAACTGCAACACGATGGGCTTTTGCAAGATATCAATGATGAATCATTTGATAAATGCGAATCTTGCATATCTGGGAAGATGACCAAGAAACCTTTTACAAATAGTTTAGAAAGGGCTTCTGATCTTCTTGGTGTGATACATACTGATGTATCTGGACCACTAAGACATGTGTCAAGAAAGGGTGCTAGCTACTTCTTAACCTTTACTGATGATTTCAGTCGTTATGGTTATGTTTATTTACTTAAACATAAACATGAAGTCTTTGAAACATTTAAGGTTTTTAAGAGTGAAGTAGAACTGCAACTAGGAAAGAAGATCAAAGCTCTTCGATCCGATAGAGGTGGTGAATATTTAAGCCAAGAGTTTAAAGATTATCTAGCTGAGTCTGGTATCGCCCAGAACTCACATCTCCATAGACTCCACAACAAAATGGTGTATCTGAGAGAAGGAATCGTACATTGCTAGACATGGTGCGATCGATGTTTAATCTTAGAACTCTTCCCTTATCCTTTTGGGATTATGCTTTGAAACTGTTCGCATATAGAATATGGTTCCAACTAAGAAGGTTGATAAGACTCCTTATGAAGTGTGGTATGGGAAAGCTCCCAACTTGTCTTACTTAAAGGTTTGGGGTTGTGAGGCGTTTGTTAAACGTGACTCTGATGATAAGCTGCAACCTAGATCTGTTAAGTGTATCTTTGTAGGATACCTAAAGGAAACTATGGGTTACTATTTTTACTTTCCACCTGAAAACAAAGTAATTGTTGCTAGGTATGGAGAATTCCTTGAAAGGGATCTCATATCTCATGAATTCAGTGGGAGAGTTTATGATCTGGAAGATGATCTAGAAGATACAACACCTTTTGAAAACACTAGCCAACCTCAAGTAGAACCTGAAAGTCTGGGCGTTCCACCTGAAGTTGAAGTGGTTCCCATTCGTAGATCTTTATGAACTACGCGTTCACCTGAGCGTCTATGTCTTAACGTAGAAGCTGAGGAAAATATGTTAGGGGATCTTGGTGAACCTGCTAACTATAAAGCTGCCATGATGAGTCCTGAAAAGGAAAAATGGCGAGTTGCAATGAATGGGGAAATGCAATCCATGAAAGATAACGAAGTCTGGATAGAGGTTGACTTACCTCCAAATGCTAAGGTAGTTGGAAGTAAGTGGCTCTTTAAGATAAAGACTAACATGGATGGCAATGCACACACCTATAAAGCTCGTCTTGTAGCCCAAGGGTATACTCAAACCTATGGGGTAGACTATGAGGAGACATTTTCTCCTGTAGCGGACATTAGAGCTATTAGGATTCTTATAGCCATAGCTGCGTACTATGACTATGAGATATGGCAAATGGATGTCAAAACTGCCTTCTTAAACGGTCGCCTAGATGAGGACATCTATATGGCGCAGCCTGAAGGGTTTGTGAATCCAAAGTATCCGAAGCGTGTATGCAAACTTCAAAGATCCATTTATGGATTGAAGCAAGCATCAAGGCAATGAAACAAGAAGTTTGATGAAGAAATCAAGAAATTTGGTTTCACTCAAAATCTTGATGAGCCATGTGTGTATCACAAAGCTAGTGGGAGTAATGTTATTTTCCTTGTCTTATATGTCGATGACATATTGATCATGGGAAAGGACATTCCAAGTATGCAAGATGTAAAGTCTTATCTTGGAGAGTGCTTTTCTATGAAGGACTTAGGGGAAGCAGCATTTATTCTGGGAATCAAGATCTACCGGGATAGATCAAGGCGGTTAATTGGACTAAGCCAAAGTGCTTACATTGTTAAAATATTGAAGAGATTCAGTATGCAAAATTCCAAGAAGGGATATTTGCCGATGCAAGTTGAACATGGCTTAAGTAATAAACTATGCGTGTCAACACCTGAAGAGGTGGCGTACATGAATAAAGTTCCTTATGCTTCGTACCGTAGGATCTATCATGTATGCTGTAAGATGTACAAGGCCTGATGTGGCGTTTGCACAAAATATCACCAGTCGGTATCAACGAACCCGTGTGTGAAACACCGGCAAGCTGTTAAGAACATTCTTAAGTATCTAAGGGCTACTAAAGAAATGTTTCTAGTGTATGGAGGCAATCCGATGCGAACTTGATGTTACTGAGTTTTTGCGATCGTCTTTCCAAACGATAAAGATGATACGAAGTCTCAAACTGGTTATGTCTTTGTCATTAATGGAGGAGCAGTTGACTGGAAGAGCAAGAAGCAAACAACGGTTGCGATGTCTATTACAGTAGTACATAGCTTCAGAAGCTGCGATGGAAGCTGTTTGGATTAGGAAATTCATTTCGGGACTCTGAGTAATGCCCTCAATCGAATTACCTTTAAATGTGTATTGTGACAACTCTGCTGCAATAACATTTGTCAATGAGCCTGGAGTCATGAAGGGCGCCAGAAATTTTCCTCGTCGATATCACTATGTTCGAGAACAAGTCGACATAGGTGAAATCAATCTACTCAAAGTTCATACAGATGATAATCTAGCTGATCCCTTTACGAAGCCTTTACCAAAAGAAAAACTTACTGACCATGCTGATGGGATAGGACTTCGTTTAGCTAGTAGTTTCATGCAGATTTGTGATTAGTATTTGGATAAAGGATGTTATGAACAAATATTACTTTAATGAAATAAAATAGTTGTTTATGTTTATTTTTCATTTTCTTAATATTATATCCTATATTTGCATGTTTAATCCGTGAATAACTTATGTTATTCTAAATAGTCCGTTGTCGATCAATGATGTGGGAATGTCATTGAATTAAGACAAATCTGAGTTTTGGTTGAATATACTTTTAAAGTATATTGATGCGTGGGACATACCAAATTCACATGATATTCAATGAATTGAATATAGGACTCATCCCAACTTTACATGATGATACTTTTGGATTTTGTCATTAAGTATATCATGAAGTGTTTATCCTCGACTTGAGATACCGATAACCTGATATGAATGTAGTACACTTGTGTAAGATAGTCTAACGCTATCCGTAACTGGTAGTTATAAGGGCTATTTTTGGAAGTGTTACAAAGTTCATGAGTTATGTTTGTAGTCAAGAGAATTTGTTCCTTTGAATTTGTTTCAAAGCATAATACTATATTTGGGCCCCTCGTAGGGTTGACAAGATATTTGTATGGCCATACCCAAGATCTATTTGGAATACGTTCAGAAGATTTGGTAATCTTGTTCAATCGAATACAACGAGAAACAGAATGTTAACTTATGAAATGACTTGATCCATATTCATAGTTAATGTAGTATTAGTAACAAAAGGATAAGTAAAAATGATGAATCATTAAATGGTTTTTTCTAGGAGACCATACTCGAATTGATCTGGGGGCATTGGCGTGTGAAAGCTAGACTAACTGATGTCATTACTATATTTAGTAATATCCAAGTGGGCCGAAGGTTTAATGGATATTTAAATATATGTATGTCCGGATTCGAACTCGAGACTTTGGGATTGCACACATTACGTGTGAGAATTAATGTAAATAATTAATATAAATAAAACGTTATTATTATTAATTATTAGTCACGAAATAAAACATAACGATAGTTAAATAATTAACAAGGTTTGGTTAACGGTCGTTAAATATTAACTAAAAGGACTAGAGATGAAATTACATGTCGGGAAAGTTCTAGAATCCCCTTGGGATGCTTTGGCCGATCGGTTTGGGTTTCCAAACCCTAACCCACACAAACTTGGTCACCAAGATAAGTTACCTATAAATACAAACCCTTGTATTCATTCATAACTTAATCTTGGATCACCAATAACCTAATTTCTCCTCTCCTCTCTCCCTCTTTGTGTGGCCGGTCGAAACACCCAAACCCCAAGGGTTTTCGATTTTGCTTAACCCAAAGATACAAGTGTTGGTTTTATTTGTGATTCAAGGAACTAGCTTTTCCACATCAAATCGCTATTAGTACGTGTGTACAAGAACGAAGGACAAGCACGCTTGAGCTTGTGTATTCCTTGATGGTCGATTCTTATGGGTCGAATATTATAAACCCTAGAGTTAGGGTTTTGGGTTTTTGGTTCTTGTTCAATCAACGTTTGATTCTTGAATTGCTAAAAGGTACGCGTTTTCTTATTCGGTTAATTACTTACATATATTATTCCTATTTACTTCCGCTGCATGCTTTGATGATGTTATTTGATTTATATAATTGTTATGAGTATTAAATCCCAACATAAATGTCATAAAACAAGCATTGGAAAAGTTTAGTGGCTGCTTTGGGTCGGTTCCTAATAATTCTAAAAGTAAAGTCTTCTTTGGAAGCATGAATGAAGAAGAAATGGTCGATGTCAATGTTGTTCTTCCTTTTGCTGTTGGAAAGCTGCCTGTTAAGTACTTAGGAGTTCCTTTGATTGCTAAGAGGTTAAGTTTTAAGGATTGTGGGTGTTTACTAGACAAGAAAAAGGCTAGAGTTAAAAGATGGAAAACAAATGTTTATCTTATGCAAGGAGGTTACAACTCACATCAGTTGTGTTGGAATATATTCATGTTTATTGGGCTTCAGTATTTCTTATTCCTACTTCATTCATGAAAGAAATCAACAAGCTCTTAAAATACTTCTTGTGGAATCAAGGTGAGACTGCAAAAGGAAAAGCTAAAGTTGCCTTAGTAACAATTTTGCAAGCCTAAAGATCAAGGTAGTTTGGGTTTAAAGGATTTACAAATTTGAAACAAAGCCATGTTAGCTAAGCATGTGTGAAACATTGCTGTCAAAAAAGATACTTTATGGGTTAAATGGGTACATTCAGTCAAGTTAAGAAACAAAAGTTTATGGAGTATTGAAGTTGAGAAGAGTGATAGCTGGGATGGAGAAATTTGCTTGGTATAAGAGATCTTATCAGAAGTAATGTGCTTTACAAGATTGGTTGTGGACAGAGCACTTCTCTGTGGTATGATGATTGGAGCAGTTTAGGTCTATTGGCTCAAATGGTGACTCACAGAGATCTCTATAATGCTAGGCTACATAGTGATTTAAAGGTGAATGATATGATCTCTAATGATAGCTGGTTATGGCAGAAAGAATGGTATGAAAAGTTTCCTAATATTACTAGTTTGACTGTTCCAAGTTTAAATAGTGATATTAAGGACAAAATTGTGTGGAGAACAAAAAATGGAAAGGATGTTGACTTCTCTGTAGCAGTAGTCAATTTTGATCTAAATAGTCAAAATCCCAGTGTGGAATGGTGGAAGCTGGTATGGCATTCTCAGTGTATCCCAAAGCATACTTTTATTCTTTGGTTAGCTATTCTAAATAAGCTATCCATTCAAGACAAGTTAATGAAATGGGGAATTCATGGTGCTAACAGATGTTGTCTATGCTATAATAGTTCAAAAGATTTATCTCATCTGTTCTTTCAGTGTCCTTTTGCTAATGCAGTATGGAGCAAAGTTACAATTTTGGATGAAGTAAGAGGGTAGGGTACTAATTGGCAAGATGTTATCCAAGACATGGTTAGTACAAGTTGTAACTACAATATTAACAATGTGGTGAGAAGATTGCTTTTATCTTCCAGTGTTTATAACATTTGGAAGGAAAGAAATGGAAGAATATTCAGAGATGTTATTAAAAATAATGATGATGTGTTTAAAAACATTGTGGAATCTGTAAGAAATAAACTAATTGGCCTTACTATTAAGGGGAGTGGGGCAGTGAGGAGAATGGAAAGTAAATGAGGTATTTCATGCAAGAGGGCAAAAGGCATTGAAGTAGAATGTACTCATTTATAATGATTTGGAACATGGTGAAAGCTTCCCAGTTTTTCACCATTTGAAACATAGGCTTTTATATCTTGAAGAGGTGTTTGGATTTGAGTTTATCCTGCAGACAGATGAGGTTCAGATATATCTGCACACATTTTGATTATCTTAATTGGATAAAGGGGTGGTTGGTATTAAGTACAAAATGTTACAGTATATTCATTTTTTATTTTCTTAACTGGAAAATCAAAGTGGCTCTTTTTTGCAAACCATGACAATGGATTGTCTCTAGTACTTGGAGTTCTAATGGTGTGACTGTACTCATTTGATTCTCATTCTCTTAATCAGTTTGGCCTTGGGTAGGAATTGATTAGGCTTTAATGAATCAATGAGAGGTCTAATTCATAAGAATGTACCATAATATAAAGCAATAATTGTAAATGGTATATGGTTTGGGTGGGCAGTGTATGATGAGTGGAATAGCAAGGTGTGAAAGATGAACATGCTTGGCCCACTCAATACACTGCTAAAGGAGGTAATGGTTGGTCTTCCCTCAAGGTATGTGTTCCCAAGTAACTGAAGCCATTTTTAAGAGATGGAAATTTAGGTTACTTGGTATAGCTCTTGATTGGAAGGGCTATGGGTGCCTAGTGATCCCATTCATCTTCCTACTTTGATCACCGTAGATGATGGTTGAGTGGTCTTGGTGGGGGATGAATGGAAACGTAGCTAGATGGTTATGGTGTACAAAGAAGCATGCAAAACAACTTTGTAACACTTATTTTAAAAACTTTTAGTAATGACACTTTAGTGATCATCAATGTTCACGGTAGCTCCAATCGAACTTATAGGGAAGCGGAGGACCAGGTCAGCGCGAGACAATAACCGGAAATCCTTTAGATATGACTTTGCGCACCTCCTTAACCCCCCTTTATAGTTTGTTCTAGTGGGTGATCCATACATCCCAAGTGTCCATAACGTCTAGTTTTTAGTTTCATGAAAAACTTGTTTCAATAGTTTAGCTCACTTAATTTTACAAAAACAATTTTCCACGAATCAAATAGCATGTCACAATAAGCATGGTATTTAGGCGTGTAAATTAAGACCATTATTAATGTTATGATTATGATATGTATTATTCATATTGCATGCAATTAGGTGTCAAAAACATGTAACAATTATGCACATAAGGAATCACAAACATATAAACAAAAACATTAATAATATTGATCTGAGTTCTCTCGTGAGTCTTCCCCAAAAGGAGAACCATAAGACTGTCACTATGTGCAATACCTAGATCGCCCCATACATCACAAAAAGCAATTGAGTGGGTCTTATAGCCGGAATATACACATAAAATTAACCATGGCAAACTAATGAACATTTAATTATGCAATTTTATGTATTTAATTAACCATTAATTTAATTAGTTTGTGTCTAGGTATTTTTTATTAATTATTGACAAGTATTGCATTATAGTTGTCAAAACAAAAAAATATAACAAATAACTAATTAGATTTCATGCAACCTTTTCGCGTGTTTATTAAAACATGTAACCCATAATCACAAAAACGAGATGGCTCGTGATGTCACTGTTGGGACTTTAGAAACATGTTAACCATTTAACACTACGAGTACGCAGCGGAATATGGATCTAGTTAATCCAATCAAGTTAACACGTAATTAATAAACAATAGAATATAAAAGGTAACAAGAAAAACTAACCCTTGTAGACACCCACAAGTTATCAAACAAAGAAACTAAGTGATCAACACGATCACCTCTACGAGTGGTCACATAAACACTTTAACACGAATACGCCCGATAAAGCTAGTCGTGTCACGTTTAACCAAACAACCATTGTAATTACTTGAACCCTCTCGAACCAAACAAACCCTTGAACTCTTTCACGCGTTGTCCGAGATCAAACAAAACCCTAGAACCAATTACCCTTATGTCCGGGATCTACCAGAACACCCGAGAACAAAATTTTCCTTTGTCCGATATCGGATAAAGGAGTATTGGTGGTTTTCTTTCATGCCCGATGTCAAAGCCACCAACAACTTCACTTAAGCTTCTATTCGACGTGGAACTAAGCTAAGAACAAGTACTTTAAACCTTAATATTGGTTGGATCGATTAGATGCAACGATAAGGTTTAAAATATTAAAACCCTAATTGGTTTGAAGTTTCGATCGATCTAGCAACTGTGGTGATGATGGATCGATTATAATTGCTGTGAATAGGAATGTCTTAAGTCGTGTGGGTTGTGAGATAGGTTAGGGTATATAAAGCCCCAAAACCTTAGTATTCTTGGGCTCTAAACTTGAGCACCAAGTTACCCACTTTCCTTAAACGAATACAACTCCTACTAGCCCAAAACCCTTCTAAACACTCCACTATGGAACCGGCAGGGATAAACGGGTCAAGTATTAACGGGTCAATAACGGTTCAAGTCAAATGTATAACGTATTCTTGTGTTTAATGTGTGTGCCCAAACACCTTTAGTGTACTTTATACTATCCAACTCGCATATTCCAAAAGCTCCCACTTGGGAGTTGGAGTGGCAGATAGCACAAATATCAACGGCGGAAATGTCTAGCAACGCTTTCACTTGCTATTTAACTAAAGGTGTCTGAGATATAGGTTCGGAAATCTTTCTTAGTAGCATGGTCATTTATGTCTTGCTTTTATCATCGATTTTTATAGATACCGTTAAACCATAGATATGGATCCTAACTCATTCCATATAGTTTAACTATTTAGATTCTCGTTATAAAATTTAATTAGATATACCAAATGTAACCAAGAATCATCTTGCATTACCCTTTGGGTTCGGCCGAACAATTACCTGATTAATTCTGGAGAGGGCCCATGGTATCTTTCTGTACATATCAAGTGGAGTAACAAATCGTTTATTGACTACAAGTGTTGTGGATGCTGCTTCACATCCCTCCGAAATATAGCTTTTATAACTACCTTATTCAGGATAGCGTTTGGCTTATACTTACAAAAGTTATATCCACACATAACAGAACTTGCTTGTATCTCAAGTCTAAGGATGACTTTCAAACCATTTTCAACATCTTAGTCATGACAAGGATCCAAAAGTAAATGTTCAAAAGTTGAAGTATCCAATATGCATCTCTTGTGAATACATATGAGTTTGGCGGGAACAATCCATGTTAGGATTTAGAAAATCCAGTCATTAAAGTGTCGGTCACCTCAAGTATATGTAATCGTTAGAAAGCTCGTAGTCGTAGTCATTTAATATTAGTTAGTATTTAGTTAAGTAACACCATGAAGGACGGACGGGTCTTTACTCATTGTATGCCTGATCCACAGCCCGTAGGAGGCGAGTCTTGTAAGAAAACTATAAATACCCTCTACCTCCCAAGTTAGAGGGTTGGAGCTTCAATACCATTTTTCTTTGTTTCACAGAGTTCCCAACTCTCTTCCCTTTCTTTCTCTAAAACTTTCTCTCTCTAAAAACTTGTATACGCCCCAATTTGATTGTGGTTTAATGTGTTTGTGAAATCCTATAAGTTACAATTGGTATCAAGAGCCATGGTTTGATCACTCATCTTTCATGCTCTTTGTTTTGGTGGATTTCATAAGGTTTTTGGGGTTATAAGTGTTTAGAAGAGTTTGAATCATTTGGTCAATTTCTAGTGTTAAAGTTTGAATTTTGATTGTACTTTTGTGTTTAGGATCATCATATTTGTTTAGGTTTTGAATTGGAAGGCTTGAATCATTGTGGTTTGGTTGTTTTTGATTGATAAAGTGGTTGTTTTTGAAAAGTGTACTAAGCGAGTTGAGCCATGGTGTTGCATTTCTTGGAAGCGAGTTGCTTTGTTATTGGAAGCGAGTTGGTTGATGCGACTTGGCTATTAAGCGAGTTGATTCTTTAAGCGACTTGGGTTTTAAAGCGACTTGGCTATTAAGCGAGTTGTATTGGCAGCGAGTTGGTTTATGCGACTTTGTTGTTAAGTGAGTTGTCTCTGTATGCGACTTGGCTATTTAGCGAGTTGAATCTTTATGCGACTTGGGTTTTAAGCGAGTTGTTTCTTTAAGTGACTTGAGTTTTAAGCGACTTGTCTTTTCAGCGAGTTGACTGTTTAGCGAGTTGATACCAAAGCGAGTTGACTGTTTAGCGACTTGTCTATTGAGACTTGTCACTTCTTCGTGCTACATCTTTACGGTTGTTCTTTTGATTTTGTAAAATCCCGTGAAAGAATCTATTTTCTGGTTTAATCAAAGAATAGTAAAATCCCGTAGAATCTGGAATCATGTCTAACAACGCACCTACTATCATTTCTATTGTAGCTGAGGACGTTCAAGCAGCTGGATCAGATACTCGTCCACCTATGCTTGACAGAACTGATTATGACTCATGGGCTCAACGAATTAGGTTGTATTGTTTTGGAAAGGAAAATGGAGTTAACATTCTCAAGTCAATTGATGAAGGACCTTATCAAATCGAGACTACCAGAGATGTTCTTGAAACTGCTGCGGATCGTAGAGTGATCTTAGGTTTGGACAGACCAAAGACGTATGATGAGCTCAGTGATAAGGAGAAAAAGAGATACGATGCTGATATCAGGGCTTCAAACATTATACTTGAGGGTCTTCCAAAAGATATCTACAAGCTTATCAATCACAACACCGAAGCCAAGGCGGTTTGGGATAATGTCAAGATGCTTCTCTCGGGTTCTGAATTAACTAAGGAAGACAGAGAATCACAACTATGATGACTTTGAGCACTTTAAGATGATACCAGGGGAAAGTGTCACTGGATATTACGTGAGGTTCCACAAGCTTGTGAATGACATGAGGAATATTAAAATGACTATGCCAAATATTCAGCTAAACTCAAAGTTTGTAAACAACATGAATCCCGAATGGCACAAATTTGTCACTTCAGTCAAGTTAACTAAGGGTTTGAGGAACACTAACTATGAGCAATTGTATGCATTCTTGCTTCAGAATGAGAGACATGCTATGTTTGAACGAATGATTCTTGAACAGTTCAAATCTAAACAGGGAGAAGCAAGTTCGTCAAATGATTTAACGGCCTTTTACACCAATGTAGGAATTACCACCAAAGCTTCTCAAGTCATATCCATGGGTAATGGTAATTACAAGCTCATTCCTGATCCAGCATATAAGCCTCCAGACTCAAACACACTCATGGAAAACTTCATCAATCAACTATCTCTCATGGTTAGTCAAAATCTATTCCACTCCACACCAACAATAACCTCTGAACAGATCCAACCCACACAATCAAGCTCTCACGAGATGGTAAGGTAGTGGTGCGAATGTGCAATGAAGATGGTATGAACAAGGGATAATTGAGCAGGTTATGGTAATCTGGAGCGGTGGAGGGTATTTGGCTAATCAGAATCGTGGAAGGAATGCCAATCAAGGACAAGGAAAGCCAATCAAGTGCTACAACTGTGGTGGTGATGGACACATTGCAAGGAACGCACATCTCCAAAAGCCCTCAAAATGCGAGTACTTCAGGGGACAAGATGTTGCTGGTACAAGCTCGGGAGACGTGGAGCGGTTTTGGATGAAGAAGAGTTGTTGTTTCTTGTGGATGGAAATGCCAAAACCTATGATCTCGATGTGGATGAGCAGCCAATTCAGGAAATAGGTCACAATCATCAAAATGCCTTTCAATTTGCTGACTGTGATGCATTTGACTCTGATGTCGATGATGAACCTACTGCCGCACAATCTTCATGGCTAGCATTTCACCAATTGGTCTCTCCAAAGGTTTCATCACTACAGCAGGCTGGTCCTTCCAAAGAATCTATCATCTCTGAGGAATTAAAACTATATGATGAAGTTGATGAGCAAGAGATGCATAACAAAGTACAATCACATGTAACTAATGAATCAGATATGGATAATATGGGTAATAGTAATATTGTCCCATATGATCAATATGTGATACAAAGTGAAAGTGAGATTGTACCAAGTGATGCATCATCTGCAGTCAATGATGACTATGTTTTTTATGAATACACTCCATGTGCCCCGATGGTTCTTATCTCTGAACTGAATACCTATAAAGAACAAGTTGCTATTTATGAACAACGAGCTAAGTTTGAGTTAACTACCCGTGAGCAGGAAATGGATGACCAAATGCGTACAATTATTAGAAAAAGTAATTTTAGAGAAGAAGTGTTAAAACAAGAGTTAAACTCCTTACAAGAAAAGCTTTCTAAAACTGTTAAGCAAAAACAAGAACTCCAAGATAATGTTAAAGTGCTTAAACAAGAATTTAATGCTAAGGAATCAAAACTTTTGAATGACTTTTCCAATCTAAAAACTTTGAAAAACAAGCTTGAAAACTAGTTGTACGTACAAGGGAATACTAATCAGACTGCTCACATGATCACTAAGCATAGAGTTCTTAGCGATAAGCATAGCATTCCCCTCGTAAAGGAACCCAATCTTGAATATGGTAAGGTGGCTAGAGAAGCTCAGAAGGTAATATATGATGGTAATGAAATTCTTAAGCCTAGGCAGAAACCTAGTTCTTGAGTGAACTGAGGAAGATAGGCAATTAGATGAAGTCACTAGGGAGAAAATGAATATGAAGCTAAAAGATCCTAAGTGTAAAAAGCAAAACATAACGTTCAAACCCCATGATTACACTAAAGAAAATTGGATTTCCAGAGCATTTAAGCCTCAAACTCTATTAACCCCAGAACAAGTTTTTGGAAAAAGGACATAGATATGCAAAAAGCTAATGCACTTGTTAAAACGAACACTCCCTTAGGAAAATGCCTCCAAGAATCGTGTATCCTCGAATACACCAATGAATTTAGTTCCTAGATCTATTCCCACTAAGAGCAAGACTTTAATCAGCCTGTATGTTGTTTATCAACTATTTGTTGATTTTGAGAAGACATGTAAGAAAAGGATCACACCTACTGGGATAACTGAAGGGGAGAGGGGTTTTGAGCAAACTAAAGAATGCTATTTAACTGAGGTCATGCCTTTCTTTAAACAATTAAAAGGTCAATTTGAGAGTCTTCAAAAGAGGATAGACTCAGATATTAAAGAAATGGAAAAGGAATTTGATGCAATGATTGTTGAGGTCAATGATTGTGAACGGGAACTCAAATATAATGAAATTGAAAGGAAGAATCTGCATATCTTAAATGAGAACTTAGTATTAAGTTGTGTGGTTCAAGATGTGTTTTATATTGTTACTAAGCATTCTATTACTGCTTCCCAATTTTATGAATTAACTGTTGCTTTGAAAGTTTCCCATGATCGTGTCATTGAGCTTGAAAACAAAAATTCATAACTAAATGAGAAAATTGATCAGGATGATCACGATAATTTGGTAAAACATCTTTCAAAGCTAGAAGTTGAACATTTTGATTTGCAACTAAAATATCAACATCTCAAAGAAAATGTCAAAACCTCAAACATCAAGACATCCTCAAATGTTCCAGAGTTTGATGTAGTTTTTGAAATAAACAAACGAGACGAACAGATTCAAGCTCACTGTAACACCGATCGAAAGTTGAAAGCCCAAAGTTCACAATTAAAGGGTGAAAAGAACAATGTGATTGGCTCCCAAATGCCTCCTCCTTTAGATTCTCAGTGTTCTCAAACTTTTCATCTTCAAAACTTGGTTAATGCTTTACAAAAAGAAAATGAGAGTTTTCTAGAAGAAAATGAAAAAGTTAAACGACACTTTAAAGAGTTATATGATTCAATGAAAGTCACTCGTGACAAAAACAATGAAAAAATAATGTCTTTACAAAAGGAAATTGAGAATCTGAGGAGTCAGGTAAAAGGGAAATGCCACTTGTCTTTAATGAGAATGTTGCATCAAAATCATCTGCATACTCTAAATATACTGTGACTGTTAAATACATTCCTCCTCATCTTAGAAATAATGAACTTGTGTTTCATAACTATTTCGCTCACCTTAAGGATAGTCTAGAATGTCTCCGTGAGATTGTAGAAGAGGATTTTATAAATAATCCACTTGATAGTGAAATTAGGTTTGCTTGCATTCAGGCCAAACGATCTCAAGAGCTGTTAGAATGTTTAAGAGCAACATGTCCTAAATCCTTATGTGAGAAAGATAAAATTGTGATGCCTTGTTCTATGCCTAGTGCTAAGTATGCAACCCATTCTATGCCCAATGTTAAGAAAGTGAACTCTAAAAGCGCCTTCAAGTAGTTCAGATCCCTGCACTTCTAGTTCAAGAATGCAAAAGGTAGCCCAACCAACTAATGTTCCTGTTGGGATATGAAAGTGCTGAAGATATCAAAGTACTGAAGATATCAAAGTCTTGTAAGTCGCAAATCGGAAGTAGTTAAAGACTCAAAGTATCGTTAAAGACAAAGTCAAAGTAATCGCAATATGAAGTCAAAGTAATGCAAGAACAAAAGAACTGTTATATTCGTTTATGGAAAGAATTGTATTCTATGTTTAGATTACTTGTCGTACAAGGTTATCAATTGTAAACCGACTAGGATATCCTTGAGCCTATAAAAGGACTTCTAGATTGGCATTAGAGATATGATTTCAGAAAAAGAGTTTTAGAGTTTACGAATTAGAGTTTTAGAGAAAAGTTCGATTATCTTAGAGTTGTATTAGAGTATCTGCATAATAAGCAGATTTAGAGTTTATAATAAAAGGTTATTCTTCTTAGCTTTGTTAAGTAAATTCCGCGTACTTAATAAAGATTGCTCAGTGTTTCTTTGTTAATAACTTAAGATTTATCCGAGGTTATTAAACCTTAACAAGCTAGTTAAGATAGTTTGATTAAAGTATATCGATCCAACAAGTGGTATCGGAGCTTGTGTGGAAACTCTGACTAGGAAGAAACCCTACTTCAACTATATTCAAGATGTCGTGAAGTCGTTCCACCACCCTCAATCACCTCTCGAATTCCAATAATCAAGAAGGAGAATATGATCTCTGGTGCATGAAGATGAGGCAGTACATTGCCATTACAAACCATGCTCTTTGGAATGTTATTGTGAATGGGAATGAAGTTGTAGCAGACCATTGATATTCTGGCCAACCAAAGGCACCTAAACCGGTATTCCAGCAAGCAACCTTAAGGAATAAAGAGAAGGCTCTCAATATTCTCTTATCTGCCATTCCAGATGGTCATCTTCTCAAATTTCATGATGCTAAAGATGCTAAGCTCTGGGCTCTCAAGACCAATTTGGAGGGAATGAAGCCTCTAAAAGATGCACGAAATTTGCTAAAGAAACAGTTTGAAACTTTCACAGTTGGTGAAAGAGAGTCTTGATCTGCATATGATAGGTTTTAGAATCTCTGAACATGTTGGAGCTATACAAGGCAGAAGTATCGGTTGAAGATGCTAATTTGAAGTTTCTAAGGAGTTTTCCATCTTCATGGCATGTGATTGCTACAATGATCGAGAGACAACAAGGTTTGGATATCGTGGACTTTGATGATCTATATCATCAACTTAAGGTGTATGAGCATGAGATGAGTGGTCAAACAAGTTCTAAGTCTCACAATATTGCTTTTCTATCATCCGAAAGAAGGCGGTACTTCCAAAAGTATCGCTTCCTCAAAGTATCTTGTTTCTCAAAGTGCTGCTGTCTATTCACCCCTTCATATGTTCAACAGGTCCCACCAACTACCACTATGGCCTCGGATGAAGTTATGTGCTCCTTCTTTGCACAACAAGCTAGTTTACCTGTCACTTATGAAGAAGATCTAGCAGATTGAAGAAGATGCACTTGAAGAAATTGATATCGGTGGCAAGTTGCTATGATCATGCAAGAATCAAAAGTACATGAAGAAGACAGGCAAAAGCATTGATTTCAAACCAAAACAGGGCATAACTTTTGACAAATCTAAAATTGAATGCTTCAATTGTCAAAAGACTGGTCACTTTGCAAGGGAGTGGAGGTTTGCTAAGTATCAAGCAAACAGGACATCTGAAAAGCCAAAACTTGAGCTTAAGGAAATTCCCATTATTGAAACAAAGGCTTTGGTTGCTCAAGAGAAGTTATCGTTGACTGAGTGAAGAGTTTGATGATGAACCGGTAACTTATTGCATGATAGCGATAGAAGAAGAAATTGAAGATTGAAGAAGCATTGGATTGGAGCACTTTTTTCTTGAAGAACTTGAACATGCTTTGTTTTGGAATCGATGATGGCTTTGGAGGATTTGATGGAGCAAGGAAAGTGAAGATGATACTGTTCAACTAGCATTGGTGGCTACTTCACCAAATCAATCTCCTATCTCGGAGGTATGCTCAAATTGCTATGATTTTTATCATAAATTGCTTAGCAGTTATGTGATTGAGAGAGATAATTGTGTTAAGGCTAGGTCGAGGTAGCGAGGTTATCAAATAACTTTAGAATCTATGGAAGCCAAAATTTTAGCACATGAAACTAATGAAGTAGCTTGGGTTGAAAAATATGCACAACAGATTACCAGGTTAAAGCTTAGTGAATGGAAATTAAACAGTAAAATTGCTGAAATTGAGAAATTAACTAAGGAAAGAGATGATTTGTTAGCTAAGTTTCTTGGGGGTGAAGCCGGAATTTGTCACATGTTTCTTATGTTCAAAAACAACAAATAGCCTATCTTAAAACTGGATTAGGTTTTGGTATGGATTTTAGTAAGATAGAAGAAAACCAATCTAGTAATCAGGATGAAGGTGAGTATGAGGATATAACCACTAGTGATGAAGAACTCATTAATTATGTAGATACATCTAGTAATGATGGTTCAATAAGTGACTCACCTCTGAATATAAGAAACCTAATGATTAGCATCTGTTCCACATCCTCTTGGCATCCATCAACCCCTTAGGCCTGATGTTTCTCATTTTGGAGTAGATAGTCTAGAGTTTAGGAAAAAGCTAGTTGCTAAATCTAGGTGCTAAAAACCCAACGAATCTGTTGAAAACGGTGTTCAAAATCCAGCGTACCTTTAAATCAAAGTATCGCTTCACAAGCATACCTTCTTCAAAACTTTTTCAAAATAGTACTGCTAAACCTTTTTGGGATAATTTTGGTCAAAACAGGTTTAATCACTCACCAAGAAGGCAAAATAATTTTGGGCATAGACATAGAAGATGTCACTTTGACGATGGGTCGAAGCTGTGTTTTGTGTGTTTCAGTCCTACTCATCTAATTAAGGATTGTGAACATCACTCAAAGTACCTTAGAAAATTTCCAAAGAACAGGGGCCAACCGACACCTAGAGAGTACAAACCAGTTTGGAATAACTCAAATAGGGTCAATCACGGAAATTTCTCACCAGATCATAAATACCCACACCAAAAAACCTTTTTCAAAACCTTCAAGATCTCACGGTATTTCCAAAGTATCGTTAACTCTGACCCAAGATACTTTCACAAAGTCTTGCTCGGACAAAACAAGGTCTTGATCACAATACTTGGTATAGAACTTCAAGGCAATCTCACTATCAACCTAGAAGGTATTCCAATTCACCTAGGAGATTTAGATCAGAGGAACCAAGTGTTAAAAAGAATGGGTTAAAAGGAAAAGTCTTTAAGAGGACGAGCAGTACTTTCAACTAAAAGTGAATCAGATGTTTTTGTGATGACAGAAAAAGAGATTTGTGTTGAAAAACCAAAAAGTTTTGAAAATCCACATGCTAAAGATCAAAAGATAATTCTGGATCATCATTTGAAAGATAGTGGTAATTACATTCTCAAAGAATTTGAGTTTGTAACTCCACAAGGGGAACACAAGTCAGAAATGGCTTGGGTTCCTAAAAGTTTCTAACTCTTTTCTTTACGTGCAGGGGCAACCGGAAGAGAGCTTAAAGATCATCTTATTGTGGATAGTGGTTGCTCTGGAAGTATGACAGAGACAAAGAGATCCTGTCTGATTTTAGGAAGATTAGTGGAGGAAAAGTTGCCTTTGGGAATGATCCCAATGGAGGAAGGATTCTTGGGAAAGGAACAATTAAAGCTGGAAGAATCAATTTTGAGAATGTCAGATATGTGAAGGAACTTAAGTTCAACTTGTTGTCAGTCTCTCAAATTTGTGATAAAAAGCATCCTGTGTTATTCACCGACACAGAATGTCTCATCCTTTCCTCGACTTTAAACTGTTGATGATGACTTAATAGTACTTAGAGTACCAAGGACAAATGATGTGTATAGTTTAGACATGAAGAGTCTACATTCTTATGGCGAGCTACATGTTTGGTGGCTAAAGCAACATCCGAAGAGGCACATCAATGGCATAGAAGATTGGGCCATGTTAATTTCAAGAACATCAACAAACTGGTCAAAGGCAATTTAGTTAGAGGTTTACCTTCAAAGACTTACAAGAATGATCAATCATGTTTGGCATGCAAGAAGGGTAAACAACACAAAGCTTCTTGCAAGAAGCTTGAGGAGAGAACTATTAGAGAACCATTGGAGCTGTTACATATGGATTTATTTGGACCGTCTCGTGGCAAGTTTAAATAAGAAAAATCTTGTACCGCTTGGTTGTTACCGATGATAGTAGTAGATTTAGTTGGGTTTTCTTTTTGGGTTTTAAAGATGATACTTTTGATGCTATCCGACGATTATTGCTCTTGAAAACCAATTGAGACTCAAGGTTAGAGGTATTAGATGTGACAATGGGATCAATTCAAGAACAAACTTATGGATGAATTTTGTGCAAACAAAGGCATAAAAAGTTTAGTATTGCGAGAACACCACAAATGAATGGTGTTGCGAGAAAGGAAGAATAGGACTTTGATTGAAGCAAAGGCAAGAACAATGTTAGCGATTCTCACCTACCTATTGAGTTAAGGCGTAAGGTAAATGCTGTTATGTACTTAACAGAGTCTCGGTCACTAAACCACAGATGAAGACACCCTATGAATTGCTGATGGGCACTAAACCCAACATTCGTTTTATGAAACCTTTTGGATGCCCTCTTACTATTTTAAACATTATTGATAATCTGGGGAAGTTTGATGGCAAGTCAGAAGAAGGATACTTATTGGGTTATTGCACTAACAATAAGGGCTTTAGAGTATACAACAAAGTTACTAAGAAGGTTCAAGATTGTCTTCATGTTGAGTTTTTAGAAGATCAAGACAATGACAAAGGTAAAGGTCCTGATTGGATGTTTGATCTTGAGGTTTTAACTCCATCTATGAACTATGTACTTGTTAGAGAAGAAAATCAACCAAATGGCGGGAGAAGATTTACAATATGTGGTTCATGGAGTTCATATTAGACCGATGTTCTCGATGAAAATCTCGTTAGTCCAACACAAAGTAATCAAGTTCCAAAACAAAGTACCGTTGTTCCGAATCTTCTTTATCTGCTAAGGATCAATCTATTCAAGAGGAACTTAATCAGATGCTTCTTCAAGATGTTTTAGCACATTCTTACACCGATGAACAAAGGAGAGCTTATGAAGAGGCAAAGAAGAAGAACAAGACTGCAGAGTACTCTCACAAGATTACTTTGGGCAAGATACTTTTGTACAAAGTAATCCGCTGCTCCTGACGATACTTTAGTCGCTCGGATGATCCTACCATGCAGGATTAGAAGATACCGATGATGAAGGTATTTTCCCAAATTCAAATGAAGGTGCTGATGTTACTAATTTAGAGGATAATTATGAAGTTCCACAGTCTCCAAACTTAAGAACTCATAAGGATCATCCTTCGGATCAAATCATTGGTCCTTCTACTTACGAGTAATGACTAGACACAGAGCTAAGACTTTCTCTACATCTCACAATGCTTTACTTAGCTTTGTGTATAAACAAAACAAGCTGAATCATAAGGACCATCAAACTTGTCTATTTACTTGTTTTATCTCTCAAGAGGAACCCAAGAATATTGCTCAAGCTTTGACTAAAGAAAGCTGGTTTGAAGCTATGCAGGAAGAACTTCTTCAATTTAAACTTCAAGAAGTTTGGGTTTTATGTGATCTTCCGGATGGGAAGAGAGTCATTGGAACCGTGGGTTTTAGAGTTAAAAGGGATGAAAGAGGCAATGTTATCAAAAACAAGGCAAGGTTAGTTGCTCGGGGTTATAGACGAGGAGGAAAGGGTAGATTATGATGAGGTATTTGCTCATGTAGCAAGAATAGAAGCTATTAGAATATTTCTTGCTTTTGCTTCTTATATGGGCTTTCAAGTTTACGAGATGGATGTCAAAAGTGCCTTTTTATATGGCAAGATTATAGAGGAAGTTTATGTCAAACAACCTCCAGGTTTTGAAGATCCTAAACATCCAAACAAAGTCTACAAGGTTGTTAAGGCTCTTTATGGCCTTCATCAGGCACCTAGAGCTTGGTATGAGAGACTCTCCACATTCTTATTGCAACATGGATATAGAAGGGGAGCTATTGACAAGACTTTGTTTATCAAAAGAGACAAGAAAGATATCATGTTAGTTCAAGTTTATGTTGATGATATCATCTTTGGGGCTACCAAACAGTCCATGGTTAAGGAGTTTGAGCACTGATGCGAAAGAATTTCAAATGAGTTCAATGGGAGAGTTGACTTTCTTTTAGGACTTGAGTTAAGCGAGTCAAAGGAAGTTATTTTTATCAGTCAAGACAAGTATGTTACTGACATACTTAAGAAATTCAATTTTGATGATATGAAGGTCATTTACTACACCTATTAAATCTATCAATTCCTTGGGCAAAGATGAAGATGGACACCCTCTTGAAGTCAAGCTTTATAGATCAATGATTGGCTCTCTTATGTATCTTCTGCATCCGGGCCCGATATCATGTTTGCAGTTTGTATATGTGCAAGATATCAAGTCTCACCGAAGATCTCTCACATGAATGCGAAAAAGAATTTTTCGTTATTAAAACAACAACCTAAGTTGGGGTTGTGGTATCTAAAAGAGTCACCTTTTCACTTGGAAGCTTTTTAGATAGTGACTATGCAGGTGATAATTATGATAGAAGATCCACAACTAGTGGATGCCAATATCTTGGAAGAAGGCTAGTCTCCCCGGCAATGCAAAAGCAGACAATTGCGGCAACATCATCTCTGAAGTGAATATGTAGCTGCTACAAGTTGTTGTGGTCAAGTTTTGTGGATGCAAAATCAACTCTTGGACTATGGGTTCAATTTCAAAAATACTCCTATCAATATTGATAATGAGAGTACAATTTGTATTGTGAAGAATCATGTGTATCATTCCAAGACAAAGCATATTCAGATTAGGCATCACTTTATCAGAGATTGTTATGAGCATAGGCTCATCAATGTTGTTAAGGTTCACACGGATGACAATGTAGTTGATTTACTCACAAAAGGTTTTGATGTGTCCCGATTCAATCACTTGGTCGTGAGCATTGGAATGATTAACTACTAAGCTATGTTTAAGGGGAGGACTATAAGGTGTTAGTATAGTCCTGTGTATTGCTTGAGGGGAGGATGCTTGTTTATACTTAGTTTATATGAAGGAATTGGCAAAGTCTGCTTTTTCAAAGTACTTGCTTGGAAAGTATCTTGCTTGGGAAAGTGCTTATGTGGAAAGTCTTGTTTGTCGTATTAAAGTACTGTTCCAACGGTAATATTGATGGGTAATTCATAGTAACGGTAACTTTGTTATTATAGGCTGTGATTTTTCAAATCCTACCTATAAATAACTACTTCCGATTTTCCCTCTCATATTATTACTTTACATCTTTTCCATACTTATCTCCCAATCACCATCTCTTTATTCTTCGATCAAATCTTTATTGTGCTCACTTATTCAATAATGGCGAATCGTTTAACTGTTTCAAAGCACAATATGGTGGCTAATTTGGACAAGACCGAGGCGAATATGGCTTTTATGATATTGTTGATTATCTTACTGGGTCGCCTATTAGTTATGCTCGTTTAGTTGAACCGGATGTTATTGAACCATGGATTCAAGAATTTTGGGCTAATGCTAGAGATAACATGGAGGAGGATGAATATTATATTAGATCTACAGCTGTCGGACGGACTATCAAGCTTACAGAAGCCTCTATTCGAGAAGATTTATTATTTGGAGATGAAGATGGGGCTATTCGATTTGACAAGCAACTGATTTGGGATACTTTTAGAAATCTTGGTTATGAAGGATCTTTAACAGAACAAACATTCAAGAAAGCATTATTATGTCCTCAATGGAAGTTCTTGATTCATGTACTGCTTCATTGCATAAGTTCTAAAAGTACTTCTTGGGAGCAGTTTGGGTCTAATATAGCATCTGCAGTGGTTGGACTAGCTACTTGTGAGTGTTTAATTTTTCAAAGCTTATTTTGGATGGGATGCTATCACATATATCCTCCGGGTAAAAATGGTGATGTACCCAAGGTTTGTACAGTTTTCTTAAACAAGCAATTGGTGATGTTCCAAAACCTCTTTGCTTTGTTACCATTGTGCAACAAGCCAAAATCTTTACATTTATGGCTAGGCGTGCTTTGTTGAGAGGTGGAGATATTTCATTAACTCCTACAATGATGGAAGTTGTTCAAGCTGTACGTAATGAAGCTGGAGAGGATGAAGAGACTGTTGAGTTTCAAGCTAAACAAGACTGTTGAGTTTCAAGCTAAAGCGCTTAGGAAATTGAAGCGTAGGTATGTTTGGTTGAGGAATTTTATTAAACCATATATACAAGGTTTCAACTTATGGGTTAAAGAGGAACACAAACGTCGTAAACAACTTCGAAAGGAATTAAAACGAAAGAAGGTTCCTAAATCATCTTATGTCAACTTGGGGAGGAATTTAGAAAAGGAAAATTTGAAAGAAGATGTTGCGAAGAAGAAAGCCTCTGTAAGTCTTGCTGAAAAGATTATTTCGATTCGAGGAAGAAGTGCAAGTTCAAGATCTTGATGTTCAAGGTAATGAACATCAAAGTAATGTTTTTCATGATACATCTACACAAGAAGTGATAACACCAAGGGTATTGAATTTTGAAGAAGATCTTTGGTCCTTCTACAATTGTTATAGAAGAAGAGGAGGAAGCTACATTCAAACCCATTCATTCACAAGTGATGATGAATTAATTGCTACAATACTAGAATTGTCACAACCAAGAGGAGGAGTTACTATTAGAGATGTACAAGAAGAAGAACAACCAAGAACATCTCAACCAGCAATTGATCCAAAAGATAAAGGGAAAGGTATTCTGGTTGAAACAAAGAAAAAGAAACTCACTTTGGCGGAACTTAGAGCAATTGAAGTTGCTAGGAATGAAGGTGCAGCTAGAAAAGTTCAAGAAGAGTTAGATGCTCAAGATAGAAAAGAACAGAAGCTCAAAAGCTCACGAATAGAAGCGACTCAAAAGGTGCAAGATAAATTAGATCTTTGAAGCTTCAACCTTCGATCCCCTACACCTGTTATATTTATGCCAAGAAGACCTAATTTAGCTAAGGACAGGAATGCTATGATGGCTTATTTAAAAGTTCGAGGATATAAGGGTTTGCAGAAGTTAAACTATGTTGATATGAAAAGACTCTATGATCTTTGGAATGACTTATAAGAAGAGTGTTTCTTGATATTAAAGACTTGAGAGAAGAAGCTCATTGGACTGAATCTGAAAGGAAGAAGAGCTTAAAGAGAAAAAAGAAAAGTTACTGATGTTCAGTTTTCAAAGAAAGAAAAGGTTGAATTAAGATCTGAGACTAGAGATGAATTGAAGAATTATCTCGGAATGGTAGATTTTGATTATACAAAGGAAGATGATGACATGAAGATGAGCAGATCAAAGATCGTGTTTTTAAAGTTGTGAAATCCAAGAATGGAGATTACATGAGTTTTCATAAAGAAGATGAAAGCTTCAAAGTTTTCAAAAGGCTATGGGATTTACTGCATATTATAGATAGAGTAGACCTATTCTACTTATATCATGTTGTGAAGGCTTACTCTGAAAATAATCCATTGGAAGGGATTGGTTTGGTTTTACATGGTGATCTCATAACTCTATGGGAAACTGAAGAAGAGAGCATTGATGATATCTGGAAGAATCAAGAAAGTGGGAAATAGTTTTTGGAGATTCTTTGAAGAATCTGGAGTTCATGTTTTGAAACTGGAAAATGGAACAATGATAAACATGTTTGCTGAAAGAAGATACCCTCTCACAGTTGAGCTCATGAGAAGAATGCTAGAGCATGGATTGGAAGTAGAAGAGGATTGATGAGTGTGTAAATACTCATCATTTTTGTATAATCTAAACTGCAAAATCATCTGAAAACACTCAGAAACACATCAAAATGATCAAAATATCACAAATCGGTGTTTTATGTGTTTTAAATGCAAAAATATCAAAATCAGATGAAAAATGATTTAAGTTTGCAAAATTGGCGCTTTTAGTCCCCAAGTTTTAAAAGTTGTCAAATCTAGTCCCTGGAATATCAAAATGTGGAATTTTATCATTCAAGGTCCTTAAAGTATTCTAAGTTGTTTAAAATGATCCTTGAATGATTCTTTGGTCAATTGGCAAGAAAGGTCCTCAAACTTTGGAAAATTGGCAAATCTAGTCCTTGGATTTTAAAAAAAATGGATTTTATGCAAAAAGGGTCCTTGTTTTATCGATGTTTGTCAAATATGGTCCTTGAGAGAAGTTTGGAAATGTGGCACTTTCAGTCCTTGAGGTTTGGATAGTTACACTTTTGGTCCTTGTTGTTACTACTTAACCAAACGGACATATATACATATCCAAGCCCAAATCCAATCCTCCTACCCAGCTGGCCCAATCCACATGACCCGGCCCTTTGATATCACACCTCGGTCAAACCAAAGAAAACAAAACCGCAGTACTGTAGCTCTTCCTCACAAACATGAAACACCAAAACCAAATTCCGGTTTTGCCTCCTTTCTCAACCCCCATGCTATGTCCCCTCCACCTCCTCTAAACAACAAATATCCTTAATTGATTGAACCAAACCCAATTAATTCCTCAAACCTGCCTTGAAGAATTTGGCGCCAAAAATCCAAGTGTATGGTTCTGATGATTTAGAGTAATCCAAGGGCTCAGAGATGGTGGGAAACAATCAGAGGTCAACAAAGGTTCACAAAATGATATAAAAGGAAGAAGAAAGAGAGGAGAAGACACTTTTGGCTTTAAGCCATAGTCACGTAGTTATAATTTTTATTGCTTTCTTAGTTAAAATGTCTTTTAATCTTTCAAATGTTGTAATTTACTTTAAATTAGTGTAATGGAACTCTATTTTCAGTTTAATTTCAGTTTCAAGTTTTGCTTATATTCCTTTAATTTTCATGTTTTTCAAATTCATGTTTTGTAGTTGTTTGATGGACTCTATAAGCTATATAAGCTCCTGACAAAGCTCATTAAGCTTTTAGAGACATTAAAACAAACTTAGACTTTTAAAATTTTAAAAATACTAAAAATCAAGAAAATCAATGAAAAATCAAAAATAGTGGGTTAATGAAGAAGATGATGAAGCAGGGGTAAATTTGGATTACTAAGGGTATTAGGAGCTTGATGGGAAGCTATTGGGTGTAACCTTGTCCTTGGTTCCATGTTTCTCAGTTTGATGCATCTTGTAAGCTCATTTTCTCAATTTTTGCATATTCTTTTCAGTCCTTTTATGCTTTAATTCTCATATTTCTGTGTTTATATGTTGATTGTTCATGATATTATAGCTTAATATAAGTTTGTTATGTTTTGGAATTGATTGTGCTTGAATATTGCATTTTCACTGTCATAACTTGATTTTTGATGATCATAGGCATAAGCTTGTGTGACTACTTGTGTATCTTTGAAAAAGGTCCATGTTGACACCTTGGATCCTCTGGATTTGATAAATGATGTTTACTCAGTCTTATGTAATGAAAAGCTCAATTAAATTCCATTTAAGGTTGTTTGGTTGTGATAGATGATCTGTGTTACAGGCTCTATTGTGTGTCCTTCTTGTTTGTTGTATGCATGATATGACCTTAATGACTCAGTGAAACACTAACTAAAGAGTATAGCATGGTAGAAAGTCAAAATGACTCTTGACTGTCTCATTATGAGTATTTTGAAGTTGTCACAACCTTAAATCTTGCTAATGTGTTTATAAGTTTTTCTTAATTGTTTATCTCATGTTCTTTTAGCTTAATATGTCATAATCAGTTGTTAAATTCAGATCAAAGTTGATCAAAGTCAACTTTGATCATAAACTTAAAAGTCAAATTTCCATTTTGGTCGTTTTTGATTAAAATAGATAATTTTGTGTAGCTTTTAATACTTAGTTTCATAACCTGTGCTTTTAGTATGTTTTAGTTTAGTTGCTAATCTAAATTAGAAAAATGCTAGTTCTCTTTTAATCACTTTTAAGTGCTTATTTTCTAGCTTTTTGTGGATACCGTTTCGAAAACATGCCCCCACCAGTTTTAGGTGTCAAGTTGATAAGCTTGCATGAGCTTCATTACTTGACCCTAGCTTGTGTACTTGGCTTCTTTATGTTGCCCGTGTGGCCTTTTGTTATATGTCCGTTTTATTTTCCCTTATTAGCTTATCTAGTTAGCTTAATCAACCCAATCGTTTTGTCCCATTTTACTCCTTCCACTGAAGCAAACAAGGGGAAGTGGAGTTGTTTTTCCTAGCTCATGAAAAGTTCCCCACTTAGCTTGAGCTTGTGATTTTTGGCTTCTTGTGAGGCTATCTATTCATACTCAATGTCTCAGTGATTGGTTGAGCTCTCATGAGCTTGCTAGATAAGTTGTGTGAGATTGTTGTTTGCCCACTCACAACATACCCTCGAGCAATTCGGTGGTATTACACCATTTCTACAAGCTCACACCAAGCTCATTAGTGATCACAAGCCTGTGTGGCTTGGCTTTTTAGGAAGCCTAGCAACCCAGCTTTATGGTTTTGCACTTTTATTTCACCTTGTAGCTTATTTACACAGGCTACAAGTAGCTTTAACTTATCACGAATTCACTGAGCACACTAAGAAATCAGTGAACTCATAGCTTCTTCATAAGCTCACAAAAGCTTATCTCGTTGGACTTAGCTTGTGAAATTAGTTTCTTTTAGAAGCTAACCAACCAATTAAGAGGTTCCAGTGTTTAAATCCAAGCTTGTAGCTCATTCACTAGGGTCAACATGCTTTTGTTTTGTCCCATTACTTCAACCAACCGACTCGGCTTGAGCGAAAGGGTGGTCAGTACCATCTTCATAAGCTCTCCAAAAGCTCTATAGTAGTCCATAAGCTTGTTCATATATATATATTATACTTGTACAAATATATTTTATACTTTGTTTTTTAAGTATGGAGCTTATTACAGGTTCTTTGAAGCCTCCATTTCATCCAAGTCAAGCCTTTGGCTTGATTGTCTAAACCATAAGCTCATGCTTATAAGCACTTCTCAGTGCTTATTGTTGTATATTCTCACCTATTATACCTGTTCATATATACTTTTACCTTTTATTTTCCCTTTATAGCTTTTTCAAGCTTATCATGAGCTTATGAGTCCTCTTGAGCCCATAAGCTTGATCAATGACTCATAAGCTCATGTATAGCTTATTTATAGGTTTTATAAGCTTTGTTTTCAGTAAACTTGTATAATATCGTATACGAGTCTTGTCCTTAAAACAGAGAATTCCAAAACCCAAGCTTCAACCACAAGAGAAAGCTTCTGTTTAGGAGCTTTAGGCTTAATATGCCATTGGAAATAAGCTCCCATAGAGCTTATTTCCAAGTTTTGAAAAGTTGTTTTGTTAAAGTTCCATATTATAGCTTATAAGTAGTTTTGCAAAAAGAAAAATCCAAAAATAAAATAAAGTGCAAAAAGGTTGTGTGTTGGATTCGAACCGAGGTTCCCTTGGTGACAAGTTCACTGCATAACCCACACAGGCTAGCTCACTTCTCAGTTTTCCTCTCGCATTTTAGTTCTTATAGTAGTAACATTTTTTGAGTTTTAGATTTTTATTTATTCATTTATTTATAATAGTTTTTAGTAATTAATTATAGTAAATAATTAATAGTAAATAGAATAATTGTTTAATAAATACATTTTCAATTCTAAAATTCATTTTAATATATTTTAGATTTTTCAGATTCTTTATTTCAGTTATTTAAGTTAATTTTAGATTTTCTTATTATTTAATTCATTATTAAATACATTTAATTCATTTTTAATTTTTATTAATTAATTTAATAGTGTAAAATTTTATTTTAATTTTCTAATAATTTTCTTATGTTTTAGAATTCTAAAATATAATTTTCACATTTGTGGAGTTGTATTGGACTGAATTCACGTTTTATTTTGTAATGCGTTACGTAATTTTATTTAAACGTACGTTTTTAAGTTTTTAAACGTTCATCATCATTGTAAAAATAGTGATAGCGTTTATTTAATATATTTTATCTTTTAATTTTCTTAATTTGCATTTAAGTCGCTAAGACATGCAAATCCCTTCTATAATTATAATCGTTTTGTTTTTATACGTTTACGTTTTAGTTAAACGTACGTTTGTATATCTTTTATATTTCTAGGTTTCTGATTTTACGTTTTTAATGCCGTAGTTGTGACAGAGCTATTGCTATTCACATTCCTAGTGTTAGTCAATCAGATTCCTGTTTTCCTATACTAATATTATTTTCAACAAATCACAAGTCATTGTATTTAGGAGATCACGCCAGCGGGGACATAAACGATCCAAGGATATTTTAATCCTTGGTAAACTACATTCTCTCCGGTCAGCCCTTTTATCATCTGTTATGGTTGACCGTTCACAAGCGGTTGATTAGTGTGACGGAGAAATAAAAGAAGGTAGTTCGGGAGGAATCAAGGATAATGAAACTGCTTGCATGGTTATCAACTTGTTTATAAACTGGACTACCATTGCTGAGAATGATCAATAACTGGTATGAATTTTATTTGAATAAATACTTTTGATATATCGGTACTTTTATTCAAAGTAATCATCGATTACTTTCATCAAAGTATTGTTTGCTGAACTAAACCAGTTAAATAAATTTTAGAATAAACCTTTTTGCTAAGTAATAAATATTTTGAAATAAAGGTTTAATAAATGGTTTTTGTGATGATAACATCAATAGGTTATCAATCCACCATGGTTACAAAAGGATTGACTAATCCATGAGCAAACGGCTCGGGTAAAGATATATCAAATCCGCTTTTAGTTGACAACTTGCTAATAAGTTGGATGGTATTCAACTCACCATATCATTAATGTGAAGAGTTGGCTAGCCCACAAGAAAATGGCTTGTGGTAAAGGCATTGGAAAAACCATTATTGGTAATTAGTTCACCATTAGATAGAAGAACTAACTAGTCCGTAAGGGTACATCTTTTGGTAAAGACAAAACAAATCTGTTGATAGCTGATGGTTTGCTAAAAATCATATGGTTATCAATGTACCATGGTCTTACACACCAAAACATTTGGCTACTCGAGAGATAATGGCTTTGGTAAAGAGATCTAAATCCATTAATTTTTCAATGATTCACTTGAAAGTGATGAGAATAGTATGCAACTTAAACTGAATTAAATGTACAAATTGTCATATGTTGTCATGTTGTTTAAAAGATGGAGCTTGCCGGATGTCACCAGAAAGAGAACAATTCTAAGAGATACTTTGACAAGCACAGATGTTATAGAGATAAAAGCTTAAAGACTAAGAAACAATCCGTTTTTAAAAGATGAAGCTGTTAAAGATATATTCACAAAGGAACTTGAAGTCAAGCAAGTAGAATTCAAGTTAGGGGAGGATTGTTGGGATATGAAAGTGTCAAGATATCAAAGTCTTGAAGATATCAAAGTAATCTTGTAGTAAGTCGGAAGTAGTTAAAGACTCAAAGTATCTTGTTAAAGACAAAGTCAAAGTACTCGCAATATGAAGTCAAAATCTTGCAACAACAAAAGAATCATTATATTCGTTTATGGAAAGAATTGTATTCTATGTTTAGATTACTTGTCGCATAGGTTATCAATTGTAAACTGACTAGGATATCCTTGAGCCTATAAAAGGACTTCTAGATTGGCATTAGAGATATGATTTCAGAAAAAGAGTTTTAGAGTTTACGAATTAGAGTTTTAGAGAAAAGTTCGATTATCTTAGAGTTGTATTAGAGTATCTGCATAATAAGCAGATTTAGATTTTATAATAAAAGGTTATTCTTCTTAGCTTTGTTAAGTAAATTCCGCGTACTTAATAAAGATTGCTTAGTGTTTCTTTGTTAATAACTTAAGATTTATCCGAGGTTATTAAACCTTAACAAGCTAGTTAAGATAGTTTGATTAAAGTATATCGATCCAACAGTTCCCATAATTCCCTCTACAGGAGTAATCAGTGACACAAAAGCAAGCGGGTCAAAGCCTTCAGGCAATACAAAGCAAGATAGGACCACGCAAGCTAAGAATGTGCAATGGAAGAGAGTAGAAGACCACCCTAGGAACATTAAGTTTGAGTTGAATAAAACGAATCGTGTTGATTCTAGTATTAGCTATAAGCTGCATCGTAATTAATTCAATTCGCTACTTTTGGCAAAACATGTAATGATGATTGCTTGGTTTCTATTACTAATCATGTATGTGGTGCGAATGATTTGATTAATCTTTGTTAAATACCCGCTAAAACATTAATGCCAAAATCGAGCTAAGAAGGCTAGAAAGCAAAGGCGGAAGAAGATTAGTAAACATTGGAAACCCACAGGAAGAAAATTTAGTAATGTAGGTTATCAGTAGATACCTACTGGACACAAATTTAGTCTTAATGTATTGTGCCCTAAATTATATAGATCGTTGCCCATTAGGAAATGGATGCCTACTCGTAGAATTATTCCTTTAAGAAGTGAACATACTTTGAATAGGTCTAATGCATACACTAGTCTTTGCATCAATCCCTGATGATTCCATTGTTTCTACTTCTGATGTGGGTGTTCCAATCATTGTTACTAACCAAATGGAACCCATTCTTGCATGGGAATCCCAATTATCCGCTTATCCATTCTTGCTTTTTGTGAAATTCAACCGCAGATCGTTCAAATCGTTTCGTGGTACTGGACTCGAGCTGTTCCAAGCATATGACGGGAGACCGGTCATGGCTCATGAACTTCGTGAGTAAATTCATCGGGACTGTTAGATTCGGGAACGATCATTTCGGTGGAATTATGAGTTATGGAGACTATGTTGCTGGTGATAGTGTAATCTCCAGGGTATATTATGTAGAAGGTCTTGGTCATAATCTGTTTTCTGTTGGTCAATTCTGTGATTCTGATCTAGAGGTGGCTTTTAGAAAACATACTTGTTTCGTTAGAGAACTTGATGTTTTTGGAACTTTTAAGAGGAACACGGGGTTCAAATCTATACACCATCTCTATCGAAGACATGATGAAGTCTTCTCCAATCTGCTTGTTGTCAAAGGCTTCGAAAACAACGTCATGGTTATGGCATCGTCGTCTCAATCACTTGAACTTCGGCACCATTAATGATCTTTCGAGAAAGGACCTTGTAAGAGGCTTACCCATTAAAATATGAAAAATATCATCTTTGTTCAAGCATGCCAATTGGGAAAAAGCGGAAATATGCCCACAAACCCAAACCTACAAACTCACTTATGGAAGTTCTTCATACCATTCACATGGATTTATGTGGACCCATGAGAGTGCGACTATTAATGGAAAGAAATATGTGTTAGTTATGGTTGATGACTACTCTCGATTCACTTGGGTTAAGTTCTTGAGGACAAAGGATGAAACTCCAGACGTCATCATTAAACTTATCAAACTGTTGCAGGTTCGACTTAACGAGATTGTAAGAATCATCCGAACAGACAATGGAACAGAGTTTGTTAACAAAGAACTTAGTGAGTTTTATGAAAGTGTTGGAATCAGTCATCAAAGAAGTGTTCCACGAACTCCTCAACAGAACGGTGTAGTTGAAAGACAAAATCGAACTCTTGTGGAAGCCGCAAGAACAATGCTGATTTACTCAAAGGTTCCAACGTTTCTCTGGGCTGAAGCCATTGCTAATGCATGCTACACTCAAAATCGATACCTAATCCACACAACTCATGGAAAAACTCCATATGAACTTGTCCACAATCGAAAACCTGATCTTTCATTCCTTCGTGTGTTTGGTGCATTGTGTTATCCAACTAATGAGGGTCAAGATTTAGGCAAACTGAAAGCTAAAGCGACATTGAGTATTTGTAGGATATGCACCAAACAAAAAGGATACGAATCTACGAAAAGAACCCGAAATTTCATGGAAACAATTCACGTTACGTTCGATGAGCTGACCGGTCAAATGGCTCCGGGACAATCCAGTTCTGGACCCGCATCACAACCTTCATCAAGTAGTCCCATCAGTTCTACTCTTGTACAAAATCCTCACCAAAGAACTCCATATGTACCTCCTTTAGAAGATGATTTGAAGAAATTGTTTGATCCAATGTTTGATGAAAACTATGAGCCAATTGCTAATGATCTATCAAATCCATCAACGGCGCTCCTATCCTCGCCAACGTAGATAACCCTTGCTATGTCATTGAGTCAAGAAGCACCTGCTGCTTATCACTATGTATCATCTTCAATTCCTCAATCTTCAAGTGTACATCATGGAATTGTTTCTGGCACCTATGATGGAGATAACCCCTTTGTTACTCCGAAGATGCTCCTTTGAGAACATATTTGCTCTCAACCATCATCGAACCATCTTCATCGAGAAAACGACTCGCTACTTCGGTTCCTCAATAACAACCACACGAACACCTTAGAAAATGGACACATGATCATCCATTGGACAACATCATTGAAATCCTCTCGTCCGTATCCAGCGGTAAACAACTTAAATGATGCCTTATGGTGCTTCTTCAACTCGGTACGCATATCAAGGTCGAACCAAAAGACGTTAAAACCGCAATGAATGAAGACAGGTTGGTTCAACGCCATGCAAGAAAAAATTCATGAGTTCGATCGACTAGATGTATGGGAATTAGTACCTGCTCCTGACTGTGCTATGATCATTGCTCTAAAGTGGATCTTCAAAGTAAAACTTGATGAGCATGGTGATGTATTAAAGAACAAGGCTAGATTGGTTGCAAAAGGTTACCGTCAAGAGGAGGGTATTGACTTTGAAGAATCATTTGCTCCGGTTGCACGTATCGAGGCAATCAGAATATTTATGGCTAATACGGCAAGTAAAAATATGGTAGTCTATCAGATGGATGTAAAGACGGCTTTTCTTAACGGAGATCTTACAGAAGTCGTATACGTCAGCCAACCGGAAGGTTTTGTGAATCCAGAGCATCTTACTCATGTCTATCGCTTGAAAAAGGCTCTTTACGGTTTGAAGCAAGCTCCAAGTGCATGGTATGATAGGCTATCAAAGTTTCTTCTATCTATCGGATTCAAAGAAAGGCAGTTGATCCGACATTGTTCACCGAAAGTCGGTAAACATTTCATTCACGTTAAAATCTATGTTGATGATATTATTTTTGCCTCGACTGACCCCAATGAATGTGACCGCTTTTCTAAGGAGATGGGCTCCAAATTTCAAATGTCAATGATGGGACAAATATCATTTTTCTTGGGATTACAAATTTCACAAAGTCCCGGAGGCATTTTTATCAATCAATCTAAATATGCTAATGAAATTTTAAAGAAATTTAGATTTGACACTTGTGACACCGTTGACACTCCCATGGTAGAGCGTACCAAACTGGATGAGGACCACTCGGGGATCATGGTTGATCAAACAAAATATCGTAGTATGATTGGATCCCCGATGTACCTCACGCCGATGGGCGACATTTTGTTCGATGTGTGCATGTGTGCTAGATATCAGGCTAAGCCTACTAAAAGCACCTTGAAGCGGTTAAACGGGTCTTTCAGTATCTCCAAGGAACCATCAACATGGGACTTTGGTACTCGAAAGACACCGGTATGTCACTAACCCTATGCAGATGCTTCGACCATGCAGGATGTCAAGATACACGCCAAAGTACGCCCGGAGGTGCTCAGTTTTTGGGTGATAAGATTGTGAGCTGGTCTTCAAAGAAACAAATGAGTACTTCTATATCCTCTACAGAGGCTGAATACATAGCCATGTCATCTTGTTGTACTCAAATCCTATGGATGAGATCCCACTTATCTGACTATGGCTTTGAATTCAACAAAATCCCTTTATATTGTGATAACAAAAGTGTCATTGCTCTCTCTTGCAACAATGTTCAACATTTAAGAGCAAAGCACATCGACATTCGACATCATTTCATTCGGGAATAGGTGGAAAAAAGTGTAGTAGAACTCTATTTTGTGAGGACTGAATACCAGTTAGCAGACATGTTCACCAAAGCTCTTCCTAGAGAACATTTTGAGTTTATACTTCCACGACTTGGTCTAAAGAGTCTACAACCGGAAACACTCAAACGTCTTCAAGAGGAAGACGAGGAGTAAATGGTTTTCTTCATCTATCTCTTGTATATATTTATTCAAAAAGCAAAATACAAAAGTTCAAAATCCACAAAAGAAAATAGAAAAATTTAAAATTTTCAAAATCCATAAAAATTAGAAAATCTTGAAAAATCCCAAAAATATTGTTATTTTGTCATGTTTTTCTTAATTTGATAACATCTACGGACTTTGTGTTAACATTCAAAGAATGTCACGGGTTTTTAGATGTTCTTCGAATGTACATAATTTGTTTATAAAAAAAATGAGACGGAGAAAAATGGTGGTTTATTGTCATTTCAGGAAGTAACCCGTTTTAAAAAGAAAGAACAGAGCCATGCTTAATCTTATTTTTCATATCTCATGCTCTGATTTTAAAAACAAATGTTTGTCACCAAAAAGACAAATATTTCCTTTCCAAATATTTTTCCTTCTAATGATTCTTCTGAAAAATATTTGTCATCTTATGAAAACAAAATTTCTTTAAAAATACCTCGGACTCTGATGTGCTACGTGTGTACAAGTTTCAAATTTATAAAAGGTGAATTACCAATATTACCAATAACACATACGAGCAAGTATACTCGTCCGTTATAGCAAGATTATGAAGGTAAGTCGGGATCGTTCGCAGGGATTTGAGTGAATCTAAACACAAGTTTGAATCAACAGAGTCTATCCAAAACATATAACAAAGCAAATAGATATAATGAAATTCAGATGATTAAAAACTACACTTGCTTAAACTAGTTTCATATCATAGATTAATGTGATTGTGTTAACCTCTTAACATGTTGGTTATGATAATTAGTTTGGGAACTAATCTATTGTTCTTACAAGTTAAACCTTTGTCAAGATTTTAGTTCATAAAAACAAGCATTACGTTTAACCAATCAATTCAAGATCAATTCAAGTTTCATAAGTCTACATACATAAACTTAAACGCAAAAACATCCACTTGTTTCATCAAATTGCTTAAGAAATGGTCAATACAAAAGGTAACCGATCATAGACAAAAGGCTACAATTGATTCTCAACAACTAATCTTACGACCTTTTAGATGTTTCCAACCAATCCAATTTGATAATCAAAAAGTGTTTCTATTACAACCACACCTTAGTTCCTTTGTACAATCAAGAATAATGGGTAAAAACAATCATCCATAGACAAAATAATTTTGACTAGTTGAATAACAATAAGTTCTTTCGACCTCTACGATTACTATCAACTAATCAAACTTGATTAACAAATGTCACTATGAAACTTTAGCACAATTGGATCTTAGAATCAACTTGAAATTGAATTAAAAAATGTTAACACAATCACTAACTAATCATATGACAATCAACATCATTTAAGCAAGTGTATAAAGAAACTAGCCACTCATAGCAAACATAAATATAAACTCAGAACTTTGAACATTAGAAAACATGATTAAAAGTCTTACAATGCTTGGAATAAGATTACAAATGGTGAAGTAATGATTCCCAAAGTATTGGGGTAGACTTATTGGTGATTTGGCCTCCAAATGTGGAACTTCTAGAACTCCAAACTTCCCTGGACTTTTAAGAACGAATTTGAGAGCTTAAAAGCTTTGTTTGATGAGTAGAGAGATTTGTATTGAAGTGTGTGTCTCATATGCTCACAAATGACCTCTATTTATACAAGTTACAAAGCCTAGGGTATTAATTGCTGAACTTGGCCTCCAAGGAGTAAGGAAGGGACTAGAATACACTAAGAGAAGGACCTAGAATCGATTGGATGTGATGAGTGTGTAAATACTCATCATTTTTGGCTAAATCTGAACTGCAAAACGTTTAAAAATGCTCAGAAATGCATCAAAATACTGAAAATATTCCAAAATTGCATTTTATATGTTTCATATGCAAAATGTTTAAAATCAGATGAAAAATGAGCTAAGTTTGCATAATTGGCAGTTTCAGTCCCCCAAGTTTCAAAAGTTGTCAGAAATAGTCCCTGAGCACTTAATTTCAAAAGAAAAATCACCAAAGGTCCTTTTAAAATCATAAGTTGTCATAATTAGTCATTTGGTGAAAAATGTCAAAAGTTTTGAGAAATTACAAGTTTGGTCCTTCAAGTTTCAAATTTGTCAAAAAATAGTCCTTGGAAATTTGAAAAAGTCTATTTTGGTCCTTGTACTATTGAAGCTTGTCAGTTTTGGTCCCTTGAAACAACTTTGGAAATTTGGCAGCTTTGGTCCTTGTACTTTCGAAATTGCAAAAGGTCCTTATGATTATTAAGCCTAAACACCTTGGACCCTGTCAAAACCATTTGGACCCCTGCCAAACCTTGTGACCCCCTTCCATTTGACCCCCCCTTTATAATATTAAACCACCCAGACCACCCCTTTTCCCTCTTTTTTTTCTTCCCAGCTTCTCTGCAACACTCAACCATTCCATCCTCCACTCACTCTCTCCACATCATGTTCCCCCCACCTCCACCAAACAACAAGAAGCATTTAATGCTTCCCTTTCCCTTGCACTCAACACCAACTGCTAAAACCATCTTTTGGCGCCAAAATTCAATCAAACGGCCAAGATCTACTCAAGTCATCCAATGGTTGAGATAATTAGTGGGATTTAATCAGAAGACACGTGGGAAGCTTTTTGGGTATAAATGAGAGAAGAGAAGCAAGAAGAAAGAGTAGTACTTAGTTTTAATTTCATATGTATGTCGTTTTTGTTTAAATGGTCTTAGTTTATTTCTAAAGTGGAAATCTTTGCTTGTATTCTGTTACCTTAATGTAATTTAACCTTATTTCAATCTCAGTTTCCAGTTTGTAACATTAATTCTCATAGTTGCAATTTTAAAGTCGAATTTCCAAATTTAGCTTTGTTGATTTAAAAATGTTACATTGGACTGATTAGGGTCACATAAGCTCCTAAATAGCTTAATATAGCTTTTAGAAACCTTAAAATTTTAATTAGTATCAAAAAGCAAAAAAATACCAAAAATAGAAAAAAATAGTATAAAAATAAAAATCACAAGAAAAAGAAGAAGAAGCAAGGAGCAAGGTGAATTCTGGATGGCCTTGGGTTTAGAACCTCATGGGAGGTAGTAGGATGGTCCTTGGTCTTTAGTTCATGGTTCTTAGCTTGGATGACATTTTGTAAGAGTTTTTCTTAATTTTGTGATTTTACTGTTCAAATGCTTATTCTCTGCTTATTTTTAGTTCTTTTAGTTTATTAGGCATATCTTGGTGGAATTAAAGCTTAATATTGTAAACTTGTTAAGTAGTTTTCATTTTCCTTAAAAATCTTTGCATTAACTGTCATTGTAGCATAACATAGAATCTAGGATAATTGTGGTTTAAGCTAGTGTTTCTGTGTCCATTTGAGCTTATTAACTCATAAAATGTTGATAAAAAGTAGTTTCAAAAGCCTTGGTCCTCAGTTGCTTTGAAAAACCAAAAATCAACCTTATAAGGGGTTGTTTGGATTTGCTGAGTATGTGGACTCAGAGGGTGTTTCTGTTGAAATTGCTAGTTAGTACATGTCACTTTAGGTTTAAATGAGTTAATTCAGTCATAAGAACCAAGCCTCATTTGATTAAAAGTCAAAATCATCTTTAATCTGTCTTAATTGCATATCTGTTGGAATTTTCATAGCTCAAAAGCTTGCATTGTGTTTATAATTCATAGAAGTAGCTTAATTTAGCTTTATGATAGCTTATAACATCAATATCAGTTCATAACTTTGGATCAAAACTCAATTAAGTCAACTTTTCATTTCTGTCAAAAAAGTCAAAAACCATAAAAACCATTTTTCCCAAAACTTTATAGATTTATCATTTGTTAATCCTTGGTTAAGAGATTTTGGTATTTTGGATTTAACAACTTGAACTGGTCTAGTGTTGAAAAATGATTTTGTGAAATTTTGTGATTCTTTATAAGCTTCAAATCAGCTCTTCAAAAGAGCTTATTTGCCCTGTCACACTCATCACACTGAGTTGTGTGCAGGCCTCTTGCAAGCTCTGTACAAGCTTCAATATAGCTTGTCCTTGGCTAAAACTTGGTCTAGAGATAGTTCAGCTGGTGGTCTTGAGATTCTTGGTTCTGTTTTTCACATTGGCTTATTAAATAAGCTTGTGCTTAAGCTAGAAGTTAGGAGAAAAACTGTTAAGCACTTGAATTTTCAAAATCATCAAATCAAGTTAATCAGTACTATAGAGGTTAAGAGTAGTTGTAACTAGTTGCTTTTGAGTATTTATAGCTTATTATAGCTTCTGTGTTCAGTTGGTGCTCATTTGGTACCTTTGGCTTATTCCAAGTGCTTATTTATAAGTACTTGTAACTGCAGTTCCATATTCTCACACACAAGCCGCTGTTTTTATATTTTTCATAGATTCACAATATTAATTTAGAGCTTTCCTGAATTTTTCATATTTTTCTAGTTCAGTTTGCTATTTTTCTTCATTTAAAAGCAGTTTTTAGGCCTTTTAATTAGCATTTAATACAATTAAATCAGAAAAGCTTCAAAAAATAAGTTTTCATTTTTCCTAGGTTAAGATAAATATAAAAAGTTAAAAAATATTTTTCCAGATTTTTCATAGTTTAATTTGTAATTTTTAGCAATTTAATTAGTTTTAAATAGTTTTAATTCATAGAAAATAGAAAATAATCAGAAAAATACAAAATTAGTTTTGAAAATTCTCTTTAGTTATTTTAGATTTTTCTAAGTCATAATTTCATTTTTCTAGCTTTATTTCATATTTTCTTGTATTTTAGGATATTATTAAATAGGTAAAAATAGTTTTTAATTAATAATAATTAGATAAATAGTAATAAAAATAATTTTATTTTTCTAAAAATTTTCTCTTATCATTAGGTTTGTAAAAATGTCATTTTCATATTTTTAGAATTAATATTGTTTCAGTTAACATTTTCTTTTGTACGTCACGTAGTTTTTAATTTAGTTTTATAAAAGAAAAATCAAAAACATCATTTTGCAAATAGTGATAGCATTTATTTAATATAATTTATCTTTTTAATTTTCTTTAATTTGCATTTAAGCCCTTGTAGTTTATATACTTTTCCTTTTGTTCATAATCAATCACAATCCTTTTCCGTTCAAATTCTCTCGATATCTATTCGTTTGATTATTCTCGCACAGCTCGTTGGGACATAACGACCTGGGAAACACTATACTCTCCTGGACTTCATTGCATTTGGTTCCAGACTGTTTGAAGTTTGTTACGGTTGGCCATTCACAAGTGGTCAGCTTGTGTGACAAAACTTGACCGTCTGGGAGCGAATCAAATTTTGGCGCCATTGCCGGATTTGTGCTAATTATCTTACGCTTAGCAGATTAGTGATTTGAATATTCACTCCTTATTCATACAATCCATCTATATCTATATATATATTTTCTTATAAAAAATCCAAAAACCCAAAAAAAAAATTCCAAAAACGTATAAAACACAAAAATATTTTTCTTTTGTTTCTATATATATATCAAAGATAAAAATACAAAAAGATTTGTCGTTTTCTTTGTTTAATAATAATAACATAAAAAATTACCACCGCAAACCAAGGCAGTGTACTACCTAACTGGGGTACGACCATAATAAGTTCCCGAACCAAAGATTAAAACTTGCCTTTGTGTCCTTGTGAGTGGTGTACCTTTTTCAAAGAAGCCATTCATCTTGTGATTATTGGTTTAAGTTCACTGTTGTTTTGCCTCGATATTGTTTTAATTGGATTTGTTGTTATATCTACTTTTCAAAACCATAAAACCCAAAAAGATTCTACTTACCCCATTTTCATAATTCACTTTCATAATTCCCTTCCTTAACTCTGAGATCTCTTAGAGTTAACTCTAGTGCATGCGCACTCATTCTTCTAGATCATTGAGTCCTTTGCGTGATCTAGCAGAAATTCCTAGAAGACGTTCTCGTAGACGTGCTGCCCAAATAGTCGAACCCGAGATTCGTACTATTCCTAGCAACAATATGGCAGACGAACGAACTATGGCGGAAATGCTCCAAGCACCCATCGAGGGTTATGGAGATGCCATCATTTTACCAGAATCAATTCGATCACTTTGAATTGAGGACACATTTGATCCAACTTGTGTCTACGAATCAATTCCGCGGGTTTGATCGAGAAGACCCGTATGCACACATCCGTTGGTTTAACAAGTTGACTTCAACTATCAATTTCAAAGATGTACCACAAAAAGTGATCAAGTTGATGCTATTTCCATTCTCACTTGAGGGGCGCGGATTTGGCTGGAAACAGAACCCCCTCGATCCATCGAAACTTGGGAGGATCTTGTTCAAAAGTTTGTCAATTATTTCTTTCCTCCATCAAAGACGACTAATCTCAAAAATGAAATTTCTGGATTTCGTCAAAATTTCGATGAAAACTTTGGAGAGGCATGGGAGAGATTCAAAGATCTCCTCAGGAAATGCCCCCATCATGAATTCACGGAGCTTCAACAAGTTAATATCTTTTATAATGGGTTGAACGGTAACGGTCAAGATTCTTTGAACGCAGCCGCAGGTGGCAATATCTTGAATCGTAAGCCTAAAGATGTGATTGAGATTTGCGAAATAAAATCAAAAGTTCCTATTTCTCGCAACAAAGTCAATATTCCGAACACTCACCTTCTTCATCCGGTAACTCTTCCGAGTTAGCGGCTCCAATAGCCGAAGCTAACGGACGTCATTCGTTGTATGATGAAAGAGGTAAAGGAAATCAAAAGCGAAATTCATAAGCCGGAACCAATCAAAGCCGTAAACAAGGTGTGTGAAACTTGTAGTGGTCCACACGCGTATTATGATTGTCAAGCAACCGATGCTTCTTTTTACCAAGCTCCCGTAGCTTCGGTAAACCACAATCAATACCGATCACAAGCTGATCCTCACTACCGTGCACCTAGCGGTATGACACCACCTGGTTTTCCTCCGGTGCAAAACCATGGCAATCAAAATCGCTTTGTTCCGAATCAAGGACACAACTTCAATAACTCTCAAAATTTCAATCAAAACCGGAACAATTTCAACCAACCTTATCAAGCTCCGAATCAGCATAGTTATCAACAACCTTCTCAAGCTCCCCTACCAAATGACTTCATGAAAATCACTGAGTCAAGCATACGTTCAATGCAAACTCAAATCAATAACATGAGAGTTGAGCTAAGAAAGGAAATTGATACCACATTGTCTCGGCAGACAAATGAGTTGAAAAATATGATGAGCCGTTTCATGAACATGAATATGAACAAAGCTTCGTCATCTTCTGGAGGACTCCCAAGCAATACAGTTCCAAATCCAAATGCCGAATTGAAAGCCGTCACCACTGTAGTGGTAAGGCACAATGGACCTTCGACTCCAATGCCTCCTCCACCGGGAGCAATGAGTCAAGTTACCAAGGATACAACGGACAAGGTGCATTTCTCAAGCCCACGAAGTACCGCACACGTCCCACCTTCGGTAGTCCAAGCTTTAAGACCGGAACTTCGAAGTTCGAAGACGAATTCGAGCCAGAAATGACTTCCATCCGCTCAAAAGTCTAGTCAGCCTCCTTACCCATCAAGAATGCATGATGAGAAGCTCAAAGACAAAAACAAAGAACAAATGGAAAAATTTTTCCAAATTTTCAATGAACTACACTTTGATATAAGCTTCGTTGATGCTCTCGTTCTAATGCCCAAATTTGCATCCACGCTTAAAGGCTTACTTGACCAACAAAGATAAGTTATCGAGATGGCTAAAACCCTCTCAATGAGCAATGCTCACGGTCCTTCTCAGAAGCTTCCCAAAAGCTTGAAGACCCCGACAGGGTTTTAATCCCGTGTGATTTCTTGGGGATGGTTCAATGCTCCGCCTTGGCGATCTTGGCGCAAGCATTAACCTCATGCCACTCTCAGTATGGAAGAAACTGTCTCTTCCTAAACTTACATCCACTTGTATGACACTCGAGCTAGCGGACCGTACCATAACTCGTCCACTTGGGATAGCCGAGGATGTCGTGATGAAAGTAGGAAAGTTTCACTTTCCTACTGACTTTGTTGTAGTAGACTTTGATGCAGATCCTAGAGTTCCCTCATCTTAGGGAGAGCTTTCTTGAGAACTAGCCGTGCTCTAATTGATGTATTTCTTTGAAGAGTTGACCATAAGGGTTGACAACGAAGAACTCACGTTTAATATCAACCAAAACTCCAAACCTCTATCCAAACGGAGTGTTGCCACAATTGATCAAAAATCTGAAAGAATCAATGCAACACTCTCAAATTTCACGGTTAGAGGAGTCACCAAAAACGTGATGAGCTTAAAGCGTTGAAAATCAACCCTGGTTCAAACAAATGGTTTGAAAGTTGTACCAAGGAAGTCAAGAGTGTTCTTGATGATGATGATCTAGAATCGGAGACTTTATCGGAAGTGGTGGAAATTGCTAGCTCTAAGAGCACACCACACCGTCCCACCTCCGAATCGGTTTATCGTATCGAGTTTGTTAACTCTGTGGATGAAACCAATCTCTCTTCAGTTTCATCCGGATTGGATGATGATGTTTGTGATCCAATGGGAGACATTCTTCCCATTGAAGAATTGCTCAAAAATGATCCATCATCTCCTAGTCTTATTATTCCCGACTCTTCCATCCCTTCTCTCACTTCGGATGAGGAAGATGACAACTTTTGGAATAAAGTCGATGCCTTTCTTAGTGATGATTCGATTCCAACAGGAATTGATAATACTTACTTTGATCAGGAGGGGGACATCCTTTTTCTAGAAAATCTGTTGATTGAAGAACCGTTTCCAACTCTCCCTCCCGGACATCTTATTGAGAATCACCATACAAGCTTCAAGTTTAAGCTTAAAAATGTCAAAAATGGTGATTTGCTTCTTACTAATGAGGAATGGACATGCATTCTCATGCACATCTTTATTCCATTCTTCACAGATGGTGTGGTTGCTCTTTCCTTTTTCTCTTTCGGGAATGAGGACACCATCTTTGACCCGGTATCATCCTTTATAGTTTCTACTATTAACAATACCGCGGTTGTATCTCGTCGGTGTGGAACTTTTTGATGTTCATATGTTTATTAACACTGTGAACGAAAGTCCGATCGAGATTGGTTTTCCACGTTACTTTCCCCATGAACCAATGAATGCGGGGATCGAGTCAAGCTAGCGACTGGGAATCAAAAACGATAGCATACCATATGGGTTTTCACCCATATTTCTGTCTTCTTTCTATTTTCTACCACCCTAGTGTGGGAGTTGCCCATTTGTTGTATATAAGCTTTCCAAAAAAAAAAAAAAAAAAATTTCAAATAATGGCCGTAGTATTTCCCTTTTACGTTCTATGTTTCGGAATAACAGCCGGTACTTTGAATATTGAGGGCAATATTCATTTCTAGTGTGGGGCTTAATTCTCACGAATTTTATCATGTAATTATACCGCCTAATTCTCCCATTTTTGGCCAAAATTTTTTTGGAGTAAGTGTTTTGCACTTACTCAGATTATGGTTATCAGTCCGCCATGTCTAATAAACAAAAGGATTGGCTAATCCAGAGCAAACGGCTCTTAGTAAAGATATCTCAAATCCGTTGACGGCTTGCAATTTGCCCAAAATTGTATGGTATTCACCTCACCATATCCTTAAAAGTGAAGAGTTGGCTAGCCCGCAAGTTTATGGCTTGTGGTAAAGGCGGTTGGAAAACCATAATTGGTAATCGACTCACCAAAGATATTTTATCTAAGAGTTGGCTAGTCCGAAGCAAACGGCTTCGGTAAAGACAAATCAAATCCGTTGGAAGGCTGGTGATTTGCTCAAAATCACATGGTTATCGATGTACCATGGTTCTTACTTGAACTGAAACATTTGGCTACTCCAGAAGTAATGGATTTTGGTAAAGAGATTCAAATCCATTAAGTTTTTCTCAAAAGATTGCTAGGGACTAGCAATAGTTTAGTGTGGGGATTGATGAGTGTGTAAATACTCATCATTTTTGGTTAAATCTGAACTGCAAAACATTTAAAATGCTCGAAATGCATCAAAATAATAAAAATATTCCAAAATTGCATTTTATATGTTTCAGATGCAAAATGTTTAAATTCAAATGAAAAATGAGCTAAGTTTGCATAATTGGCAGTTTCAGTCCCCCAAGTTTCAAAAGTTGTTAGAAATAGTCCCTGAGCACTTAATTTCAAAAGAAAAATCACCAAAGGTCCTTTTAAAATCATAAGTTGTCATAATTAGTCATTTGGTGAAAAATGTCAAAAGTTTTGAGAAATTACAAGTTTGGTCCTTCAAGTTTCAAATTTGTCAAAAAATAGTCCTTGGAAATTTGAAAAAGTCTATTTTGGTCCTTGTACTATTGAAGCTTGTCAATTTTGGTCCCTTGAAACAACTTTGGAAATTTGGCAGCTTTGGTCCTTGTACTTTCAGAAATTGCAAAAAAGGTCCTTATGATTATTAAGCCTAAACACCTTGGACCTCATCAAAACCATTTGGACCCCTGCCAAACCTTGTGACCCCCTTCCATTTGACCCCCCTTTATAATATTAAACCACCAGACCACCCCTTTTCCCTCTCTTTTTCTTCTTCCCAACTGCTTCTCTGCAACACTCAACCATTCCATCCCTCCAGCTCACTCTCTCCACATCATGTTCCCCCCACCTCCACCAAACAACAAGAAGCATTTAATGCTTCCCTTTCCCTTGCATTCAACCCCAACTGCTAAAACCATCTTTTGGCGCCAAAATTCAATCAAACGGCCAAAATCTACTCAAGTCATCCAATGGTTGAGATAATTAGTGGGATTTAATCAGAAGACACGTGGGAAGCTTTTTGGGTATAAATGAGAGAAGAGAAGCAAGAAGAAAGAGTAGTACTTAGTTTTTAATTTCATATGTATGTCGTTTTTGTTTAAATGGTCTTAGTTTATTTCTAAAGTGGAAATCTTTGCTTGTATTCTGTTACCTTAATGTAATTTAACCTTATTTCAATCTCAGTTTCCAGTTTGTAACATTAATTCTCATAGTTGCAATTTTAAAGTCGAATTTCCAAATTTAGCTTTGTTGATTTAAAAATGTTACATTGGACTGATTAGGGTCACATAAGCTCCTAAATAGCTTAATATAGCTTTTAGAAACCTTAAAATTCTAATTAGTATCAAAAAGCAAAAAAATACCAAAAATAGAAAAAAAAAGTGTAAAAATAAAAATCACAAGAAAAAGAAGAAGAAGCAAGGAGCAAGGTGAATTCTGGATGGCCTTGGGTTTAGAACCTCATGGGAGGTAGTAGGATGGTCCTTGGTCTTTAGTTCATGGTTCTTAGCTTGGATGACATTTTGTAAGAGTTTTTCTTAATTTTGTGATTTTACTGTTCAAATGCTTATTCTCTGCTTATTTTTAGTTCTTTTAGTTTATTAGGCATATCTTGGTGGAATTAAAGCTTAATATTGTAAACTTGTTAAGTAGTTTTCATTTTCCTTAAAAATCTTTGCATTAACTGTCATTGTAGCATAACATAGAATCTAGGATAATTGTGGTTTAAGCTAGTGTTTTTGTGTCCATTTGAGCTTATTAACTCATAAAATGTTGATAAAAGCGGTTTCAAAAGCCTTGGTCCTCGGTTGCTTTGAAAACCAAAATCAACCTTATAAGGGGTTGTTTGGATTTGTCTTGAGTATGTGGACTCAGAGGATGTTTCTGTTGATATTGCTAGTTAGTACATGTCACTTTAGGTTTAAATGAGTTAATTCAGTCATAAGAACCAAGCCTCATTTGATTAAAAGTCAAAATCATCTTTAATCTGTCTTAATTGCATATCTGTTGGAATTTTCATAGCTCAAAAGCTTGCATTGTGTTTATAATTCATAGGAGTAGCTTATTTTAGCTTTATGATAGCTTATAACATCAATATCAGTTCATAACTTTGGATCAAAACTCAATTAAGTCAACTTTTCATTTCTGTCAAAAAAGTCAAAAACCATAAAAACCATTTTTCCCAAAACTTTATAGATTTATCATTTGTTAATCCTTGGTTAAGAGATTTTGGTATTTTGGATTTAACAACTTGAACTGGTCTAGTGTTGAAAAATGATTTTTGTGAAATTTTTGTGATTCTTTATAAGCTTCAAATCAGCTCTTCAAAAGAGCTTATTTGCCATGTGCACACTCATCACACTTGAGTTGTGTGCAGGCCTCTTGCAAGCTCTGTACTAGCTTCAATATAGCTTGTCCTTGGCTAAAACTTGGTCTAGAGATAGTTCAGCTGGTGGTCTTGAGATTCTTGGTTCTTTTTTTCACATTGGCTTATTAAATAAGCTTGTGCTTAAGCTAGAAGTTAGGAGAAAAACTGTTAAGCACTTGAATTTTCAAAATCATCAAATCAAGTTAATCAGTACTATAGAGGTTAAGAGTAGTTGTAACTAGTTGCTTTTGAGTAGTTATAGCTTATTATAGCTTCTGTGTTCAGTTGGTGCTCATTTGGTACCTTTGGCTTATTCCAAGTGCTTATTTATAAGCACTTGTAACTGCAGTTCCATATTCTCACACACAAGCCACTATTTTTATATTTTTCATAGATTCACAATATTAATTTAGAGCTTTCCTGAATTTTTCATATTTTTCTAGTTCAGTTTGCTATTTTTCTTCATTTAAAACAGTTTTTAGGCCTTTTTAATTAGCATTTAATACAATTAAATCAGAAAAGCTTCAAAAAAATAAATTTTCATTTTTCCTAGGTTAAGATAAATATAAAAAGTTAAAAAAATATTTTTCCAGATTTTTCATAGTTTAATTTGTAATTTTTAGCAATTTAATTAGTTTTAAATAGTTTTTAATTCATAGAAAATAGAAAAATAATCAGAAAAATACAAAATTAGTTTTGAAAATTCTCTTTAGTTATTTTAGATTTTTCTAAGTCATAATTTCATTTTCTAGCTTTATTTCATATTTTCTTGTATTTTAGGGTATTATTAAATAGGTAAAAATAGTTTTTAATTAATAATAATTAGATAAATAGTAATAAAAATAATTTTCTTTTTCTAAAAATTTTCTCTTATCATTAGGTTTGTAAAAATGTCATTTTCATATTTTTAGAATTAATATTGTTTCAGTTAACATTTTTTTTTTGTACGTCACGTAGTTTTTAATTTAGTTTTATAAAAGAAAAATCAAAAACATCATTTTGCAAATAGTGATAGCGTTTATTTAATATAATTGATCTTTTTAATTTTCTTTAATTTGCATTTAAGCCCTTGTAGTTTATATACTTTTCCTTTTGTTCATAATCAATCACAATCCTTTTCCGTTCAAATTCTCTCGATCACTATTCGTTTGATTATTCTCGCACAGCTCGTTGGGACATAACAACCTGGGGAAACACTATACTCTCCTGGACTTCATTGCATTTGGTTCCAGACTGTTTGAAGTTTGTTACGGTTGGCCATTCACAAGTGGTCAGCTTGTGTGACAAAACTTGACCGTCTGGGAGCGAATCAGGATGCAAAGGGGAAACTTGGTGATGAAGATTTGGCAGATGCAGCTTCTCCAACCGGATCGGTTACACGACCAACCGATCCGGTTGGTCTTCAACAAAAGGGCCAACCGTTCCGGTTGCGGGTGGCGACCGAACGGTTGGTGATGGCATTTTTGGTCATTTTCCAACCGATCCGGTTGGATTTCCTGAGTTACGGAATCTTGGTCTTTACTTCCATTATCTTGTAGAACTTGGTTCTTCAATAACTATGGTCTTCAAAGGTACTTGAGATACTGATTTTTGCTTGATCTGCTTCACTGAAACGGGAATCTTATATTTGCGGAACATTTCTTTACTTTTCTTCTGTTTCCCTGCACTTGGTTATAAACACTAGACAAACATCTTTTGATGCGTTTAAGCACTAAAATCATGCAAATATAACCAAATAACATATATAAAAGCACACATAACGCTACTAGAAACATGCACAATCGGCGTTATCAAATTCCCCACACTTAAACTCTGCTTGCCCTCAAGCAAATCTAGGGAAAACATCCACTGGTACAAGATCGTGATTATGAAAAATGTGATGCAAATCAACCAAGTATAAATACGAGAGAAGATTCATCAATTATGTTTTATAAAGGTGAAACATCAAGATGTTTGACAATATTCAATGATTTTCTTGCATGATTAACATTTCAAAACACCTCACGAAAAAGGAACGAAATATAATTCACTCAATCACTCATTTTAGTGGAGTAACAAGATAAATCACACTCATAGCTCAGTCATGATTAGTGGTAAGTATTCCCGCCTGTCACGCGGGTGACTCGGGTTCGATCCCCGGCAGCGGCGCCAAAAACTTGATGTGTTACGCGTAGTGCAAGTTTTAAAAATTTATAAACACGATTTAACCGTCTAATTCTATTAACACATACGAGCAAGTATACTCGTTCGCGATAGCAAAGTTGGGTAAGTCGAGATCGTCCCAAGGGATTTTGTGTTTGAAATTGTTTTCTTGAAAAGATTGCAACAAGAAAGCTTTGTCAAGGCTTCCTCAAATTTAAAAGTGATGTTTATAGTGAAATTCAATAATAAGAAATATATATACTTGTGTGTAGTCTATAGTCAATCTTAAATAGTGTTCATGAAGGCTTGGTGTAAAATCTTGATGTGATGCACAAATCATAAGCAAATAATCTCCAACCATGGTATATGTTTGTAAAAATCATTCTAAGAACAAAAACATATAGGTAATCCTTTCGGTCCTTATCTTAATGATTATCCTTTAGAAAATCCATTTGTTTGCAACATGTTCTTATTAAACTTGTTCTTACGAATCTTACGACCCTTTCGTGATGAAAATGTTTCTAGTCTTGTTTTAATAAGTAAACATGGTGGTTGTCAATCACCATATCCCCATACTAGTTTGTCACTCAACGTTTTGGAATAAAACACAAGAGAAATCCTTTCTGTCCTTTTTCTTAAAACATGTTTTACCAACAAATCAAACCAATACTAGTATTTTTCCAACAAACTCATTTAAACCAGATCATATATACATGCATCACATATGAGAACACTAGTATGATTATCTACATCCCAACACACAAGTATATCCCAAAACTACTCCATGATATTAATAACAAAACACAAGAAATAACAAAGTAATTCCAATAACTCAAGAGAATAGAAATCCATAACAAAGTTCATAGAATACCTAAACTTTTGCGATTACAAGAACTAGAATTCGTGGCTTGTAGCAACCACGCGCCTCCAATCACCTAGATTCACCGTATAACTCCAAATTACCAAAACTATGGATGAGAATAGTTCCCTCCTTGCTCCTGGACGTTTTACAATAAGAACTAAACTTTTGGGATGAATAAAATGGTTGGTATTAGTTTTGATGTAAACTAATACACTTTTGGTTGTGTCACACCTAGTAAACTAAGACTAGGTTCAATATATAGCCAAATAAACTTGCTCAACTGGCCAAAAACGTTCCCAACAAGTTAATATCAAGAAATGATCGGCCTCCAATGATTATGGGGAGTTAAGGCAACAATAAATGAAACTTTGTGTAACTGCAGCCCCTGCAACCGGATCGGTTGCGCTGGCAACCGAATCGGTTGCCGTTTGACCATTTGCCCAGCCGGATCGGTTACGGGTTACGACCGACCGGATGGATTGTTGTTGATTTGACTTTTGTTGACTTTCTTGTTATACGCCTCATTCTTTGCTCTTGTTGATGATTTCCAAGGCAAAACTTGATCTCTCCTTGCTGTAGATACTTAGAAATCATTGTGCTTCCCAATCATTGAGTCCAAAAGCTTCCTTGCTCGACTTCCTTCCTCGAGAATCTTCCAAATGTGCATAAAAACTTCATTTCTTCATCATTCGTGATACCTGGCTACATATACATACACAATACGCATCTTTTGCACTTTCGCAACAGTTATGAGTAAATATAGCCGATTATCATGCACAAAACCAACAATAACGCTACTAAAAACATGTTCATTTTAGGCGTTATCAAATTCCACCTCACTTAAGTTCTACTCGCCCTCGAGTAGGTCTAACATTTGCAAAGATTGATTTCAATGGTCTTGACACCGTGGTTCCAAAAAAAATGCAACAATCATCCCAAAAGAGATAATCATTGGTTTGCTTTTAATATGTGAAAAACCTTTAAAAATGAACCAAACACTTTAGATAACATAACTAGAACACCTCACGAATGATTTTAAGAATTCACTCAACACTCATATATTGGTGGGTATATGTAAATCACTCAATGCCTAGTCATGATCAATGCTTTTTACCATAAGCTTGTACAAGTATCAAAACAAAGAAAATAAATTCATCAAAGAGGGCTTTTATTCGGGTTATATCGTTAAGGCTATGGGTTTATAAAAGGTATGGATAATATCTTTCTTTACGTCTAAATGTGCACTACCCTCAGGTTCTATTATTTCCCAAAGCTCATTTGCCCTTAGTATGGTCTTTATACGAAGAGCCCATACTGTGTAATTTGTAGATTTCAAAACGGGGCATTGAAATTGAGACAATGAAATAACCTCTTTGTGAATTACGATTTCCTTGTTTTTATCTCCCGACATTGTGCCTATAAACTATTCCTAACTCTATTAGGGAACTTGAAATAGGAATCTAGGAAATCTTATGAATTCAACTAGGAATCAAAACAAATTTCTAATCTTATCTACGTATAATAAGACTAAAAAACAATAAAATTCAAATTTTAGTTTTAGAATATAAAACCCGAATTTTGGCGATTCCTTCACGATATGATTTTCGAACCGAAAAGAACACCCAAGTGTGTTCTCTTTCTCCTTTGTAAAATCAACCAAACGCACCCTTGGTGTATCTTCTTTTTCTGCCTTCTTTGTTCGAACCAGAAAACAAAAAAACAACTCCTTCCCTTTGTTTTTTTTTTCTTCGAAGCAGTAAACACAAATTGCTCCCCTTTTTTTTTCTTTTTCGAACCAATCAAAACACCAAAGTACTGTTTCTTTTTTCTTCTGCCCTTATTTTTTCGAACCAGTATAGAAACAAAAAAACACCAAACTTCTTTCTTTTCGCCCTTATTCTATTCATCAATAATACCTTTTCTTCTCCTTGTTTCTGCCTGAACCAAACAGCAGCCCCTTGTTGCGTTTTTTTTTGTTCCAAGTTTATCTCCACAGAAACGTCCCTAAACCCATTCTCTTCTTCGATCTTGCGTCGTAAAAACGAAGTCAGGCTCTGATGCCAATTTCTTATCCCAGCGGGGTTTCACAATAATTGAACACAAATAAGTATAACGAAAAAGTAAAACAATATGATTGAAAATGATTTGTATTAAGAATCAAAGTACTGGATTTTCTGAGTTTGTACAATAATAATCTGGTTACTAAATAATGAAACAAACAAGCCCTATATATACTAGTTGATGAGCGGTTATCTTGTGAACCATCGTGACTCTTCAAAGTGTCTGCAGTCCTTCCTGAACCAACATGTCGTTTGGATTTTGGCCTGTTTCACCCAAGGAATCTTCTAAAACATACATGCATCCCCTTGTACTTTGGCTTAAACTATTTTATATAAAGAACTTCACAAATGTTGAGCCATGACTCAAGATTAGTCCAACATTCTTCACTGTTTTGGGAAAAGGTTTGATTGGAATAGTTAAGTCCCGAAGAAGGTCAATGTATTTGTTTGGCGTGCTTGCTTGGATAATGGATACGCTGCCTAACTATACTAATCTTGTAAACCAGGGTATTTCAATCATATGTCAGAGATGTGACTCAGCTCCGTAAACTCTTGAACATGCGTTAATAGGCTGTCGTTATGTCCTTCAAGTATGCAGAAAAGTTTTCAGTTGGTTGTTACAATTTTCTCCATCGCTTAATCTTCATGAGTTGCCAAAAGCTTTTTCATGGCCTTTTTACTTCCTTATGGTACTTGTGGAAATGGAGAAACGATATTGTTCATGCCAGTCCTTTTGGGTAAGGTTTGCTAATAATATAAGTTTTTCCAAAAAAAAGATTTACAAAGTAATGGACAGTAAATTGTTTACAAACATTTTATAGGTAGAAAAGTAGTGATAAGAATTTGAAAGCTGGTAAAATAAGTGAAACACTTTTTTTTAGATACTCAAATGGGCATAAATATGAATACATCACTAGTATTGTATTATTTATAACCGATATAATAACAAAAAATAAATAAATTCATACAAGTTGGGTCAAAAGGTGCATGGAAGGCTTATTTTAATCTATAGATGTTAACAGGTTCTGAATAGGGGTTTCCAGGATCGGATGATCATAACAACATCATGTAATCATGCAAACAGAATCGAATAAAAAATAGAACATGAAGATATATGGGTTGAACCCTATAACTGATATATTGATAATGAAAAAGGTTGAATGTTTACAAAAGAAGTCTCTAGTGTAAGGTGACTCCCAAATACTAAAACCGACCCCCCCCCCATGGCGATCTCTTCACCCTAACGCAACCTTCATTCTGATCGTGTCAAACACCTTTAATTTCATCACAATCCTGTTCTATTAACATGTTTGTAATCAGGTTAGGGTGTTGGTCGATTGTTTTTAGGTTATTTAGGGTTCTTTTGCGGTCGATTTTTCTTTAGAGTTCTTCTGCTTTGTTCTTAATTGCTTATAAGTGCTACTGATTTCAACTTGTTATATGGGTTAGCTGCTTGGTTCGTAACATTTTATAAACCCTAGTTTATCGACTAGGGTTTTCTTATTGTTTACAACATCATACCGTATTGTTCGTTGTTTGTCTTCGTGTTTTCTGTTTGGGTGTTTGTCTGAATCGGTGTTACGTTTGTTTATGCTGGATTGTATGGGAGAGGAGAACATTAATTCGTCTATTCTTGTTGACGACATGGATGCTTGCCCTTCTCCGATTAACGAGGGGAGTAGTTCTCGTACTGATGGACAAGTGGAGCCGATTTCACTTGGTTCGAGCCCTAGTCATGATGCACCTAGTCATGACACTGAGGTCATGATACTTTATTGAAAATTAGTGCTATTGAAAACAAATATTTGAGGAAAACTTGTTCTTGTGGGTGACGATGGGCAACCATTAAAACCACCTGTGACGATGGATGCTACTACTACTGGGGCTAATCCATTTGAGCATCTTAAGGTGCCGCATGATCAGAAGGAGCTAGAGTAGATGCTTACTGCTATTGGTTATTATTCGAAACCTCCTCAAGATACGAGTGTTCCTATGGCTTCTAATGTTAATGCTACTAGTAGTCCTATTAATGTTAATGATAAGGTTGATACGAATGCACATGGGGTTGCTGGTATTGAGAAGGTTGGTGTGTATGCTTTGAAACAACCTTCTACATCGTATGTTGGTGTTACTTCTACTGAACCTAAGAAACACACGTCAAACTTTCGTAGGTTGGAGTGTAATAAGAAAGCTAATGGTGTGGATCTTTCTGTCCCGATGAAAGTGGTTGAAGAGGTGAACTCTAGGTTTGAGAATACTTTGTATGGGTATTTCCTTGGTCAACGACTTGCTTTTCCTGTTGTTGATTACTTTGTACGCAATGCGTGGGCTAATTCTGGTATACAAAGGTAATGATGAATGCAAAGGGGTTCTTATTTTTTAAGTTCAATTCGAAGAAAGGTGTTGATGATGTTCTTGAAAACAGTCCTTGGTTGATTAGAAATGTACCTATTATTCTTAAACCATGGACATTGAACACCAACTTACTTAAAGAGGATTTGACCAACATCTCGGTGTGGGTTAAATTCCATGATGTTCCTCTTGCTATGTTTTTTGATGATGGCCTTAGTCTCCTTGCCACATTGATAGGCACGCCCAAAAGGTTAGATGCTTTCACTAGCCAAATGTGCAAGGACTCGTGGGGCCGTAGTAGTTTTGCTAGATGCATGATTGAAGTGAAGTCGGATGAGGTGCTTAGGGGCAGCCTTACTGCTGAGATACCGTTACTTGATGGGTCGGGTTCGACTATTGAGAAGATACGGGTTGCATATGAGTGGAAACCACCTCATTGTGATAAATGTAAGATTTTTGGTCATACTCTTTCTGAATGTCCTAAAGTTGTTGAACCTCCTGCTCAGCCTACTAAGCGTGTTAATAATGGTTTCAAGATGGTTAATAACAAGAAGAAGGGAAAGCAAGGTGGGTCTACTATTCCGGGTCAAGGAGGGTTTACTAAACCTGTTGTGGGTAAGCAGTTTCAATATCAACCCAAAAAGACTCCTCCTGAACCTAAGAAAGTGGAAGTCACTTAGAAGAATGCTTCTGATGTGGCTAGTTCGAGTGGAACAAAGATCTCTACATCTAACCAGTTTGATGCTCTTAATATGGAATATACGGATACGTTTGGTATTCCTTCTAATGACACCAACAAGGATGTGGATTCTGGTCGTACAATGGAAGTTAATGAAGATAAGTCTACTAAGACTGGTATTGCATCACAAGAACCCCTTGTGAGTGATTTGAAAGAGATGGAGTCGGGTGTGGCTCCTAAAACTAGTGATTCTTGTAATCCGCCCGCCTCTTCTACTAAGAGAGTTAACCCTTTTTCTAAAGTGGGAGAGATCATTGTTTCTGATTCTGAAGATGAGGTGGTTGCTAACCCATTTGATGAGTCTGCTAATCTATTCGGTGGTGGCCAAGAGTTTGAAGATGAGTATGATGACTATAACTACGATGACTAGGCGAATCAGGTTTATGATCTTCCAGGGAATTTGGATGCCTTTAATGCCATGTATGGCACCAAGCTTCAAGGTCCTAGGAAGTAATTTCTTTCGTTATGTCCTATGTTATCATTTGAGTAGTGGTTTGTTTTCTTGTTTAGAAAATATGAAGTATCTTGTTATGTAAGCTTTATGCCTATGCAACGGGCTGAGATATGGGATTTCACTCATATCCATTGTACTTAAACGTTTTTTTGGTTAATATATTTACCAGGGTGCAGGATTACTCCCCTTTACCCAAAAAAAAATGTTTACAAAGAATCCTAAACCTATTTATACTACCGTTTCACCATAAGTAATCGACATAACTGTTTCTAATCGTTATAACTATTCTAAAACCTAAATAACCATTTAACTATCTATTGGGTTTGTTGGCCTGAGGCCCAAACCGAAATCTAATCTACAGGTTTCATGTTTTGACCCATCTTGTTCTCTTTGGCATGTTAGACATTAGAAGCGTCCAACATGTTCCCCCTAATTTCGATATGCCAAAGTGTTCTCCAATCTTCAAACCTGCAGTTTTTATCTTCTTTTTTGGGTAAAAGGTCAATGACCCGGTAAATATATTACTTCAAAAAATGTTTAAGTACAAAGGATATGGGTAGATCCCATATCTCAGCCCGTTACATAGGCGAAAAGCTTACATAACAAGATACTTCCTATTTTCTAAAGAAGAAAATAAACCACTACTCAAAATATAACATCAGACTCCTATGAAGATAACATTTACTTCCTACGAAGGCCTTGGAGCTTGATACCATAAGTGTTGTAGTAGGCATCCAAATTACACGGAAGATCGTATACCTGATCCGCATAGTTATCATAACCATAGTCATCAAAGTCATCTTCACGATCATGACCACCACCAAATAAGTTACTCGACTCGTCAAAGGTGTTTACAACCTCCTCATCATCGCTGTCGGATACCACAATCTCTCCCACCTTAGAGAATGGGTTGACCCTCTTAATAGAAGAAGTAGACGGAAAATCCTTTTTACCTGGATAATAAACCTTTTTAATAGGATTACCAACATCATCAACAAGAGTAGCTTTCCCATCCATAAGAAGCTTTTCAAGCTCTCCAATCTTCTCAACAATAGGGGTAGTACCACCCTCGTTAGCTTCCATTGAATCACTCACAAGCGGTTCCTTAGCTTCCATTGAACAACCAGAATCCACTACATCAGTAGAAGTACCACATTCAGCGATTCGATCATATTAAGAGCATCAAACGGGTTAGATGTAGCAATCATCTTCCCACTCATACTAGCCACTTCAGTAGCTTTCATCTTAGAATTATCCACTGTTTGGGATTAGGGCTTTAGGTTGATACCGAAATTTAGGCCCCACACCAGGGTTTATTAAAACCTCCCTTACCGAGAACATTTGTACCACCATTCCTACCCTTATTCTTATTACTTACGGTTTGAAAACCATCGATAGCGATGCTGTTTAGGGAGTAGGCGGTGGAACAGATTTAGGACGATCAAGCATGACCAAACCGTTTACTCGTATCACATCTTGGCGGTTTCCATTCATATTCAACCCGGATCTTTTCAATAGTAGAACTCGATCCATCCTGTAAGGGTATCTCAACAGTGAGGCTTTCCCGAAGAGCCTTATCCGCACGAACTTCAATCAAGTACCTAGCAAAACTACTACGCCCGGAATCCAAGCACATTTGACTAGTTTAAGAATCTAGCATTTTCGGAGTACCAATCAATGTAGCAAGGAGATCGAGACCATCGTCAGAAAACATAGCAAGAGGAACATCATGAAATTTAACCCACACCGGAATGTTAGTCAAATCCTCTTTAAGCGGATTTGTATTCAACGTCCAAGTTTTAAGAATAATTGGCACATTCCTAATCATCCACGACCCGTTTTCAAGAACATCATCAACACCTTTACGAGTGGAAAACTTAAAGAAAAGAACCCCTTAGCATTCATCATAACTTTTGAATCCCATACTTGGCCCACGATATTCGAACATAATAATCAACGACTGGAAAAGCAATCCGTTTACCAAGAAAATAACCATAAAGGGTATTCTCAAATTTAGAGTTTACCTCTTCCACTATTTTCATAGGAACTGAGAGATCCACCTCAGTAGACTTGTTACTACATTCCAACCTACGAAAATTAGGCTTGTGTTTCATAGCATCATTGGACGTAGCACCCGCATATGAAACCGACTTATTAACACCACGCATAGCCTCTTCAAAATTCTTGCACGCCGCTAAAACAACCGGATCACGACTTGGCTCAGCTTCACTCCCACTGTTACCAGGAGTTTTATCAGAACTTGTTCCAAAATTTTGTGATTGATAAGCAACATTGAAGCTCGAAACTTGTGGAACCGTCTCCACATGAGGTTCATTAGTAGACTCCGTAGCCACTTGCATGCGTGCGTTAAGTTCAGCGAGATCAATATTACCAACGTTTTTGAAACCCACAGAATGTGGTACACTGTTATTCGACTCTCCCAAATCCGACATCAAGAAACCTTAAGTACAAAATTCACGCAGAAAGTAACAAGAAGAATATAACATCTGATCTTCACAACTAGATGAGTAAAACCCTAGTTTAGACACTAGGGTTTATAAACAATAAGATCACAATACTAACCCATATTAAATAATCTGTCTTGATTTGTCGATGTTTGATGCAATAACAATCAAAAAGCTCTTAGTTTTTATCTTCTTTGTCCTTGATCCCTTTGTCCTTGATGCAGTTTTTATCTTCTATGTTAGATACTTGTTATTTAAGATCTTTAAAAAAAATCCAAAATGCTCATTCTGACTTTCTTCTTGACTGCTTATTCCATAGGGTTTGATCACATGATCTTGTTGATCTTTATGGCATTCTTGCCTTGTGAAACATGTCCATCTGTTCCAAAGTGTGATCCTCTTGCAATGCTATAATAGCAATTGAAGAGGTCAAAATATTTTATTGTAGCATGGTTTGATCTTATGCCATATTCTTGACAGGCCAAGTATCTTCATTGAGAAAAATGTTCATGGCTTTTGGTATTGATAATGAAAAGGGTTGAATGTTTACAAAGAATCCAAAACCTATTTATACTAGATGAAGCGGCACCTTGGAAGAGAATACCGTTTCACCAAAAGTAATCGACATAACTGTTTCTAATTGTTATAACTATTCTAAAACCTAAATAACCATTTAACTATCTATTGGGTTTGTTAGCCTGAGGCCCAAACCGAAATCTAATCTACAAGCTTCATGTTTTGACCCATCTTGTTCTCTTTGGCATGTTAGACATTAGAAGCGTCCAACATGTTCCCCCCTAATGTCGATATGCTAAAGTGTTCTCCAATCTTCAAACCTGCAGTTTTTATCTTCTTTGTCCTTGATGCAGTTTTTATCTTCTATGTTAGATACTTGTTATTTAAGATCTTAAAAAAAATCTAGAATGCTCAATCTGACTTTCTTCTTGACTGCTTATTCCATAGGTTTTGATCACACGATCTTGTTGATCTTTATGGCATGCTTGCCTTGTGAAACATGTCCATCTGTTCCAAAGTGCGATCCCCTTGCAGTGCTATAATAGCAATTGAAAACGTCAAAATCTCTGATTGTAGCATGGTTTTATCTTATGCCATGTTCTTGACAGGCCAAGTATCTTCATTGAGAAAAATCTTCATGGCTTTTGGTTTGAAGGAAAAAGAAAACCCAACAAGCCTCTTCAAATTTGCATCCATTATTTCCATCGTTGCTTTCTTTTCTTCTGTGATTTTAAAAGGCTTTTCTGAATCCTGAATGATGATTGTAAAGACATGATTTGGGTGTTGTTTGATCCCATAGGCTCTGATGCCACTGTTAACAGGTTCTGAATTGGGGTTTCCAGGATCGAATGATCATAACAACATCATGTAATCATGCAAACAGAATCAAATAAAAAATAGAACAAGAAGATATATGGGTTGAACCCTATAAATGATATATTGATAATGAAAAAGGTTGAATGTTTACAAAGAATCCTAAACCTATTTATACTAGATGAAGCGGCACCTTGGAAGAGAATACCGTTTCACCAAAAGCAATCGACATAACTGTTTCTAACCGTTATAAGTATTCTAAAACCTAAATAACCATTTAACTATCTATTGGGTTTGTTGGCCTGAGGCCCAAACCGAAATCTAATCTACAGGCTTCATGTTTTGACCCATCTTGTTCTCTTTGGCATGTTAGACATTAGAAGCGTCCAACATGGTTTTTTTTTTTTAATATATAACTGCCTATAACTGTCAAATATGACAGGTTGGCATTCCTAAATGTTCAACCTTATTGGTTGACACTGATGTATGATACAATACATGAATAATACATAATATAGAATGTCTTAGTGTGCTTAGGAATAGAGTATTTGGACTTATATATTCCAATAATAGAATGCAAGTTTACAACAAACCAAACATATAACAGAACTCAACAAATCAATTATCAATTGTCACCATCCCTTTCCTTGTACTATGCTTTTGACGAGACTTCCGTAAAATCGTTCCGACCAAACTCGCTCCCCACGACTTGTTGCACACTGTCACTGTCAATCATCATTGGTGACGAGTCTCGTTTGTATAAAGCATTCCAACTCGGTGCTGAATGATCACGACTGTAAGAATGTGTACCTCCCTATGACATATTATCCCTCACCATATCACTAATAGATGGTGCTTGATGACCACTAACGCGTCCTACCTCATGGCTTGAGTTCCCTTCGTAAATGGAATTTTGTGATCCAGTCTGCAAGTCAAATGAATTAAAGTCTTTAGGTTCCAAAGTGTCTAACAGTGTACCAAAAACATGACATCAATTCCTTGTTCAATTATGGAAGTACTAGGCTCATATTTACAAAAGCTTTGTTCCACAAGAGCAAAAGGCAAAAAACTACAAAAACAGTTTAGAATATTTAGAGCACAGGGCATAATGAACCTCTCTTGTTACAGACTTACAGTAGTATAAATATTTTGTTTATCCAGCACAGCTATTTTCTTGAGTTCCTGCTGTGGCCTCTCATGTCCAGATAAAGGAAATAAATTCTTCAAAGTCGGCATCCTATTAAACCTATGCAAGATTAACATGCGTTAGTCAAATAATATAGGTATTTGATAGACTAGTTTAATTAAATGAGGCAGCAACATGCATCTGGATTACTCCTTGGGATTTAACCCTTTCCGACAAACACAGAACACATACCCTCCTGAAGGTTGAGAAACATTATCCCTCGCCATATCATCAATAAATGGTTCTTGATCACTAACGCCTCCTAGTGCAAGGCTTAAGTTCAAATCGTGAATATAAGAGTTCCTTTGCCCACGATTAATATCACTGACATAAGGAGGTTGAATGAAGATATTGTGATCACTCTGTATTTTGGCAAAAAAAAAGAGTATATATATTAAAAAAAAAAAAAAAAAAAGGTGGCCTCAAGGGGAGATCTAGGGTTCCCATGGGTTTAAGGGAACATGAGGGATATTCTTCGCCTAATGTAAATTTTCATTAAAAATCACAATTTTTTCGAAATTAACATGAAAATTTGTGTCACATAAATACATATCTTGTTCAGTTACTTCACAAATACGCCAAAAGATATATATATGTCTTTTCAATTTGTCTGGTGGTTTTAATGAAAATTGTACCTTTTATCATTCATCCAAACTTCCGGTATTAGTTACGTTGATAAGACTTACAATGGTTATATCTTCATTAGTCATCGAACTGCTTTTCCCCTTCAAAGTCGAATTCCAATGGTTCTCAATATCTTCACGAATTTGAAGTGGCTTCCAAACAGTCTCCCACCTTAACCTACATGTCTTAGCTGATCTACCCGGTATAGAGTTACTAATTAGTGACCAATTGCGGCCGTGGTTCTTGACGAGAATTTGCAACATCTCGTCCTCTTCAGGCGTAAATGACTTTTGAAGTGAAAACCACCTTAACTCACATGTCTTATCCGATTTACACGGTATAGACTAACTAATTAGTGACCAATTGTGGCTGTGTTTCTCGACGAGATATTCTAACATCCTGTCCTCCTGAGGTGTAAATACCCAAAAAATTGAAAACCACCTTAACATGCATGATTGATCCGATCTACCCGGTATAGACTTACCAATTAGTGACCAATCGAGGCCGTGTTTCCTGAAGAGATTTAGCAACATCTCGTCCTCTTCAGGACTCCATGATCCTTCTATCTGACCCATGTCTTTCTTTTGACTATTATTATTCACTATATATATAAACATAATTAAATAGAAGAAGAAGATGCATGGTATATATTGATGATATAATAAAATGAAGATGTTAACAGATAGAAATAAACGAGAGAAATTGCTATTGCACCCGAGCAGCAACAACACGGAAGTGAGATATTTTATTTGATTTAGTTGACCAAGTATACAAAGGAAGTGAGATATTTCTTAGAGCAAACACAAACGTAACGCCACAACGGCGTTGAAGACGCAATTAACGGCGTTAAGCCGTTATTCCCATTGGACATGCAGCGTTATTTCGGCGTTAGACCCTGGGCGTTGGGGGGCTAACGCCCGTTATTTGGGTTTTTTTTTTTTTTTTTTCTTTTTTTTTTTCATTTATGCCCCTAAATGAGGGGTTGTTTTTGTAAATTGTTATGAATGTTATTGATGTTATTGGGATGTTATGGTTATGGGTGTTTTTTGGAGATGTTAATGTTAAATGTTAAAGCTGATTTGACGCTCACGTGGACGTTGTTATTGATGTTATAGTGTTATGGTTAGGCATGCTCTTAGAAGCATACATAGTTATTACTCTGTCTTCCCACATGGCTCATAGTCTATTAAGTCACACTAATTTATTTTTTTTTTATTTTTTTTTTTTATTTATTTTTTTTTTTTTATCTTTTTGCCTATTTAGCATTTATTTAGTACTACTTGATTAAGACTAGAGTTAAGTACTTAAGTCCATATAACAAAAATGAAATTTTCATGGTCAATTTGTGTTAATAGGTTAGATAATGAAACTTCTTGTTTATTTTATATATTTTTAGGAGGAATTTTCAAATGCTTACTCTTATTTTGATGCTTACCAAGGGACAAATCCCCACCATTTATTTAGTATGATCTAATGGTGGGGATTAACGTAAGATTTAATATGTCTAAACCTAAGTCCATGTTTTTTTTCTTGTCTTTTTGTTTTCTTTCTTTCTTTCTTCTTTTGTTTTAATTATTCACGTTTTTTGTTACAACCAGTTTTTTTTTTTTTTTTTTAATAAACGTTTTTTGTTAATATTCAAGTTTAATTTTTTCAAAATTCGCATTTTTTAATATTCACATTTTCTTTTGTTTGTTTGTTTTTTTTAATTCACGTTATTTACGTTTTTTTTAATTCGCGCTTTTTTTCTTCCCTTTCATACATTTTCGTCCGTTTCAATACGTTTCATCTATTTTTCATCCGTTTTCATACGTTTTCTCCCGATTTCATACGTTTTTGTCCGTTTTCATACGTTTTTGTCCGTTTTCATACATTTTTGTCCGTTTTCATACGTTTTCGCCCGTTTTCTTACGTTTTCTTCCATTATTCAAACGTTTTCGTCCGTTTTCATAAGTGTTTTTACGTTTTCATACATATTCGTCCGTTTTCGTCCGTTTTCATACGTTTTCGTCCGTTATTAAATGTTTTCGGCCGTTTTTAAACGTTTTCATACGTTTCTGAATATCACAAGTGATATTTTGAACAGTGCAAGTGATATTATGAATAGCACAAGTGATATTCTGAATATCACAAATGATACTGTGAATATCGCAAGTGATGTTATGTGATATTCTGAATATCACAAGTGATGATATTCTGTGATATTCTGAATATCACCTGATATTCTGAATACCACAAGTGATTTTTTGAATATAACAAGTGATTTTCAACTAATGTTTTGTAACATGAAAATCATACGTGATATTCAAAATATCACTGTCATGTTATGCCTAGGTTGATATAATAAGATCTTAGCATGTCCTTTGTGTTTCTTTTGTTCCATACCACACGCATGAGTAGGATAGAAGACCAAGGATTTCATTTGTGTTTGTGGCTTTTTGGTTTTGATTCGTTGAAAGTAACAAGAAAGAAAGAAAAGACTTGCCTCCTACTTTGCTACACATACACGTAAGAAATAAATTCAAAATATTACACAGTGATATCAAGAAAATCACAAGTGATATTGATAATATCGGAAAGTGATATTCATACTATCGCAAAGTGATATTCAGAATATCGCAAACTCATATTCAGAATATCAAAAAATGATATTAATAATATCACGCAGTGATATTCACAAAATCACAAGTGATATTGAGATATCACAACGTGATATTTAGAAAATCACAAAGTGATATTAACAAAATATCACTTGTGTTTTTCATAATATCACAAAGTGATATTCAGAGAATCACAAGTGATATTCTGAATATCACAGAAATCACTTGTGATAGTCAGAAACGTATGAAAACGAACGAAAACTTAAGAAAATGGACTAAAACGTAATAATACGGACGAATTATGAAACGGTAAACGTATGAAAAATTGACGAAAATGAAAGAAAAATGATGAAAACGGGCGAAAACGGATAAGAACGTATGAAAACAGATGAAAACGTATGAAATCGACGAAAAAAAACACGAATAAAAAAACGAATTAAAAAAAATAATAAAAAAAATAAAAAAACATTAATTAAGAAAAAACGTGAATAAGAAAAAAAAAAACAAAAAAAGAAAGTGAATAAAAAAGAAAGACAAAAAGACAAGAAAAAAAAGCATGGACTTAGGTTTATCTACTAAATCTTAGGTTAATCCCCACCATTAGATCAAACTAGATGGATGGTGGGGATTTGTCCTTTGGTAAGTATGAATTTATGGGTAAGCAAAATAAAGTGCCTCTTATTTTTAGTATTACTAGTTGAATATCCAGATCATTTAAATCACTTTAAATAATTTAAACCTCATTTATTTCTTTTCTACCTAAAAAAACAATTTACAGTTTTACACATAAGGTCATTAATCAAAAGGATCATAATTCGTTAATCAAAAGTGATCTTCTCCAACAAAACGGTTCACATAAATATGACTACGCTCCAACAAACCAATTCACTGAATATAAACAATTTCCACCCCATTCAACCCGTTCACATAAGTGATTTGCTCCAACAAACCCCATCAAAGCAAAACCTTTAATATAACAGCCTAAAATCTAATTATCATATTAGTAATAATAACAATCCCATCACAAGTATAATTTAAATAAAACTTATGACATATATATACCTTATTTTAAATTTTACTAGCTAATACAAATATCCTAACACATACGAAGTTACCCATATATTTCAAGATTTTAAAGAGTTAACTTGAAAGAGTTCAAACTAATGCCACATTCAAAGTTACCCATATATTTGGTCGGGATTGAGTCGTAGAATAGCAACGTACTTTTTCAAGTGTCCCATTCTGGTACATGTACTTTTTTTAAGATGTAGAATAATAATGTACTTTCCATAAGTGTCCCGTTCTAGTACGTGACTTTTTAAAAGCTGTAGAATAAGTGTTCCAATTTGGTACGTCATCCCACGTACTAAAGTGAAACGCTTATGGAAAGTACATTGATATTCTACGACTTAAAAAAGTACACGTACTAGAACGGGACACTTATGGAAAGTACATTGCTATTCTACAACTTAAAAAAAGTAGACATACCAGAATGGGACACTTAGAAAAGTCCGTTGCTATTCTACGACTCAATCCCTATTTAATCAATAGTATCAACATTCGCTATCTTAGAAAAAGCTATCTAAGAAAATGCTGATGTGATAACACTTTACCCATAACACCCCGCGATGGCACCACAGAATACCAATGAAGCACTCTTTAGTTGAGATCCTCAAATAGACATAAATATACATATTAGGTGACTATTTTATTACTTATAACCAAAATAATCACCCACAGAATTAAATGCATGTAAAATTGGGTCAAAAGATGCACGTGAGGCTTATTAGTCCATAAATTGCAAGTTTAAAACAAACCAAACACATAATAGCAAGGCTGTCAAAATCGCGTGTAAACTCGTAGGATCGTACGAGTTTACGTGTTTACTAGCTAAAACCATGTAGGATCGTGGTAGGATCGCATATGTGATAGGATCGTAAGTAAGATCGTAGGATCGTCACGCGATCCGAGTTAACTTTTTTTTTTTTTTTTTTTTTATCTTTTAAGTTCGTCTTACTTGCTTTTGCCAAAAAACAAACATGTGTTTTACTAATGCCTAATAAGTAAATCACTATTGTTTCATTTTCTAAATAGATTATAGTTTATACCTAGTTTTCTACTTTTCTAAATAGATTATAGTCTAAAAGTTTTCAATAATTCAATTTACTTTACTTCATTGTGATTTTGAAATGCCACTAATGAAATGTATGTTTCCTTGAAATCATGTAGATGGCTCGTATGTATTGAGATATTTAGGACTCATGTTATGTAATATTATTCCGCTAAATCGTTAATTTAACGATTAAAACTTTATTTTTTATGTTTTATTATTACTTTGGTGTTTGAATTTTGAACTTTGTCACTTTTAAGAAGATATTATATGAATTTATTTTTGACGTTGAGTAGGAATATAAAACAGTTTGACTCGTTTATCATTTGTTTACAAACTATGACAAATTGGTAGGATCGTAGGATCGCGATCCGATCCTACGATCTCGATCTTGCAAAGACAAAAACGATCCTATGCGGGATCGCGATCTTGACAGCCTTGCATAATAGTACTCAACAAATTAATTCATTTTTCACCATCACTTTCCATGTACTTTTCTGCATTGTTTTGAATCCGGTTCAATAGGTTTGACCATCGGGTTAATTCAGGTATTTGCAATATTTAGGCTAACCAAACGGCTATAAAACGATTAACACAAATATGAACACACCCTAACTCCCGTATTAAAAACATCCAAGCCAAACTCTCTTAAAAATTACAATAAAAATTCATCCAAACATAACTCCCGTCTTAAATACTAGTCCAATCCTAGAATTTCTATAACTTTTGTTCTTTAACTCCTCTTATTTACCCGCCACTAATCCCCCATTAATCTTCAATCGACCCCACTGCGCTTGTATGAAACCAACAAAAATCCAACAATTGCTCATGCGACTTGTTAACCGTGAACAGTGGGATACAACATTATTTTTTTTCACTAATATTCATGGTTTCTGGCTTTATTCATGGTTACATTATTATGCCAATTCAGAACGCATTGGTCTTTGACTAAGTTCTAAACATATAATATACTATGTATAAACGAAGTCCCTAAATGAGTGAACATTCATGGAGTCATCTTCAGATTTCATCAGATACTAGGAAAGTCTCACCACTTTCTGAGGCAGAACTCGATAAGTGAAGTCCTGAACCTAAAAGAAGATGATTGAGTTAATGAGTAATGACAATAACTCACTAACTCCCATTGATTTCCTCAACAATCAAAGACATTTTGAACTTTGATACTTAGGAAAAGTATCTACGTATCTAAAATTTTAGGCAAGAACTTTCTTGTGAAGATAAGTAGAAAAGCACTTATGATAGAAAGTCAAATGAAGTACAAGAGTTGGTAGAAAACGGCAAACAATTGTCAACATTGTTAAAGTGAACTTGGACACATTCCAAGAATAGAAGCATTTAATGTAAGTGTGTAATTTTATATGTGGGAAATATTTTTGTCGGAAGTTCGCGTAGTTAAAAGGAAGCAACCAAAAATGTTTGAAGTTACGTCAACATGACATTTAAAGATGTAAATATATGATGTTGGTAGATATATCAATTGTATTAAACATAGAGTAATGATAAGGAGACCTAATTCATATGTTTAAATTCATACCTAAATAATAGATCATTTGACATGTGGAATCTATATATTCTCTTTTATAATACTCATCACTAATCTTACAATGTGTCATGATTTTAGAGTTAAAAATATCTTTAGGCATGAATTTTAGTCATGCAAATCATTTTTCTTAAAAATAATATGATTTTGGAACACAAGAAAAGAAAAAACAATATATATCTAGCTGGAAATTTGATTGTGTTGATTTGATAAAATAGAAAAGGATCATGTGAGATGGATGAAAGATTGGAAGTGTGGGTAAAAGGTCAAAGACCCGGTAAATATATTACTCCAAAAAATGTTTAAGTACAAAGGATATGGGTGAATCTCATATCTCAGCCCGTTACATAGGCGGAAAAGCTTACATAACAAGATACTTCCTATTCTTTAAACAAGAAAATAAACCACTACTCAAAAGATAACATTAGACTACTATGAAAACAAGATTACTTCCTACCAAGGCCTTGTAGCTTGATACCATAAGTGTCATAATAAGCATCCAAATTCCCTGGAAGATCGTAGACCTGATCCGCATAGTTATCATAATCATAATCATCATAATCATCTTCACGGTCATGACCACCACCAAATAGGTTCGTTGACTCATCAAAAGTGTTCACAACCTCCTCTTCATCACTCTCGAAATCAACAATCTCTCCCACCTTAGAGAATGGGTTAACCCTTTTAGTAGAAGACGTAGACGGAAAATCCTTTTTATTACTCGAATAATCAACCTTTTTAATAGGATTACCATCATTATCCACAAGAGTAGCTTTCCCATCAATAAGAAGCTTTTCAAACTCACCAATTTTTTCTACAATATGGGTAGGACCAACCTCGTTAGCTTCCATTGAATCACTCACAAGCGGTTTCTGCAATGTATTACTAGTCTTTGGAGACTCATGCTTCTTTTCATCCATTGTACCACCGGCATCCACATCCTTATTCACTTCCTTAGTAGGAATACCAAAGACATCGGTATCATCCATCCTAAGGGCATCAAATTTATTGGATGTAGCAACCTTAGTTCCACTCGTACCAGGCACATCAGCAGGAGGCGTTTTGGGTTGACATTGGAGCTTCTTACCCACATTTGGTTTTGTAAACCCTCCTTGACCCGAAGTAGTTAGACCACCTTGCTTACCCTTCTTCTTGTTGTTGACCGTTTTGAAACCATCATTAATACTCTTAGTAGGCTGAATAGGGGGCAACACAGATTTTGGACAATCAACAAGAGTATGACCAAAGATCTTACACGTATCACATCGAGGAGGTTTCCACTCGTATTCAACCCGTATCTTCTCAATAGTCTAACCAGACCCATCAAGTAGGGGTATTTCAACAGTTATGTTATCCCTAAGTACCTCATCCGCCTTAACTTCAATCAAGCACCTAGCAAAACTACTGCGGCCCCATGATTCCTTGCACATTTGGCTAGTATAAGCATCTAACATTTTCGGCGTACCAATCAATGTAGCAAGAAGACTAAGACCGTCATTAGAAAACATAGCAAGAGGAACATCATGGAACATAACCCACACCGGAATATTGGTCAAATCCTCTTTAAGTAAGTTGGTGTTCAAGGTCCATGGTTTAAGAATAATAGGAACATTTCTAATCAACCACGGACCATTTTCAAGGACATCATCAACACCTTTCTTTGAATTAAACTTAAAGAAAAAGAACCCCTTGCCATTCATCATAACCTTCTGTATACCATACTTAGCCCACACATTGCGTACATAATCATCAACAACAGGAAAAGCAATGTGTTTACCAAGGAAATAACCATAGAGAGTATTCTCATACCTAGTGTTCACCTCTTCAACCACTTTCATAGGGACAGTAAGATCTACACCATTCGTCATCTTGCTACACTCCAGTCTAAAAAAGATTGGAAGTGTGTTTTCAGTATAAAAAGTATCAGATTGGTATTAGCATACATTATTACTTATCTTTATATTTTATATATGTCCATGAATCGTAAAACATGCTTTTATCTATATACTTGTTAAGTGTAATTTTTAAAAATGTTAGTAGTTAAAAGAACAAAGTGACATGCCGAATATTTTTAGTTTATGTTCTTGGCTTCAAAATTGTGAGGTATGTTTCCCTTTATTTTTTTGTAATTTATGTTGTGTTTGGTATGCTTCAACGTTTTTGACAAACATGGCGTGAAATGTATGCGATGGTGTAAAATCATGTCATCATGTGTTATATATGTGTGGTTTTTTGTCAATCAAACACATGTAAAACAGGAAGTTACGGATCAAATCATCATGTTTGATAACACTACAACAAAGACTTATGAATATATTAGAGTAAACTGCAGAAATCGTCCTTAAGATTTTGCCAATAATTGTTGCAGCGTTCATTTTTTAAACTAACGGCCATTTATAATTCAAAATTTTCTGTTTATTTAAAGTTTTTCTATTTTTTTATATATCATTTTATAAAAACATATAAGTTTTATATGCTTATATACATGTTTTTATACACGTTCTTATATACGTTTTTGTATACATTCTTATATATTTTTTATACGTTTTTTATATAAGCTTTTATAAATTTTTAGATTTATTCTTATACACTTTTTATACGTTTTTATACGTGTTTATCTACGCTCTTATATACTTTTTATACGCTCATATATCTTTTCTATATACGTTTATATATATGTTTTTTATACATTCTTATATCCTTTTTATATGTTTTATTATGTTTTTATATACGTTTTAATTTATGTTCTTATATACTTTTTATAGACTTTTTTGTATACGTTTTGCATAGGTTTTTATATATGTTATTATATAATTTTTATAAGTTCTTATACATTTTTTTATATAATAAGTAGAGTTAATTACATAATCGGTCCTTGTGGTTTGTCGGATCTTGCAGAAAGTGTCTCTGTGTTTTTTTTTACGGGTCATGTCCTCGTGGTATGCAAAAGTTACGGGTTTGGTCCTTTGACCAATAATTCTGTTAGTTGACCGTTAACTTGAAGGGTATTTTTGACTTTCCATATGTCTTGGCAAACCACAGGGACATTCTCTGCAAGATCCGGTAAACCTTAAGGACCAATTATGTAATTAACTCAAAAAAAAAAAAACTGATTAAAAAAACTTTAAAAAAAAACTTTAAAAAAAAACGTTAAAAAAAATATTTATTATACTTAAATTTGGGCTTATTTATAATGTGAGGGCTTAAAAAAAATTATTAAAACTTAAAAACTTTTCTTAAACAGTTTTTATACGCTTAAAAAAAATTTATACGCATTAAAAAAAGTTTTTTTTGTACGCTTAAAATTTTTAATTAATACTTAAAAACCTATTTAATAAAAAAATGAAAGCGTATAAAAACGAATAAGAAGCGTATAAAAATTGATGAAAACGTATAAAAAGCTATTAAACAGACGAAAACGTATAAAAATGGATGAAATAATACAAAAATCGTACAAAATACGCATTAAAAAAAGTTTTTTTTTTAAGTATTAATAAAATTTTTTAACTCTCACGTTGTACATTAGCCAAAAAAATATATTTTAAGCCCTCACGTTGTGAGAGCCTAATTTTTTTATTTTTCATTTTTTAAAAAGTTTATTATACTTAAATTTTTAACCTCTTCTTTGGCAGCCACTAATTCAGCGTCTTTCGTCTTTGACCGTTGACTTTGCAAAGAAAGTTCTAGATCCATCTGACCTGCGAGTTGCCATTACTAGGCTATAACAATCTTTATTTTTTTTGGCTAATGTACAATTAGTCCCTCACAACGTGAGGGCTTAATTTTTTTTTTGTTAATGTACAACGTGAGGGCTTAAAAACTGTTTAATAAATTTTTTTTTGGGCAATTTCATATCTCCCCTCTTTTTTGTTGAAAATTTCATATATACCCAAACATGCATAAAAAAACATTGTACATTATGCATTCAATACTTGCACTTTGGGTATATATGAAATTTATCTTGAAAGTAGGGTGATATATGAAATTAATCCATTTTTTTTAAGCGTATAAAAATTGTTTAATAAATTTTATTAAGTTTTAATAAATTTTTTTAAGCCCTCACATTATAAATAAGCCCAAATTTAAGTATAATAAATATTTTTTAAAGTTTTATTTTTTAAACAGTTTTTTGAGTTAATTATAAAATTGGTCCTTAAGGTTTACCGGATCTTGCAGAGAATGTCCATGTGGTTTGCCAAGACATGTAGAAAGTCAAAAATACCCTTCAAGTTAACGGTCAACTAACAGAATTATTGGTCAAAGGACCAAACCCGTAACTTTTGCATACCAAGAGGACATGACCCGTCAAAAAAAAACACAGGGACATTTTCTCCAAGATCCGATAAACCACAAGGACCATTTATGTAATTAACTCTAATAAGCATAGTTGTCAGGATCCCGATCCTGATCTTAGGATCTTAGGATCTTACGATTTTACGATACTGCAAAGCAAAAACGATCCGGATCCTACATAGGATCTTTGCAAGCTTAGGATCTTATAGGATCCCGATCTTGACCATACGATCTTACGATCTAATCCGATCCGATCTTACTTTTCTCGGATTACAAACTAAAAACCAACAAATTTATGGGTTGTTTGTTTGTAGAATTCAAAAAACAACATGTTAATCTTTTTAAACATTTTATAATCATAATTTAGGACAACATTTATACATAAATTATTAAGAAATAACATTAGAGTAGGATCTTAAGATCCCGATCCGATCTTACGATCACGATCTAGCAAAGACGAAAACGATCCTGGGTAGGATCCCGATCTTGACAACCTTGCTAATAAGTATATAAGAATGTATAAAAATGTATAAAAATTATATAAGATTGTATAAAAAAATGTATTAAACGTATATAAAAGCATATAAAAATATATAAAAACTATATAAGAACATATATAAAAACTTATTAAAAAGCGTCTATAAAAACTAATATAAAAACGTATATAAAATGTATAAAAAGTATATAAGAACATATATATAAAAACGTATAAAAGCATATATAAAGAACATATACAAAAATGTATACGAAAACGTATAAAAAGTACATAAAAACATATATAAAAACGTATATAAAAACATTTATAAGAACATCTATAAAAATGTATATAAAGACGTATAAAAAGTATATAAGAACATATATAAAAACGTATAAAAAAACATATATAAAAACGAATGTAAAAACGTATATAAAACGTATAAAATGTATATAAGAACTACATATATAGAAACGTATAAAAGCGTATATAAGAATAATATGAGAATTTATATAAAAACGTATATAAACACATATAAAAAGAATAAGAACATATATAAAAATGTATAAAAGATATATAAGCATGTATACAGAAACGTATATAAGAACGTGTATAAAGACGTATATTAAAACATATACAAAAACGAATATAAAAGCGTATAAAAACTAGACTAAACTACATCGTTGGTCCCTAAAATTGTCACTGCGCTTCGCGATGGGACAAACTTGGGATTTATCATCGTGGGGAGTCCAAAACTTGGGTTTTTAATGCCAAACTAGTCCCTTGACCAAATTTCTGCTAATTTCCGCTTGTGCCTTGCACATGAGTGTAAAATGGTCATTTCATTGTTTTGGTTAATTACCCTTCATCTTCATCTTCCTCATATTTAAACCCAGATTCCGGCGACCTTAAACCCAGAATCCGGTGACCAAGAATTATATCTAACAATGCGTAAGAGGCTACTGGATGAATTTTGATTTTAACTCGGGTGTAGAAATGTAAGTTTTGATGCAACAGGAACAGAATTTGTGTGAGCATTTCATAGTGATGGCCATTGGTGTTGGTTTGTCTTTACAACAAAGGGAACATGTTTGGACCGATGAGTCGCCCTTAATAGGCAGATTCACGATTCCAATGGCCACTTGAGCTAGCCGCAGTGGCTCCTCAAGATCAATACTGGGAACACATTTTAGAACGAAATGTTCAAGATTTTCAACATGTTGTAATATTCTTTGCTTCAGCCGTGAGAAGCGGATTCTCGAGTGTTTCCTCAGTAGTTGTAATATGGCATGGAAATCACAACTTTCAGAATTAAGAATCCAAATGAAATGTCTCTACAAGTCAGTTTCAAAAAAATGCTACTCATTTTGTTGCAAGTCAGTTTCAACAGATGCATTATATACAAACAACATAAAGATTAGCATAATCACATTATAATTCAACTCGAAATAACTCACTTACCTGATTAAATAAGCTCACGGAGTTGGTGAACGCCTATACCCTTTTAATATTACTTCGTGTAGCTTCTGCCAAACCATCCATCAACGCCAAATAATCCGCAACCGATTCATCCACAAAAAATTCAAGCTTTTTTTGAATTTGGATCAAAGGAACCTTATGAACACTTTCCATCACCACCCAAATACCCGAAACATCAAAACCACTATTTCCAGGATTCCGAAATCGATACACCTTTAAAAAACATTCGTACCGAAAATTCATCCAAAGAATCATCTAAAAACCCAGATCCACTACTTGGAATAAAATCTAAAATAGACATCACGATAAACTAATAAAGCTTCTCAGCTCATATATGGGAATTTTGACTAGTAATGGATGAATTGAGTCAAGCCGTTATTTCATCTCTGATAAATCAATAAACTGATTTTAGTAGTATTTCATCAGCAACCAACCCGAGTCACATGATTGCTCAAAAGAGGCAAATGGGTCAGAAGTCACCTAAAACTTTATTAAATATAACAAACAAATTGCTAAAAGTTGTAGTCACTACTACAAAAATGGTCTTTTAGACCTTCTTATAAAGACCCTCTATGTAAAGCATAGGTCTAAAAAAGGATTTAACATGATTAGGCCGGTTACAATGAAAACAACGGGTCTAAATGTGTAAAATTACTTCTGGGCCGGTTACAATCTAATCAACCGGTTTAAAAGATTTTTTTTGGACCGGTGATGTTGAAACACGTCTAAAAGGTTTTGGGCGTGATTTAATTTTTCAACTCTTCAAACTTTTCAGCCACCCATCAAAACCCTACCTATCAAATAACGCAGTCACACTTTTTTCTCTTCATCTAATCAGTTCCCGTCACCACCGCCGTCAGATCCGTTACCACCAGGTTGACCTATCACCGCTGCCTTAACTAACCCCTAATCTGTGAGTGCTCTTGATTTCATAATTAATTTTGTATATGTTGCAGTTTTTGTTTTATGAAATTTTGTTATATTTTTGTTCGATTAGGCAGTGATGTTGATTATGTTGAGTTGTTGATTTTTATTGATTTTAAAGAAACCTTTTGATGCTCAAGTACTTGAGTCTTAACTTATTTATATGGATCTAGTAAAGTAGGATTAGTTAGGGTTACTTTAAGGGGGTGTTTGGGATTGCTTGTTTGAAAATAACTCAGCAAATATAAACACCATCGGCTTATTGGAATCTGCTTATGAAATTAGATCAACTACTTTTGATTGAAAATAAGCAGATAAACAAAAATAATAAGTTATTACGGACATAAGAATAGGGTACTATTGTGAATTATTGAATTAGAGGATTAGAGAATATGTGAAGTTCGTAATGAGATAAGTTTGGATACGTAAGAGATATAACGAGTTATTAGTATCTGCTTCTGAAAATAAGTAGATAAGAAGAAGCATGTTGGATAACACAAATGTGCTTCGATGTTAAAATTAGCAGAAAAACCTGAGATTCGGGTAAAATTTTGTGTTTGTTTGGATTAGAGAATATGTTTAGTTCGTAATGAGATAAGTTGGATATAGAAGCACATATCATAATAAACTTATTTAAGCCCATAAGTATCCAAATAATCCGGGGCTTATTAAATATAAGTCAAAATCAAATAAGCCGACATATAAGCTTAAACCAACACCCCAATAACTAGCTTAATGTATGAAAGTTTAAACTGTAGTTAGGATTAGCCAGGAAACTAAAAAGGGTGTTTGTTTTAAGCTTATTATTCTGGTTTATTGAACCTCTGTAAAGCTAATAGCCTCAGTTTTTAGGGCTTATGACCTTATCAACTTGAGCTTATAATAACCCGTCAGCTGAAGGTGATAAGCTCATTAGGCCAAAAGATTGAGCTTATTATCTTCTCAAAAGTTCAATAAGCTCATAAGTCGGGCAAATAAACTTAAGCAGAAATTGACGAATTAATGTTTACTATTGAATTAATGTTTACTACTCTATACATCAATGTGACTTTTTTGGTCTCATTCAAACCTGTTTGCTTTGCAGAAATTGACGAATATTATGCAGATGTAAGATTTGAAAGAATCGTGATCTTAAATGCCTTGGGCCTATTACAGCTACCTTTACTTCATGAAATAGGTGCGTGACATGTCTTTAAGTTTTGGACTTTTAGCAATTTAGCATGGTGTCAGCTTACTAAGTTTCTGTATGTGCACCAGATCCGATACAAACTATATACTTACCGTTTAAGCTTGGTTACAGGTCAACTTTTACAAGCTAAGGGTGATGTGGATCAGGCTTTTGCTTCATTCAAGATTGTATTAGATGGAGACCGAGATAATATCCTGCTCTTCTTGGCCAGGTATGTTGTATAAATAATTTCCTGAGTTGGTTGGTCTTACACGGCAAGAGAAATTAAGTACACAATAAGATTATGGAAGCTTCCTAGTGCGAAATATAACCTTGACAACACTTTTTTTTACAAGTAGTTATTTGATATGTTCTGTAATGAAGCTCAGTAATTAACATAAGAATAATTGTTAATCAAAATACTTTTTTTTTACAAGTAGTTATTTTGTTTTATTTGTGGTTCATTAATACTTAGTTAAATTGCTATTGGGGTATATCATATTCTTGTTAGATATGCTAATGTTATCTGTGCATTTAAATTGTTGTTCGTAACCCTCCAAAAGAAATAGACTCCATCACTGAATTAGGATTGTGTCTTCCGTCTTTGATTCACAAGGGTATGATGTAGAATAGATGCTAGCTATGGCTTTTCAATAGTTTATCATAGTATATGCTGATTTTGGATGTATTATCATAGTGTAAGATGAAACTAGGAGCTTTATAATCTATGGCTTTCAATAGTTTATAATTGTGCATCATTATTTGTAATGAATACTTTTTATGGCGTTAGTATAACAGGTTATATGGAAACTCAATATGAAACTTCTAATGCAAACACTCCTGTTGAAAACAACGGGGTATCGCCATCACTGATGACTGCAACTGCTACACAATATCAAACTAAAGCTGATGTTGTGACTGATTATCAACGTGTTCGAAAGTTTGCAACTTGGCAAGTGAAAGTGTGACAGGTGGTGTATGGAGCTACTGATATGTAGTTATTGTTTTGCATGGTGCTTGAGATGGCTACTGCAATTTCTCCGTACTTAGTTTGTAATTCTCATGCATGTTTTTTTGTTTGGTTTGTAATTCTTTAACGATACTATTAAGTTTTTTTGTATTTGCCTATTCTCGAGCTTAAATATAGGACTCAATAAGCAATCCCAAACAACCCTTTATACCTAGTTTCAATAAGCAATCCAAACAACCCTTTTTATAAGCATTATAGAGAGGGTTATGTGAGATTGCTTATTGAATCTCTACTGATAAATGGGTTGTTTGGGATTATTATTTTTTTTATTAAAATTCACATAAAAACCGGTTATAATGATACAAACTGGTCTTAATATACTCTTTTAGACCGGTGTTTCAACCGGTTTATATGGCTTTCATCAACCGGTCCGAATAATACTTTTTTAGACCGGTGCTCCAACCGGTCTATATGACTTTGATCTTTTAGACCTCCCACCTTTTAGACCGGTTGGGTAACCGGTCTAAAAGCTCCAACCGGTCTATATGACTTTGATCTTTTAGACCTCCCACCTTTTAGACCGGTTGGGTAACCGGTCTAAAAGGCTCTCACAACCGGTCTAAATGGTCTTTTTTGTAGTAGTGAGTTACCATGGTTAGCTTAGTAGTATTCATCAAAATTCATCCAGTTGCCTCTTACGCATTGTTAGATATAATTCTTGGTCGTCGGATTCTGGGTTTAAGGTCGCCGGAATCTGGGTTTAAACATGAAGAAGATGAAGATGAAGGGTAATTAACCAAAACAAATGAAATGACCATTTTACCCTCATGTGCAAGGCACATGGGGAAATTAAAAGATGTTGACTAACAGAAATTTGGCAAATGACTAGTTTGGCATTAAAAACCCAAGTTTTGGACTGCCCACGATGATAAATCCCAGGTTTGTCCCATCGCGAAGCGCAGTGACAAGTTTAGGGACCAACGGTGTATTTTAGTCTAAAAACTAATATAAAAATGTAAATGTTTTTATAAAAACGTATAAGAATGTACAAAAAGTATATAAAAATATATAAAAAAACATATAAAAATGCATACATAAACGTATATAAAAAAGTATACAAAAACGTATATAAAAGTATCTAAGAACATATATAAAAGCGTATATCAAAAATCAAAAACATTAAATAAACCAATTTTTTTTTAATTATAAACGTTCATTAGTTTAGAGAATGAGCGCTATAACAATTATTGGCCAAAAGGGCTAATGTGAAGTTCCTAACGGAATCCACTTAATACCGGTTAAAATCAGGGACCAAAACTTTCTAAAAGGTTTGTTTTAGGGATGATTTATGCACTTTCAAACTATTTAGGAAGAAACTTGCAATTAGCCAAACTTTAGGCGTTTCAGTTACTCGCAGTTATTTCGGGATACTTCTTTCACATAAGACTTAGGCTACTGAGGTTCTTGAACGCGCTAATATGCTCTCTTGTAACCTTTGTTGGACTTTGGTTGATACTGAGTCCAAATTAGCTAACGGCGGGGGATGTTGTTCGACCACACCTTATATCATAGTCTTGCAGATGCTCTCCAGTATCTCACTTTTACGCGACCAGATATCTCTTATGTTGTGCAACAGATTTCTCTTTTTATGCATGGTCCTCGCGGGCTGCACCTTTTCGCTGTTAAACGTATTCTGCGGTATGTTCAGGGCACTTTAGACTATGGATTATAGTTTTACTCCTCGATCACTACATCTCTGGTTGCATATTCTGATGTTGACTGGGCTAGTTGTCCTACAACACGCCGATCTACCTCTGGTTATTGTGTTTTTCTTGGCAACAATCTTCTCTCCTGGTCCTTTAAGCGTCAGGTTACGCTCTAACAATCCAGTGTTGAGGCTAAGTATCGTGGTGTTGCCAATGCTGTTGATGAGACTTGCAGGTTGCGCAATATTTTGCGGGAGCTTCAATCCTTATTTTTTTCGCAAATTTTGTGTATTGTGACAATATGAGTGCGGTTTATTTGTCTTCTAATCCAGTTCAACATTAATGAACAAAGCATATTGATAAATATAAGTGGACTGAATTCGTAAGTTGGGTTTGTTTAGTATTATAGGGACGCTGTTAAATTTCAGCTAATGCATTCTCAATGAATGCATATCAGTGTTGGGTATGTGAGGTACTAACAACCCAGGCTTCTAACAACCTGAATTTGAAATGCCTCAACAAATCTTGAAGGTCGTGTAAACGTGAAGCCCCCCACGTCCTTGAACATGAAGCTCAAATAGTGAACTGAACCTCAGGTCACTGAATACTAAGAGTGTCCCTGAAAAACCAGGGTAAGATGGTTGTGTCAAGGTGAATAAGAACAGAGTATGTACATGTTATGAGACTTACGGGTTACACTAATAAGGAGGGTCATCTGAGCTGAGCCTGAGTGGGTTGAAACTCGATCAAGAGTGGTTAGAATGACACAAGAAGGTTATGACTCAAGGTATGATATCAGATTGTTCATGTCACTCAAACCAAATAGTGACCCTGAACCCAAGCTCCAGAAGCAAGCATCTCTGAACATTCAGAATTTCCAGGTACTTGAATATTCTAAAAATCAAGGTGAACATAGACATGAATGAAGCAAGGGAATTAGAACCTTCAGGTCCTAAACCCCAAAATAAACCTGCATGTTCAAGTCCCTGAATATCACAAACACTACCATCTGATCTTTGAAGCCAAAACCTAATACCCAAAAACCTAATCCCACAACCTGATAAACTGTATCAACCTGAACCCAAGTCCCTGAGAAAACCAAAACCATAACCTAAACCTGTTTCACCAAGGCTATTTGTATATTCAAATAGGAGGAGACTGTTGGGTCAAAAACTAACCCAATTACCCTTGACAAGGATTTGAAAATAAAATAGCCTAACTTACCGAATAAATAGCGAGTTACTCACTGCTAAAGAAAACAGTGAGTGTCGTATAACCTTAAACATCAAACAAGTCACTGAGTGAACAGTCACTTAGTGAGTTACCTTCATGATGTTTAGACTCAGTTTAAGAAGAAATACTCATCATTCAGTGAAGCGGTACTCAGTAAATGATCCCCGAGCCAAAGAAGAAGGTAATAGATTCAATGAGTGATGACAATAACTCACTGACTCCCTGAAGACTATCTCTGAACAAACTGGAAATATGACAACAAGTACTAAAAGAAAGTCCAAGCAAAGTACAAGGAATTGCCATATAAGTGGGAATAAGTTGGCATCCCTCCAAAAGCATGGTTGTTGCATTCCCAAAAGAGGAAGATGGTACTTCTCCACCAAAAGCAAGACAAGTGTCAACAACCATCACATGTTGTACTTTGTATTTCTTAGCTATATATGTATAGTTTCAAACAGAGATAGTTAAGGATTCTTCACACAAAAAATGTATAGTATAGTATTGTATAGTTGATAGAATCTTCCTATTTAAAATTGAAGAGTATACATTATCATTCAATCCCAATTGTAGTTCCATATAGAATGGGGGTAATAATTCTTAATAAAGCTAGAATTAAACGTTGAAAACTACAATGTGTGTTATTAGTTGTCATTTGGTTATTGGTAAAATATAATCATAGTTTACACAATTATTTGGACCAACAAGGGGTTACCTTTTGCATTGTTTGATGAGTTTCAAGCCAGTTTGAGCGTTCATCCTTCTCCCGCTCCAACTGCGAGGGGCTATTAGCGGATTAGTTTAGGGCTTTGCGGTTTGTCATGTTTAGTTAGCTAGAGTTTTGGCACGTATACTAGTTATATAATCTCCATTGTACTTCATTATTTGATAAGCCATGACATAAATACTGGCATGCCAGTTCTGATGATAAACCATGCACGTATTAGCTTTAGCTTGGGTTTGTTTTGTTTCAGGTTCTTTTCCTGAGACCATCCTTTCTTTTTTGAATTTATTTGCCCCTTCCTTTTGGGTAAGGTGTGCTAATAATATAGGCTTTTCCAAAGAAAGATTATTGAAATATATACCTTTACAAACTTATGAAACTTAAAGGACTTAATGTGTAATTTTTCTTAGCTAGTTTTTAGATAACATAACTTTGAGATGTTTTTGTAAGGTTTTGTTTGTGCAAGGAGGGTTTGGAGTGTAAGTCTACAGTATATAATCTCCTATCTCTGCTAGGGTTTCTCATTCATTTATTCATCCGTTTCTCACACAAAGTTTTATGCTGTCAAGTTTGTTTTGATCAAGATCATTGATCATATTGCTATTGGTTACCAGTTTTAGTTTCGTTTATATTTTGTCAAGATCTACTTGATCTTGACTGCTAGTTTGGTTTCTGGTTAAGTGTTGTTGGTGTGTGAGTCGTTGTAACTTATAGCACTCATTAGGAGGACTATCATCTTTTCCTTTGTATTGTAGGGCAAGCACTCGTTTAAAGACTTGTCAACTTTCTTTATTATTATAATAAAAGTATTATCGAAGGGGTGGTTGGTTTGGTGATTAGATACTTTGTTGTTTTGGTACCATTTTTACAAAGATTTACAAACTAGTGGGCAATAAATTGTTTACGAACTGTTTATAGGTAGAAAAGTAGAAATTATGAACAAATTATCAAAACAATCAACAAATCTTAGTTCTCAAACCAAGAACCTTTATTAATCACAATCACAAACCCAGAACAATATCAAGAACCACAACTGAAAACCTAACTGATCTCAATCAGTTACCAGAATAGTAATCAACCAAACTAACCAAACAATCTCCCACTGCTACTCAGGTGGAGATCTATTATCTAACTTGATAATAGTTCTATTACAATCAACCAAGAACACAAGAGAATGAAACTTAACAGATCTTAACAAAGATCAACTTTAGGGTTTGTGATTATTGAGAGAGAAGAAGTAAGACTTTTATTTCTGGATATTGAAGTCAGAAGACCCGATAGAAGACCAGCTTATATACTGCACCACTTTGCATACTTGACACAAACAATCCTTCAACTTCTAGACTTGACCAATACATTCCATAAGCCCAAAAGTAACTAAACTGAAATATCAAAAATATGCAGAATAAGTCCCTTAGATATAAACATACAGAATAAGATTATACTTTTAACAACCTCCCTTAATCTTATTCTGAAAAAGATCAATATGATTAAGCTTAGAACATAGCAAACTATGTTGTTTTGTATCCAATCCTTTAGTAAGCACATCTGCTATTTTATTAGCAGAGCTTATTTTCTCAGTTTCAATTACCCCAGCAATAATTTTTTCTCTTACAAAATGTAAGTCTATTTCCAAATGTTTTGTTCTTTCATGAAAAATAGGATTGGCAGCAATCTTAATTGCTGAATTACTATCACAAAACACTTTAACAGGTAAAAGATTTTTACAATTTAAATCTTTCAAAATTTTTAAAATCCAAACAATTTCAGAAGTTACAGAAGCTAAAGCTCTGTATTCTGCTTCAGTAGATGACTTAGAAATAGTGTTTTGTTTCTTACTTTTCCAAGATATCAAGCATCCACACATAAAAACACAATAACCAGTTACTGACTTCCTAGTAACAACACATCTAGCCCAGTTAGCATCAGAAAAACCTTTTAACTCAATTGTTGGGCTAGTACTTTTTTCAATGTTTAACCCTTTACCTGGAGACCCCATAAGGTATCTTATTACCTTTAATGCAACATCCAGATGAGATTTCAGAGGACTATGCATAAACTGACTAAGACAAGAAACTGCATAAGAAATATCATGCCTAGTAGTAGTAAGGTAAATGAGCTTACCAATCACCTTTTGATAGTCAGTAATATTCTCAAGTTTAGGATTAGTCTCAGAAGCCTCACTAGTTAGAGCAAGATTAGGCTGCAAGGGAACAGAAGCAAGCTTTCCAACAAGTAAACCAAACTCAGAGATAAGATCAAGAAAATATTTCCTTTGAGACAAACACAAACCATTCTTAGTTTCTAACACTTCAATACCAAGAAAATATTTTAGTTTGCCAAGATCTTTAATCATGAATTTGCTCTTCAAAAACTCCTTAACACTATCAATTTCATGCAAACTGTTTCCAGTGATTATAATATCATCAACATAAACCAGTAATGCAACAAAATTATTATCACTAGTTTTAGTAAACAATAAGTAATCACTTTTACTTTGCACAAAACCATTTTCAATTAAAACAGCAGTTAACTTAGCATTCCACTGCCTAGGAGCCTGCTTAAGCCCATACAAACTCTTCTTTAATTTGCAAACTCTTTTATCATTAGAATCATAGTAACCAGGAGGCAATTTCATATAGACAGTTTCATCAAGATCACCATATAAAAAAGCATTGTTAATATCTAACCGAAACAAGCCCCAATCATTTTGAACATCAAGATTAATAAGGCATCTAACAGTAACTATTTTAACAACAGGAGAGAAGGTTTCATCAAAATCAATTCCCTCCCTTTGATTGAGACCAATAGCCACAAGTCTAGCTTTAAACCTATCAACCTCACCTTTAGACTTATACTTGATCTTAAAAACCCACTTACTGCCTATAGCTTTCCTACCAGCAGGAAGCTCAACAATCTCAAAAGTATCATTTCTATGTAAAGCATTCATTTCATCATTCATAGCATCATTCCAATGTCTATGTTTAGAAGCCTCCCAAAAGGTTTTTGGTTCAGATAGTTGATTTAAAGTAATAGAAAAACAATAGTTATCCTTAGATAAAAAAGAATAGTTAACATACTTTTCTAAACCAAATTTAACTTTTGAATCAACTACAAAATCATTATAATTCTTTGGAAAAACTGAAGGTCTGGAGGACCTTCTAAAACCAGTATCCTGATGACTTTCCCGAGACTAAAAGAGAGACTCATTACCCTCAGAATTTGGATTATTAACATTTTCCTCAAGGGCTGCAGACCTCTCATCCTCACTGGTAGAATCATTTAAGTTAGAAGAATGCCCCCCAACATCCTCAGTAGGTAACTTAAAAGGACTGCCTAGAAAAGGAGATGGTCTGCCATGCCTCTTAGGGCTGAGATCATTATTGTGATCATCATTGGGTAGGTCAGGTAGGTCATCAAGAGTATCAGAATTGAAAAAAGTTAGGTGACCAGGATCTTGATCAGACTTAGAAGAAATAGTAGCACTTTGTTTAAAAAGAAAGATATCCTCAAAAAATTTAACATCCCTAGAGAAAAAAAACAAGTTTCTGATCAAGACTCCACAATTTGTATCCCTTTTTAGAATTAGAATATCCAATTAAAACACTCTTTTCAGACCTACTACCAAATTTATCATGACTATTCAGAATAGTGGCATAAGCAAGACCCCAAACCCTCAAGTGCAACAAAGAAGAGAAATTTATGCACAAGTTCAAAAGGAGAAAGCCCATTAGCACAGAGGAAGGCAATGTTAATCAAGTAAGTAGTAATAGAATACACTCAGACCATATTAGGGGAAGCCCTCCAGAAACAAAAGCTAGACAACATTAAGAAGACTTATGCTTCCTCTCAAATCCCATTTTGTTGAGGGGTATAAGTACAAAAGTCGATGAACATTTTTTCTCACAAAAATAAGGTAAAGCTGCTGATTAACAAATTCAGTCCCATTATCACTCCTGAAGTTTAACTTTCTTATTAAACTTTTAGATAGTTATAAAAAACCATTAAATTTTCAAAAACTTCAGTCTTGTTTTTCAAGAGATAAACCCAAACAGCTCTGGAAAAATCATCAACAACTGTGAGAAAATATGTATAACCATCCCTACTAATAGTCACTTAAGGACCAGCATAAGTCTAAGTGAACTAAATCACCCAAATTTTTTTAGATATGATCACTTAAAGGAAGGGGTTCTCTGGTTTGTTTAGCCTTTTGACAAATATCACAACATATTTTAGAATCTTTGTTAGAAAAACCCAAAACAGGTTTCAAAACATTTAAAACTTGGTCTGCAGGATGGCCAAGTCTGCATTGGCCAAGTATACTTGGATAAAAACACACAGTGTTAACAGAGAAAACCTCTCAAGTCTTTTTGATTTCCATCAAAGTAATATAATCCACCAATCTGATTACCAGTCCCCAAAATTTTCCCTGCCCTCAAGTCCTGATTTAAGATATAGCAATGAGACTCATCAAAAGCAAAGATCAACTTACTATCCCTGGCAACCTTATGAACAGATAATAAACTAACACAATACTCTGGAACAACCAGAACATCATACAAAGTTAAATAACTAGTTAAAGGCATATTCCTAATTTTAGTTATAAAAGCTTCAGTACCATTAGGATGAGAAACCTTAATCTTAAGATGAGAAACATCAACAACATTCACAAGAAACTTATTAGTGTAGGTCATGTGCTGATTAGCACCAGAATCAGTAATGACACCCTTACTAGCTAGATTATTATGCAGCTCACTATTAGAACAAAAAAACTTTTCAAAGTTTTCATTAAATAATCTGCTACAATTATAAAAAGTACCTGCCATATTGGCCTGTATACCATGTCCAGAACCAGAATTTTCTTTAATCAAAGAAATAAGAGTGGCCATTTGATCATCTGTGAAGGCAGAAGAAGGACTAGTACCCACAGAATTGTTAGAAACATTCTTTCCTTTATTGTTTTGAAAACTCTTCTTTTTACCAAAATCAGCAGGATATCTAATCAGTTTAAAACACCTATCAATAGTATGTCCATTGAACCCACAATGTTCACACACAAGAGAAGAACCCCGCCAGTTCTTCTAAAATCATTAGGTCTAGGTCGAGTACTAGGTCTAAAAGAATTCCCAGAAGTTTGAGACCTCTGAGAATTTCCTTTACTACCCACATTAGAGAAGAACAGGACGAGGCCCTTTGAGAAGGACCAGCACTAGAACTAGACACTACGACTCTATGGGACTCTTCACTAGATATAACAGAAAAGGCACCTTTCACATCAGGCAAAGGATCTCTAGCAAAATATACTTCTAATTTGCATATAGATTCATCCAGTCCATTAAGAATTGCATTAATTCATAAGTGATTATGTTTTTAAATCCTCTGCTGCATGACAAGTGCACCTAGGTAACTTGACCAGGGCATCAAATTGTTTCCACAAGGTACTAAGTTTGTTAAAATACTCAGCAATAGAAGTACCATTTTGACTTAAGGAGTTAATTTTATGATGCATATTGAAGGTAGACCATCAATCTCTATAAAGTTTCTTTTAATTCATCCCACACATCATAAGCCTTTTTTGAAAAAATTTGACCCAAGAACAAATCTTCTGATATGGAATTCAAAATCCATCCCAATACAACAACATTAACTCTATCCCATTGTCTTCCTAAAACTTCATCAATATGTGATCTAGTGCAAGTACCATCAATAAATCCAGTTTTATTTCGGCCTTCAAGAGCCAACAACATAGCACAAGACCACACATTATAATTTTCAGTCCCTTTTAGTTTAATAGAAACAACAATCAAGGTAGCAGAATCATTAGGATGCAAATGAAGAGGATGACTAAGATCCAACTTACTAATCAAAGTAAGGCTCCCTTCACCTCATATTCATCATCCAGTATAACCATGAGCAGAACATCTTAAGAAAGCATACAAAACAAAACAACCAAACTACAAGCACTTTCGAAGGAGAAAAGAAAGAAAGTTCCCAGGGCTTTCCTTGCCACTCAAGGTGGTAGGTCAGAGGCCTTAAACCACAATGAGATAAACAAACACTCAAACACCACTAAAATACACACAAACAACAAAGAATCCAACAACAATCAAGCAATATAGCAAGAAAAGAAGCAAGAAACAAGTTAAAGGTGCGAGAGGTGTTACAGTGATATCAAAAGCAGTAGTATGAGGCACAAGAGCTTGAGGTTCTTGATTACTTAGTCAAGAACCCAAAAGAAAATCCCAGAATCACTCCAAGTCAACCCAAAAGTCCAAGAACCAAGAAAAGATAATCAGAATCA
>OU343225.1:40806412-40900430 GCA_910596185.1 Chrysanthemum makinoi | reverse complement strand
TCATTGTACTTGTTTGAGTGTCGCTATTTATTTTACAATAATGGGCCATGCTTAGCACGGCCTTAAGACTTCACTAGTAATTTATACAAATTTTTCTATATATTTCTGATAGATGCTTTCGTGTCCAATATCCATGTCTATCTATCTATACCTATAAACTTAAATTAATGTTTTGCCTAAATTACTCTGAATTAATCTTAAAAACTCTATATAAAGAAATACTGAATCATTCACGAAAAGTAGTGAACCAAATAAATCTGTTGAAGGAAACTATTAAAAATATTGCTTGAAAATATGTCAACTATTGAACCATTCACGAAAAGTATGATAGTTTTTTTTTCCCTCAATATAGAACTAAATAAGCCGGTCCTTGAAGATTTGGGCTACAGGTGAACGTTTGTTGATGGTTCCATTTTGATCAATTCCATATGAATTTTCCTTTTATTTTCCTACTAGCTTATAAGACCCGTTGACACCGGGTTATGTTTAAAAAAAAATATAAATGAGATGATAATAGAATAATCTAATAATGAAAGAAAACAATGAAAGAAAACAAATAGTGAATCTGTTATTTATTAATATGAAGTCATAAGTCAAGTACAATATATAATACAATTATTGTAAGTAATAATGTAATAAACAACCATTCACGTGGTCTTCAATCTTGCACCTTCAAAAGTATGTAGTGGGAAGTAGATGAATTGGTAAGGCAATACAAATTCGTCGAGAACCTAACAAACCATGAAAAGAATGTGTAAGTAAAACATTTGTGTGAATTACAATAAACATGTAAAAAACAAATTCGTATCACATTAAGTGAATATCCGAACATACCTGTTGATAACTGATCAAAGACCGTGAAGAACCTCTTTATAGACTACATTTGTAGTAGTCTTTAATAAATTACGATCGGCATCAGAAATAACAACCTTCAAACCCTTTTTGCTTTTTACGCGTGAAAGTGCGACATATAATTGTTCGTGTGTGAAAACAGGACGTGGTAGGTATAAACCAACTTTCGAAAGTGATTGTCCTTGGCTCTTGTTTATCGTCATGGCAAAAGAACTGACACAGAAATGTTTGCGCACGATCTTGAGAGGTAAACGTTTATCCGATGGAGTAATTTTCAACCTTGGAAGTATAACCGTCTGCCAAAATGTGTTAATTATTTTGGCTTGAATAGAGGCACGCATTAATTTAGTCACTTGAAGCCTTGTCCCATTACATAAACCTTGTGATTGATTAATGTTTCTCAACAACATTATTGGGACACCGACCTTCAATGCGAGCCTATGGTTTGGGACACTCGAAAATTTTAAACCGTTGATAAATTCAGGTGAAAAGACGGCTTGGTCTATAGCACCACCACGGTGGTTTTATCTATGTTGTAACAACTAAGATAAACCATTTCTTCACCAGGAAAGGTTTGAAGCAAATGATCGTTATACGTCAACCACTTCATTGGTTGGAGCAAGAATGGCCTTTTCCTGGAAGTAAGACGGATCACCTATATTATCCAAAATGTTTGGGTAAGTGAAATCTATAATAGATTGTACGGGATCATTAGTTTCATGTATTAGAATATCTTGAGGTATATCTATCAAAACCTCTCCGTCGTGTTGTCCTCCAACATCTCCATCTCCTACTTTCAATATCCATTCGGCAAATTCCTTTATCTCAGCTACATCTTAAGGCCGTGATCCAACCGTAAAGCATATTAGCGGTTAATTTTAAGACTTTGCAATGATCCTACAAGTACGATTGTTTTAAAGATGCATTAATGTCTTGGGGAACCTTTGGAATAACGGGACACACTTTCAAATCACCGCCAAATACTAAAGTCATATTACCAAAGGGAGCATCAAAAGTGTCGTACTTGTTCTTACGCAAGATATCTCTCAAGGACCTATCTAAAGCCTCAAAGCACAGCTTATTTGTCATGGGAGCCTCATCCCAAATAATAAGCTTGCATTTCTTCAACAACATGCCCAAGTCACTTTGCGGAGTTATTGAGCACGTAGAAGTCTCATCAATATTTATCGGAATATGAAACCTCGAATGAGCATCCGTCCTGACATCAATAAAGATGCAATGCCACTTGATGCAACGTTTATGACTATGTCACCATTTCTTATAATCCCGGCAGCAAGGGTTTTCCATAAATATGTCTTACCAGTCCCTCCGTATCCGTATACAAAATAATTTCCTCCTCTACCATTTGTAACGGACGTCATGATGGTGTCATATACATTTCTCGTTCGTGGTTAGCAATATAGAGTCTCGTATTCACTCAGCTTTAACGATGGATTATAATCTCTCTCAGCAAAGATTAGCCTGTTACCAAAGTCGGCCATGTAAGTCTCATCTGGATAAGGAAGTTCTGGAAAAGCTTTTAAAGTGGTGCCTCTTGAGCGCATAAGTTGTTCGATATAGAACAAACAAACATTCTTTTCTCGTTCTTAGTCGTCGTAACCGTATCAAAATAGCCATATATGATAGTAGCTTATGTATGCAAATAACATTTGTCAAAAATAGTGACCATTGTACGATATTTATAGACTAACACACATATCCTAAGAATCAGTAGATAATTTTTTTGTTGAGGTGACTTGCAAAAAGATGGTCTTTTAACAGGGATGATAAATCACTAATTTGTAATAATTAACCATTTCCATTCATGTATAAATTTATATAAAAAGTTAGTAACAAAGCTAAGTTGGTGGTTATACGGAATGCCTAAAATTTTCTTCTTGTACTCGACATCTTCTGATAGCAAATGCCATGTTTGCAACCAAACTGTCAATGGTGTGTGAAGCTCTTTTTAGGACAATAATGTAACAAAAAGGTCGCGCAAATGCTCAGCAGAGGACCAATGGGCTGCTCTTTTAATACCCTCAATATGTTCCTTGTCGTCATCTAAAAGTCTGCTGCGTGCAGAGAATCTTTGTAAGTAGGATAAACTACACCGTTAATTTTCCTTATATCAGCGTGATTTCGACAACCTTTTTGACTATTTAGTAGCATCCGACAATAGTAACCTTCACTTTGAAACTGGCACATTATGAATTCTGCCAATTGCATATTGTTTCTTCCTATGTGTCCACATTCTTTTTTCAAGATTCCATACAAATTTTGTAGGAAACTCAGCATATGTTAACTCCTTTGCTGATGGATACATTTCGTTCATATGCATCCATGATTCGAACATAGAAGCACCAACCGTTGGTTTGTGAATAACGGTTTCAAGGTCAAGTTCACCAAATACAACTGGTGGTTCGCCGAGATGAAATGAGAGACGCTCGACATTTGGTGTTCTATAATTTATCTCGAATCCAAATATTCTCCATGCGGCTTCACAATGACGGTACCTACAATCATAGAACGCCTTAATCTCGTCAACAGGTTTATGAATTTGTTGACCGTCTTCCGTTGTTGCTGGTTCATACAACTGTCTTTGATACTCTATCAGGACCTTTGTTTATGTATTTAAACAAATATTTTATTGATCCTTTGATTGCACCATTCAACATTGATGTGGCATTGGTAACGTTTCAATAACACAACATTATACGGAATAATAACAAAACGTTGTGCAACTTATGTCCCCTCTTAACAACATGGATCCCGTTATCACGTCTTCTATATACAGGGTAGCCTTCCGAGTCAACAGAGTTGTGTTGCATAAACCTTTTAGGGAAGTTGTGGAAAACTAGAAGGGGGGGTTGAATAGTTTTACCAATTAAAACTTCCTTTTAATCTATTTAGATCGACTTATGTCAATCTATTTGGATGTGTGTGTTGGATGTTGATAAACAAACATGTAAAGGTAAGTAATGAAAAGATTAGAGTAAGAAGCACAAAACCACAACGCAAGTATTTATAGTGGTTCGGCTACAAGGTCACCTTCCTTGCCCTACTCCACTCCCCGAGTCACCTACTCGAGAGTTCGTAATCACTACACCAATCTCCTTATGGCGTAGAAGCCTTCACAACGTCGCCTACTCTTTTTCCGGTACTAGGCTAACCACCGGGTTCTTTCACTCCAAGGTGAACCACACCTACACAACGTCGCCTACCCTTTATAAGGTACTAGGCTAAGTACCTAGTTCTTTCACACCTTAGGTGAACTACACCTTCACAACGTCGCCTACCCTTTATTAGGTACTAGGCTAAGCACCTAGTTCCATTGCAATGGAGGAACTACTACCACACTACACCAGACTAATCCCAAAGGAAATATACTCCTTTACAACATCATCAAGGATATCAATATCCTTGGATCTAAAACTAGACTATCTTGTGCATCGAAACACACCATATCGAATGTACATCTAAGGCACCTTTCACTAATGCCTTTGACTAGATCTACAAGACACCTTTCACTAATGTCTTGTGTCTTCACTTCTAAGCACCTTTCACTAATGCTTCTTTGTCTTGACTTCTCAGCACCTTTCACTAATGCTTCTTAGTCTTGACTTCCAAGCATCTATCACAAGTGCTTTATCCTATAGACGATAGATACCCTTCACTAATATCTTCGTCTTGATTCTTAAGACATCTTTCACTAATGTCTTCAACACTACACTTCTTTGAAGAAATAAGGGAATCATCAACAAGAAGACTTCAGTAGCCTTGATGATGAGGAAGCATGGCAACTCATCGAATTGAGCTTGCTTGACTTCAAAGGTGGTGATCTTGCCTTTAAGAGGAACCTAAAAGATCACACAAAAACAAAACTACAAACATAGATCTCTTGGATCTAAGGTTAGTGAGATTTAACTCAGGGAGAAAGTATATTGAAAGGGGGTAAGAAACAATGAAGAAATGGCTCACTATTTATAGAGGAAAAACCTCTACTGTTCCCCGGATCCCACGGATCCCTACCACAAGGGATCCGGCTAGCACAAAGCTAGGGATCCGTGGTCCTCCTCTTGCCCATGGGTATTTTAGTTATGGGTCATGGGTCATGGGTTATGGGTTGATCCATGGTTTTCTTTCTAGATACAATGAACTTGGTTAAGTGGTATATATAAAAACATGGGTTATGGGTCAAAACCATTTGCTAGTATTTACCCATTTAGTATATACTTGTATTTACCCATTTTAGCATATACTTAGTTTTACCCATTTTAGCATACTTAGTTTAAGTATATGTTTAACCCAATATGTAAACACTAGTTGTTGTACATATTTATCTAAATCATAAAACCACTTATACTTGTTTTAGTGTTTTATGTGAAAGTGTAAGTGTGTTAGAAAACTATTAGTCCAAACCATTTACGTATTTTATTTGTTTCGTTAAAACGATTTTACTTTTGTTATCGACAAAACATTAGAAGATCGTAAAATATAAATAAACGTTTTTACGGCTTATTTGTATTAACAATCTCCTTTTTTTGTTGATGACAAAACATAAAATTATTTTAAGGAAAAAGCTAAAATTCGTAAAATTTGAATTTGTAGTTTTTACTTTCTTCTCCCCCTTTTTGTCGAAACAAAAGTGTTTGAAGGAAGGCAACACATTGGTTTTAAGAAAAACATGTGAAAGAAAAAACAAAAAGAACTAGAGAGCAAATAACGGGAAAGGATCTCGTCTTTTACTCCCCCTTGACGAGTCCATCCCTATGTAAGGGCGTCAAATAAATGATACTAATCTTGTTTGTTTGCAAATAAGTTTGCAAAAGATATCGTCTATGAGACGAATGTGCTCCCCCTTGATTATTGCAAAGGGATGTCACGAATTGTAAACCTAGTATTGCAAGTAATTTGCAATGTATTGCATTGACATAAAGCTCCCCCTAGCTTTAGGATGTCAAAGTCTTCATATGTAAATTGAATAACTACAAAACAAAGGTTAGAAAGCAAGTATAATTCACAATTTCATGCAAATGTTATCCAAGTTAGTAGAAAGAAAGCTTTCTGTTTCACGGATCCCGCGGTTCCCTCCTAGTAGGGATCCGTCTAGGCAAATCTGAGGGATCCGTCTGGCTGATGAATAAAGTCATCAAAGATTGGTATAACAAGAATGTTAATACTAAAAGAGATATGGATTATATAGTATACTCACATACTCAGAAATATAGCAAGTAGCATGTAATTCCATTTAATAAACAAGAGTTATGATATACATGACTCGAAAAACAAGACAATAGACAATACATGACTAGGAATTTCTAGATCACCTAACGCTTGAAGCTAAGACACCACTATAATCTTCTAGCTAAAATTTTGTTTAGGTTTAATCTCGTCGAAACGTTCGAGGAGATGATAGAACATGAAACGTTGGTCTTCTCGTACTTCATGTATCAAACTTTCAACATGTTGACAATGATAGCAATCTTTGTCATGGCTAGGTAGTGGTGGTGGATGAAATGAAATGGCTTGATTCGAAGGATCAAGTGAAGCGGCTTGTGGAGCTTCAAACGATGGAGGGATTGGTGGAGGTGCATTTAAGAATGACTCAACCAAGAATGATGGTGGTGGTAGAGAAGTGTCAACTTCCATATGGTCGGGTGGTTGATTTTGATGATTTGTCATAATCCAAATAGGATTATATGATGAAAACGCCGAGAAGGAAGCCGGAGCAAGTGTTGACTCAACACCTTGATTTTGAACCATTATTCCTCCTAATGAGGGGAATGTTGTCGGCGGAAGCGGATGAGACGGCCTAGGAGGCAAGTCCTCTAAATTGTAGAGGTGTGGTGATGATAGTGAGGATGTAAATGAAATAGCTCTAGGAACCAATGGTGATGGTTTGGTGGAGATGACATTGTTTGGCCTAGGAGGTATGGTGGTGTTTGGCATAGGTAGTTTTGTGGGTACTATCCTTTTAGGAATTGGTTTGATTGGATGATGAAGAGTTCTATCATTTGTTGGTTTGATGGGAGATGATTCGGTTGAGGAAATTTCGTGTATAACACGAGTTTTTTTTCATGGGTGGTTCTTTGGTGGATAAGTTACTACTTGGGGTTTTCCTCATGATGAGATGATTTCAAGAGTTTGCAAGAGCTGAAAGTTAGGACGAAAGTGATGACTATGGAGGTCCTAATAAGGTGGTTTATAAACTAAGAGATTTGGCAAGTGCATTTAAGCTTCAAGCCACTAGGATTCATTGGAATGTGATGATTGACATGCACAAGAGTCAACTTCAGAGGTTGTACTGATCTAGGAACTCATTTAAGATGAGATGGAGTGTTTGAGTTAGGAAGATGAGTTGAAATGATTGCTTTAGCAAGATTTGACCTATACTGTCATACGGATCCCACGGTTCCCTCCTCAGAGAGATCCGTCTAGGCTAATCGTAGGGATCCATCTCTCAGCAGCTATGAAAGATTGGAAATGATGTTTCTAAGATCTAAGACCAATATCATCTTGAGTGTTTCAGTCCTCCTAAGTGTTTTAAATGAAGGGATGCTTGAGTACTTGAAGGTAATGAATGATGTAGCTAATGATTGTCTTTGGTGGAAGGATTTGGAACTTTCAAGAGTACCAATGGATGAACAAGGATGACACTAAAGATTTAGAATTTCAATTGAAGCTAGATGATCCTAGAGATCAGGTTGTGTCTTAGGATAGTGTTTTGGAAAATATCCTAGAAGCTTTAAGATGAAAAACTAGATTTGATCAAATTGGATTAATTTGGAGTGAGGATGATTTATGATTTTTGTTAGAAAGATTTCTAAGACTAGATGTGAGGGGATTAGAAAATAAGGTGGAGTTTAAGAGCGGAAGAGTAATGGATTAAAACGAAACGGTAGATCTACAAGCGTTTTTAGAGAGTAACATCGGTGAGTTATGTATGAATGGGAAAGATTAACCTATCTTGATAAGGACTTAATTTGCCTTAAGACACTATGTTTAGCTTAGTGTGAGGTGTTCTAAGAATGTCTTTGAAATAGAATGCTTGTATATTTTCTGTTCGCGGATCCCACGGTTCCCTAAGAGTAGGGATCCGTCTAGTGTATCTTTTGGGATCCGCCCATCTGCTCAGCAGGACCTTTACTAAAGGTATGCAATGATCTTGACAATGCATTATATCTCAAGGATAGTCTAAAGAGAGTTCTAAATACTAAGATATCAAATGTTTTATTTCATGAAGGAAATTGGATTACATTGATAAAGCACGAGTACAATACATTTGATCCTATTTTGAAATATTATTAGTTTCCTTGAGTGTTCTCGCTAGGAGGATCATTAAGTGATTGATGAGTGTTAGTGGAGTCAAGAATGAAGAGTCTTCATGAGGATATGTTTAGCGGTTCATCATCATTTGCAAGTCACATTACGGGACTTTGAAATTGAGGATGGAAGTGCATAACGTTATGATAGAGGCATGTCAAGAACATTCCATAAGGGATGAGTTTATTCTTGGAGCCTTGAAGATTTGCAATTCGCCTTGCAAAGAAGTAGGCGAGATTGTATGGTTGTTGTGTTAGCAAACAGTACAACATGTGAGACAAAGCGGGAAGGATTTCTAGAATTCCCCTAAGACTCCAAACATTTTCACGTAGGATGAGTGCAAGAGGCTTGTACTCTTCTCGGATATCCTTGTAAAGATAATGTTTGGATCGGAGTAATATGGTCGAGGTTTGCATATTATGCGATTTAAATCTTCGGGAGAGGGTATGTGTGAACAATATGGACTATTTTCTTCACGAAAGTTGAAGAGAATCAAGAGACCAATCTTCGGTGAAGGCACATTGTCCATGATTTGGAATCCGAGGAGGTGTGAGCAAAATGCCAAGGGTTAAAGTGAACTTTTGGTTTTGATATAAAACCAAAGAGATAGATCGATCCTCGTTACGAATGAGTTCGACTTGATGGAAGAATTCCATTATGAACCTTGGACATATCTTCTCGTTGATTTCAAGAAGACATTCTAGTCCTATGGCTCGGAAGGAGGTATTGATACCTTCTTCGAATTGTAGAGAGGTGTCTACAATACGTCCTTCGTGGAAGTGACGGTTTTGAGATTATTGAACCCACGGACATGATTGCCAGGTGTGTTGGGTTCGAGAGATTTTCGAGTGTAGACGCTAGTAAGTAAAAAATCAAACTCATATTCATGCGTCATAGTTGAACCTATAGAAATAACAAGTTAATGAAAGGAAATGTTTGTGGTCAACGTATGTTAATCTAATGTTTTTACTAGATTTTTATTAACAATGGTTTTTAAAAGGAAATACACTTAACTCACTTGTGGTTTTGACATACAAGTGGAGTATTACTCTTAGACGAAAAGAGGTTTTTGATTTGCATGAAAAACTGTTTTCCAGTAGGACGGATCCCACGGTTCCTTTTCAAAAGGTATCCGGCTAGTATAACTTTCGGATCCGTAGATCTGAATTAAAGAACAGTTATATGAAAACTCATAGATTTTTGAATCTCATAATTTTGTACCAAGATATATGTTTTAACATACATTTTCTTTTAGCATGCATACATGACTTCTAATGTATCACAAAAGAATATAAAACATATAGATCAAAATAAGTGACAAACACATTATGATAACAACAACCTAGATAAACTAGATTATTAATAATATTGCATTTCAATACTAAGGATGATACAAAGGATTGGGTATATGATCCCAATATAGATTAACAACACAAAGTAAATGTCTCCGTATGTGAACTTCATCATAGGGAACACAAGTGCGATGAGTGTTATGGCGATGAGCACGAGTGCGATGTAAACCATGTTGAAGACGGATCTTTCTTGGTTTTGGTTGAGATGGAGTGAGGAGGAAGATGAAATTTTTGAATGAGAGAAGATTTTTGAAATTGGAAGATTTTGAAAAAGTGAGGATTTGGTAGAGTGGCCGACGGTGGGGTTTTATAGGGAAGGAGGAATTTTTGAAATTCGTGTTTTGTTTTATTATTGGATTTAAAAGGAACAAAACAAAGTTTTATATACCACAACTTTAGACGAGAAATAAAACACGTAGAAAAGGACTTCCTAATGAAGCTTTATGTAAAACATGTAAAAGATAATCATATAAATACCTAAATAGGCATACTTAATTATCGAGCAAAATAAAAGGAGAATCATACCTCTAGCGCACTTAGGAATGTCTTTACAAATGACACAACAAATGTCACTTAGACGATTCCGCTCCTTTGCGATTAAGATACCTTCTTATGGAAGGTATTCTTGTTACCAAGCTACTCCTAAAGCTTGGTGGGTATGAGCTTTGACTAATCAACATGACAACAAAGATTAGTGCAATTAAATGAAAAAATAAAAATGAAAAATGTTGTTATCAACTTTAACATCCAAAACATATAGTTTTGAAAAACATGGTGTTTGCTTTTATGAAAAACCTTCTTTGTAGTTTTCAATTAACCATGGATCGTATCAATTTTTTAAAGTACAATATACTTCAAGAACCTTGGTAACGAAGCTCTGATGCCAATTGTGGAAAACTAGAAGGGGGGGGGGTTGAATAGTTTTACCAATTAAAACTTCCTTTTAATCTATTTAGATCGACTTATGTCAATCTATTTGGATGTGTGTGTTGGATGTTGATAAACAAACATGTAAAGGTAAGTAATGAAATGATTAGAGTAAGAAGCACAAAACCACAACGCAAGTATTTATAGTGGTTCGGCTACAAGGTCACCTTCCTTGCCCTACTCCACTCCCCGAGTCACCTACTCGAGAGTTCGTAATCACTACACCAATCTCCTTATGGCGGAGAAGCCTTCACAACGTCGCCTACTCTTTTTCCGGTACTAGGCTAACCACCGGGTTCTTTCACTCCAAGGTGAACCACACCTACACAACATCGCCTACCCTTTATAAGGTACTAGGCTAAGTACCTAGTTCTTTCACACCTTAGGTGAACTACACCTTCACAACGTCGCCTACCCTTTATTAGGTACTAGGCTAAGCACCTAGTTCCATTGCAATGGAGGAACTACTACCACAATACACCAACGACTAATCCCAAAGGAGATCTACTCCTTTACAACATCATCAAGGATATCAATATCCTTGGATCTAAAACTAGTCTATCGTGTACATCGAAACACACCATATCGAATGTACATCTAAGGCACCTTTCACTAATGCCTTTGACTAGATCTACAAGACACCTTTCACTAATGTCTTGTGTCTTCACTTCTAAGCACTTTCACTAATGCTTCTTTGTCTTGACTTCTAAGCACCTTTCACTAATGCTTCTTAGTCTTGACTTCCAAGCACCTACCACAAGTGCTTTATCCTATAGACGATATATACCCTTCACTAATATCTTCGTCTTGATTCTTAAGACATCTTTCACTAATGTCTTCAACACTACACTTCTTTGAAGAAAGAAGGGAATCATCAACAAGAAGACTTCAGTATCCTTGATGATGAGGAAGCATGGCAACTCATGGACTTGAGCTTGCTTGACTTCAAAGGTGGTGATCTTGCCTTTAAGAGGAACCTAAAAGATCACACAAAAACAAAACTACAAACATAGATCTCTTGGATCTAAGGTTAGTGAGATTTAACTCAGGGAGAAAGTATATTGAAAGGGGGTTAGAAACAATGAAGAAATGGCTCACTATTTATAGAGGAAAAACCTCTATGTTCGGATCCCACGGATCCCTACCACAAGGGATCCGGCTAGCACAAAGCTAGGGATCCGTGGTCGGCTCCTCTTTGCCCATGGGTATTTTTGGTTATGGGTCATGGGTCATGGGTTATGGGTTGATCCATGGTTTTCTTTCTAGATACAATGAACTTGGTTAAGTGGTATATATAAAACCATGGGTTGTGGGTCAAAACCATTTGCTAGTATTTTACCCATTTAGTATATACTTGTATTTACCCATTTTAGCATACACTTAGTTTTTACCCATTTTAGCATACTTAGTTTAAGTATATGTTTAACCAAATATGTAAACACTAGTTGTTGTACATATTTATCTAAATCATAAAAACACTTATACTTGTTTTAGTGTTTTATGTGAAAGTGTAAGTGTGTTAGAAAACTATTAGGTCAAACCATTTACGTATTTTATTTGTTTCGTTAAAATGATTTTACTTTTGGTATTGACAAAATATTAGAAGATCGTAAAATATAAATAAAAGTTTTTACGGCTTATTTGTATTAACAGAAGTGTTTCGTACATCTACCATCATCCATGCAAACCTGATTTGGGTCGTCAACACCACATAGCGCAATATAAAATCTGAAACTAATTCCAGGCATCGGATCCTCATTTTGGTCCGTATCTCGTACGGATATGTGTTTGTCAATATAATTCGGCGCTTGGCGCTTTGTCATCCTTATGTAGAAACAAACAAACATGCGTGGAAGCCCTCTTTTTGAAATTGAACTGTATACAACTGCACAATATTGTTGAAATAAAACATAATATCGCTTGTAATTCTAATTATACACATTTCGTATAAGACTATAATGTTGATGAATGTGGTGTGGCCTATAAGTAAAGAACATACCGCTTGAACACGTCCAACAAACACAACTCTTGATATCCTTCATCGCCTGATCGAAGTTTCATTTTAAAACTCAAGATACCACATCGTCGACTGCAGATGAAAGCTTATGCTCCCGATATATCTTTCAATCTCTCGCCATTTAGGGTTGCATGTGATCGTTATAAACAAACTGGAAACCATACCACCTACACAATGCCATGGCATCCATATAACATTGTTGCATGTACCTTGGTCCACCGCTGAAAGAAGAAGGCAAAATGATAGGCTTTCCAACCGCGACGGGTCGGTATTTCCCGATGCGACGCTTTGACGCACATTTGAATAATTGATCACACCTTAGTTTAGACTATTTGGAACGAACAAAACATATGCTTTCTCAACCATGGCATGGCCATCCACATGAAATTGCCGGAACAAACGACCTCCACGTATGAATAAATTCTTCAGATTCCTACGTCCTCAGATCCGATAGCAAACCACTCACGCATAGTAACTGCTTTTTCATTCTTTTCGGCTTCGTTGGTTGTCCCGATTTATTTTTCTCGGTGGTATTCCTAAATAATACCCATCTCTTGCGTATCATCAACAGGGTATTAAGGGAAGGTACATAGGATGAAAAATGTTGATACCGCAAACCTTCACCAAACTTTTCTATCACAATGTCCCTATCTTCTCACGATGCATCCAAGTCGCCTACGATAAGTCCAAAGAACCTCGTCGCGAATGGAAGATTGTATTGTCAGCCCACTCTTGCCCCGCTTATCCATGAGCTTTATTCTAATATTCTCGCCGTGTCTTCTCGGTAGCTCACGCTCCTTCTAAATGTTTTTACCAAATCACTTGATGTATCCCAAATATCTTTCACTTCATTGATAATGTTTCGATCAATAGGTGTCTTTGAATTGGAAGTGCCGACGGCGTGCATTTTGAACCATCAGTAATAGAGTAACGGACAAACATTGTAAAAGAGAATGTTTAGCATTCCTCTTTTGTGAAAAATGCGCATACACATAAACGTGTGATGTAAATTACCTTAAAGCCCGCTCTATTGTCGGTTTCGCTTTATGCGGTCATATATATACAACTATGCGAACTTTGAGGAGTCTCGGCCCGGAAGTTTACCAATACTATGGTACGCTTGACCATGTAAACGAAAAACATAGGGACCTCGCCCTTTCCTCGCTGATTGTGTCATCAACCTTGCCACCCATTGAAGGAACGCCAACATGCCGTTGCACGCTCTAATGTTCTTTCTGAAATTTTCACTTGTGATGTCGCCATTGCGTAGAATAAATCAAGTAACCTGCTTTGGAGCGGAGGTGCTTGTGGAATAGAAATTTTCCCTTGGAACAGCAGATATGGAATAAGCTTTCTCTCCTGATTAGACATTCCTTTGTTTTGCTTCGCTTCCATCACAGGGCACCGCATTCTTTACACTCGAACGTAGGATCGCCAATGTCATAGTACTCTGCACTCACGTAAAATAATATATTTTAATTCATTTTACTCTTAGAAACAACATGAAAATTGTGTATTATGGAAGAATAATAATCGACTTATACCTTCGGATATACCGACACGTATTTGTCGTAAACTTTCCTCGACAGTCCATCTTCATCAAGATTGAAACAATCGAAGCGAGATTGTAACGCTGGTCCTAGACCTTTTGGTCTTCTTGAAGATTCTCCGGTTCAATGTTGATTTTTGTGTTGCTAAACCACTAATGCCATTTGAAACCCTGAAGATTTCACTCTCTGGACGTGCAAGACGTTGATGGAGTATGTGGTTTGAAAGTAACGTGGAAAACAAAAATAGTTCAACCATGGTTACATTATATGGGTCAAACAAATGCTGCGAAAACAAAGATTCTAATTTTGAAACGCACTCGCTGGAACGTTAGTAAGTGGAGTCCGTCGCTATGTAGTGTGCCAACAGTTAATTGAGGAGTGTTTTGTTCACATAATTGGTGCCTATTTATATAGAAATTTATTATAACGTTGTCCTAAAAACATAATGCAAAAACAAAGTAAAATGAAACAAAGAAGAAGAAAAAAAAAAAAATTCTCTACGTTGGCTGTGAATCGTATAATATGTACCTTGGTTACGTTGACAATGGTGAAGTGTTTGTTTGCGAGTATCTATCAAGTAGTGATACGCTTGTGGTGTTATTTGAGTATTTTAGTGCGAATGAGATGTAGCCGTAATTTTGCATACAAAACACTCATTAACCAAACAAATTACTTTTAAACATAAAATAACAAAAACTAAATATTCTATTTATAGTTTACGATGTTGTAAAGGAGTTGAGAGAATATTGTAGGCTTACACGTTGCATCTATTGTGACCATTGTGCCTACGCTTTGACATTCAACATAGTATAATGTTGCTATATTTTCAAATAGTTGGATAATTATAGTGAAGAATATCGACCATATAATGAAAATTTCTTATGTGTTAAATATGTATAATATGTAACGTTGGTTACCGTTTGAAAATGCGCTTGTTTTTTCCAAACTATTCATTAGGAGTGTAAGCTTCACTGATATTTCAGAGATGTTGCAACATAACATATCAGTCTAAGTTCATATCAAAATAAATAGACACTAATTTATGTAATCTACATATGCGTAGAGTAAAGCAATGAATTGATATTGTAGCTTATAGTTTACCATTTTGTAAAGGACTTTGCTGAATATTGTAGGACGATAAGGTGCTTCTATTTGTCCTGCTTCCTAAATCAAGGTTAGAAAATTAAAATGAGGCAGCCATGTCGAATTACACTTGAACAAAGTTTATAAACAAACTTATATAAGCAAAGTAAGCAAACCTTGATGAATGTGTAAAGGTAAGCTTGTAGTGGCCATTGGTGACAGAGATGATGTATTTACTCGGTGTGGATGACCTGTGTCAAATAGAAAAGTGAGTGGTAAAGCATGACTATTGAATAGTTTAAAGTAACAACACAAAGTTAATTGATGAGTGTTTTGTTGATGTAATTGGTGCCTATTTATTTAGAAATTTATTATAACAATGTCCTAAAAACATAATGCGAAAACAAAGTAAAAAACTGAAACAAAGAAGAAGAAAAACAAATAAAATTCTCTACGGTTGGCTGTGAATCGTATAATATGTACCTTGGTTATGCGTTGACAATGGTGAAGTGTTTGTTTGCAGAGTATTTACTGTTGCAACATAACATATAAGTCTAAGATTATATCAATATAAATAGACACTAATTTAAGTAATCTACATAGGTAAGCGTAAAGCAATGAATTGAGATTGTAGCTTATAGTTTACCATTTTGTAAAGAACTTGCTCGAATATTGTAGGACGATAAGGTGCTTCTATTTTTTCCCCGCTTCCTAAATCAAGGTTGGAAAATTAAAATGAGGCAGCCATGTCGAATTACACTTGAACAAAGTTTATAAACAAACTTATATAAGCAAAGTAAGCAAACCTTGATGAATGTGTAAAGGTAAGCTTGTAGTGGCCATTGGTGACAGAGATGATGTATTTAGTCGGTGTGGATGACCTGTGTCAAATAGCAAAGTGAGTGGTAAAGCATGACTATCGAATAGTTTAAAGTAACAACACAGGTAGTAGTAAATCAATTTTGTTAATGCATATTATTTATAAGAAACTAACAATTAGTCAAGTCAGTTAAAGGCTGCCTTTCATGACTCAACACCGATGGTGGTCCTTTTTTGTCGATGATGTTGGTTGTCTGTTGGAAACGATATCTACATGTAGAGGATTATCTAATGCATGAAGAAGAAATAGTTACAAAGGTACCATAGATAGAAAAATGTTATGAATAAAAAGTGTAATTCTTTATTGAAGATAATCTTACAATTCAACAATTTCACAAATATACTTTTCGTGTTGAACCGAATGCACAATCATATTTTGTGCAAAAGTCTCACTTGAAAATTGAGTTGCATCTCCGCATCGATTTGAAATTCTGGACATGGACGAACTTTGTCCACTTTTAGGTTTCCTATTCTGAGATTAGTAAGAACGCTTCGTTTGGTGGAGTGTTTTCATCATCCATGATGATAATAGATTACAATCGTCAGGTTAGAGAAATTAAACAATGATATGTTTTTCCGAAACTGTTGTATGACAATATGTTATGGATATGAAGTTGTAAAGACATTCATTCAAGAGTTACTATATACGTACCGAAAAAGATATAATTTAGCTAATGATATGAAGAGTAAATTTTGCAAATCATTTAAATGGAGTAAGAAATATGTCATTATTTCGCTTATATTAAATCATTTAATATGATGATATTTTGAACTCAAAAAAGACTTGCTACATGGAAGATAATGAAGTTATGACAAATTCACACAAAGTGACAGCTACAAAAATCATCAACTTAAAATCTTATTAATAATATTAATTATAAGAATGACATAAGCAACTCATAATCTAAATGATCATGTCTTGACAAATGATCATGTTTTAGGAAGCTAAAATATTAAAAATCATCTCGTGATGTTAATGCCCTAAGATAATATCTTCCCATCGATTCATCATCATCGGACACGTAAGGTTGTTGTAACTTTTTTCCGGCATCTTCATGAATGTAGTTGTTATGAATATCTAAAGAGTGAAAAGGTTCATGTGGAATATCGCTGATATTAACCCACACACCATCGCCGCTTGTGTTGTTATTGTTTTGAATATGCATCCGCTTCTTCATCAATAAGTGCAAACTTGTGATCTTTTGTACTAAACAAACTGTCTTGTTTATCAAGTAAATGTTCGTCATCGCTAAAATCGCCCGGATGGTATACATGATCATTAGAATGAACAAATATTTTGTCATCCTCTTTAGCAGCTTGTTTAGACTTAGAGTAAACCGAATTGTGGAATAGTCCACAATCATCATTCGCTTCTTCTTTCTCTTCATCCTTTTTACCACGCCTTTGTGCGACTTGGTTTTGGCGCTTTATCCTCACGTTTCTCATCATCGATTCCTATCAAGATGTTTAACCATGAATCATATAAGTTGGTACTATGTAAACACAATTTAGTAGTAGTGTTTGATATGTTCATACCTTTTCTAATACGTGTGCAAATTTTTGTAAATCGTTATCGAAGTAACACGTCCCCACGCCAGTGGTTGCCATCTTTGGAGTAGTCTTCGCCGTTTTTTGTGACGGAAATCGGCTGAAAGGAAACGTAAACAACAAAAGTTAGTTTGTAAATGTAAATGTCTTAAACGTTTGAATTCAATATAATAAGAACTGGATACAACATTCAATGATGATTTGCTATTGAACATGGTTTGATACTCGTATATGTTTTATGTTAATGAATTGTATGAATCAGTATGGGATTTATGTAGTTTCAATATTTTAAGTATTATAGGAAAGTATATCAAGATATATTCTAAACAAATATGTTTGATTATGAGAATTTTTTTTTTGATTCTAGCGTTTGTATCCAATTTTGTGTATATCTGTATTATTGGAAGTTAAAGTAGCTATTTGGAAAGGATAGTAGAAATAACATATTTTAGTTGTAAATTTGATATGCTTTCAAGGTTATGTTCATTCTCTAAAACAAAATGTGTAAATGTATTTGTTTATTCAGATTCATGTTAATATTTGTTACTTACATTTGCAAATGCAGATAAATCCTTAAATGTTACATGTTCTTTCTGAATGGGAATACGCATCATTATTTTTAATGAATCCTTATTTGATATAAATTTAAAAAAGTCAACATGAATGATGAAAATATTGTAATGGGTAGTGTAATTTAAAATATGAAATGAAATGCTAATTAACGGATGAATTTTTCTTTGACATGACAACCGAAAGGCCCTTCGATTCGCTTCAACATGTCCACTTATCCAAATGTTTGTTTCTCATCTCTTAGCAAACCATCTTTGACGCATTTTCAATAATAGGTAGGATAACAATAATGTGCTAAGTATATATCCAAAGGTTTGACCAAGTTGAATGTTGTGTAGCCACCATCGATATACCATTCATGTTGTATCTACGAAGACTATCTTCATTTTCCATTTGGTCATTGAACACGAAGTAGTAAGCAATTACATCGCTGTAATCGATTTAGATGGTGACGAACTAATCGTCTAACGCTGTCAGTATTAAATTGTGTGTTGACACATTGATATCATAATTTCATTCCTCCCCAATAATCATAAAAACGCTGTAGTTACAACTCTACCACCATGATGAATGCATATGTCAATTGTAGGAGGAGCAACACCCCATTCACTATTATAATGTAAAAGTAAACGATTAGATATGATGTAAATTACGACAATGTCGGGAAATAAACGTAAAACTTACGTAAGTTCTACCCCAATGATTACCATTGTTGAATCGTAGGCATTAGTGTGTAATGTGGCGAGAATGTAATGTTGAACATCTTTTATAGCGTATTTGACTATACTAATTTTAGAAACGATTTATGGCCATTAAAGTGTCGGGCTTTTAGACAATGGTTTGATTGTTTAAAAGTAAATAAATGATTCACCATAATTTATATCATAATCATAATCATAAATAGATTTCAAAAGATAAAGACAGCATTCTCATTTGCAAAATTGAACCAAATTATGGCGTTGAGGCTGCAATATGATATCGCATTTGTGGCATTTGCAAGTTCCCTAACAAACAGTATAAATGAAAGTTCTCCTCAATTATACTTTTAAGTATATATGGATCACCGTTATCATATGGATCTAATTCATCGGAATCATAGTATGTACTATTTCCGTGTTCAAATGGTTGTGGTATTTTATCGTCAAGTTTCCACCTTAGGATCGACAAAATCGCTCTCCAAGATGGTTGATGTTTCATTTTTTCATGAACGACCGATGCTTCAAAACCAATAATATCCGCTTTGTTCCGCACTGTTGCAGATAATGTGTTTCTTGGTGCATCAAAAATCTTTAACATATGCAAATTTTTGTCCTATAATACATTCAAAGGAATAGACTGTATTATTGTTTAGGCAATAAATGTTTCAGAACTAAATTTATACAAATTGAAAAAATTCGAAAAATATCGATTATGATTGTAAACATACCTTCACGTGGATGGTTTGAGTTTGACATTTTTTCCTCCTTTACTCAGAATATGTTAAAAATTATGGTTTAAAGAATTTCTCATACATACATTTATAGAATATGAAGGTGACAATATATTAGGAAATGATTTGTTGTATAATTTATTTATTTGTATACAACTTATTTGAAAGTTGATTACACAAAATATTTGTTTGTATACATATTGTTAATTAAAATATAGTTACTTTAAAATGTATTTGTATGATATACATGGAGGATATATGAAACAATGATATAAACAACGATGAACCGAAATAGTTCCATAAGTATTGTGAAAGAAAACGGACAGTTAATGTTAATTAATTACAATTTAAGTACAAAGTTTAAATGTTGGATTAGTTGTTGGTTGAAAGTTAGATGAGGAAGCTATCATTTAAAGAAAAGCATAATTTTTCTTTTAACATGGGATGAATGTAAAAAATAAATTATTCGTTTACATAAAGATGAATATACCAACATCGGTTCCGAACATTCTCTAAACAAACAAAAGAATATTTGTGAAACGATATTTAATTGTAACTAAACGTGGTAGTTACTACAAATTTTGTATACATATTGTTATTAAGTAAACTATAGTTACTTTAAAATGTATTTGAGATCCTATAGATGGAGGATATATGCAAAACAATTATACAATAGCATAGTGTAGATGTGAAACGGAATAAGGCTTAAGTATTATGAAAAAACATCTACATGGTTGTGTAAATGTATAAGTACTAATTACAATTTAAGTTCAAAAGCGGCAATATTGGATTACTTGTTGGTTGAATGTGTAAAAAGAGACGATGAACCTATCATTTAAAAGAATAAATAATAATTTTGATTTTACCATGGAACGAATGTAAAAATAAATTATTCGTTAGATAAAGATGAATATAATGAACATGGTGCTTAAACATTGTCTAAAAGAAAAAAAGAATATGGGTGAAACGATTTTAATTGTAACTAGTTGTTTTAGTTACTACAAATTTTGTATACATATTGTTGTATACAAAATTTGTAGTATCATGTTTTTCTTGCATTGAGTTTAAAGTAAACTAATAATGTATGTGGACTTTGGTTGGATTATACTTTAGTAAATAATATGACTCATCCGTAGAATCTTAAGTATTACATCAAAAATCTTGTAAAGTAATGGCATATCTGATCAAGAATTGCTAAAAGCTATTGCTAATACAAGTCACAAATTCTAAATAACATTCTGAAGGTCATCATGTGTGTTGGTGACCTAACGTTGATTTATCAGATCTCATTAGAATTTTGTTGTCAAAAGCAAAATAACGCATTTATAACTGTCACGATGCTTCATCGTGAATGTCATGATTGTTGACATTGCTTAGTAAATGGTATATATTAACCGGGATATAGACAATTAAATGGTTTAGCGCCTCATCTTCATTGATTGGCTACATTAACAAAACCCTTTAAAAAATTGGGTTACCGTGTTTTTTTTAATTGTATATGACAAAAAGCAATGTTTGCATGTCAAATGTATTAACTCCAAATTTGAATACAAAACAAATTCTTGCATCACTTTGTGCAAATGTATAGACATGTGTATATCACTGCTTGTGAAACATGTAAGTGATAAAATGTTACTAAACAATAGTTGTGTGCTTTTGTGGAAATATAATTTAATTAGTTATACAAAATTATACAAAAATGATAATTAACTCTACAATATAACGCTTGACGGCTTGAGTACTTATGCAAAGGAAAAATTCAACAAAACCATCATGACTCGAAAGTAACGGTATAGATAGGTTGATCTTACGGAGGTGCTATAATTAACGCTTAACTACCCCAATAATTTCACACATTCAACTTCATTCTCCATCTCTCTCTCTAAGAATACGGTGTTCTCCAAATAATTTTTTTCTTGAATGATTTTGTGTTAATAATACGAGATTAAGCACCATCAAACTATTTTTAATGTTTGTGATTATTGTTAGATTGCAAAACAAAGGAAAACACCGGTTCGAAAATGAAATACCATTGACACTGATGTGGTTTAGATGATATGAAACATATAAAAAAAAAGATAGTAATTTTTAAAGATATGTATGAGTTATGTTAGAATCATTTTAGTAGGACTTTGTTAGATAGTTAACGAAGATATTCCTAAGAATCTTAATATAGTATTAACATTAAATGAAATTATGGGGATAAGTTTAAACATTTTTTTTGGGTAAAAGGGTTAATCACCCCTGTAAAATGTATTACACCAAAATGCTGAGGTACATGGGATGAGGGCAATCCTCACCTATCTCCTCAGGACACTTACATACTCAATATAAGAATGACACACCATTCCTATAACATACAAAAATGAACCTACCAAAACGTATACAAGTACAAAACATGACAATACTACTCAAGAAAAATACTTGAGCCTTCTAAATCACTTTGGCGTCCACTTAACTTCCATGAAGAATCCACAAAGAAACATCCAAGCGATCTTCAACATAAAATCGGATGATACAAAGGGTTTTGAACAAGACCCTTCCAACTTAACTTCCACAAAGAGTACCAATCACCCCAATAAATAAGAATGTCTGCCCTGAAACAAGGGATCAAAAGGTACCCATCAAACATAGTACTTCCCACACATATGGATCAACATTTCACAAAGAGGAAAAGAACCATGCACCAACCACATGCAATTCAACCCCATTGCATCAAATAATCACCCAAGCATAACGCCCAAGAAGTTAAGTAGCATATCCATTAACCAACCTGTATTATATACAACCCTAACTTCTCCTAATCAATCGATACACTTTATCCATGCTACAGCAAAAGCAACCAATACAAAGAAGATATAATGTAATAAACAAACCATAAGGTTAAAAACCTTAACTTGCATCCCTAAAACCAAATCAATTCAAAGGAGACAATCATAAGGAAGTAGTTGAAAGAAGAAAAACCCAATCTCCAAGTCAATCAACAACAACTATCACTCCCTCATTAACCCAATGACACCACACATAAGAACCATGAATAATCATGCGAATCCATTAAACAAAACCCAAATGTGTTTGACTTCCATCAATTAAACCCTAACGAGGGTACTTTATCAATCCAAGCAGTGTGACAATTAATAAAAACGAAACCATAAGGGTTTCGTTGGAACCATGAACCATAATCTCCCAACACCACAAACCATAACCACGTGAAATAATAATTAGACTACATCCTAGATAGGAAATCAAAGGAATGAGTAACACGTAAAACCCTAAACATTGAGGATTAAACCAATGTGCGCCAGACGCCATCACATAAAGGAGATCGATCTTTAAATAATAAGTCAAAACCGACTTAATTAAACCCATGATCGATCGATCCTACAAACCCTAATGGCATTTGATAATATAATATATATCAAGATCCACTCAAACCCTAAAACATTCAATCCACAAATCCAACCAAAACAATGGTCGACTTTAAAGATAAATCTTAATTAATAATATAAGAATAGTTGGGTTTTCGAAATCACCAATGAAAATACAAGGAGAAATCCATAAAAAGATAATGAAATGAAACCGCCAACCACTTAATATGTATATCTAAACCCAAGATCGTATTGCATACCCTAGATAGGATAGAGAGGACGATTTGGATTGAGATTTGGCCGGAAAAATTGGTTAGAGTGGCGGCCGGATTTCCCCTAGGGGAGAGAGAATTTTTTAGGGTTTTTAAAAATTAAACCACAAGAATCTTATATTTTGGCTAACATTAGTATAGTATAGATTAGTTGTTGCATATGAAAAAGGGTAAGTGATAACAATTGGGGGAAGAGCTAAAACATATAATTGTGAACATGGAGATATGATTACACAATATGAGGAACAATTTAACATGTAGAAATCTATGAAAATATGTGCTAAAGAAAATTTTAAATAATTATATGGGTTAAGATATTATCGATTTACTAAGACTTTGTTGCATAGTTATCTAATATGTAATTATGCACCGAATATCGTATGAACATTGTTTGTAACTATATGAAGGTAGTTTGGTAGATTGTCGATTAAGTTTTCCATATGAAAGCGCAAGATATGATATAATATGGTGAACATCCAAAAATAGGTATTCAGACGGTCAAATGGTTAAATGATTATAGATGTGTGCAATAGCTTTAGTATGTAGTAACATATACGAATGTGCATATATTTGTTGATGTGAACACTTGTTGACCCTTTGAACGTATGTTGTTTTATGAAATAGAATGATGATGCTGCTTCAACAGGCAAACCAAATTAACATTCTAACATTACTGTGTATGTTGGGTAACGATAAAGTTATTTAATTGAGTTGTTTATTCCAAACTCTTGACATTAATACATGCAAGATGTTTTTCAATTATAGCTTCTTCCTACTGTTACGGACCAATCAAAACCCAAGAACAATTGGATTTACTTAATTAATAATGGCGGAAAGAAACATAAATTTTACATAAAGATGGTCGGGAAGCGTTTTAAGCCGCTTGAACGCTGAAAGTATAATATTTTTAGATGACAGAAACTACATGAATGTTTTGACATTTCATTTTATTAGGCAAGAGAGGACATACTAATACGCTACTAAGTAGTATACCAATGATGGATCCGAGTGCAATGGATACGACCGCCGTCAGGTTACATACAAATGATGATGCGCTAACTTTGCAAAGTACCTTGAACAATCGCCAGTAATTACTAAACTCTAATCATTAAATTGAATAACTTGATTACAAATCTCATGAAAACCCATTTAGTAAATAACATTTATTTTGTATAAACTCGTTACGCAGACATTCCTTTGCGTTTCTTTACTTCATTTGATAATCATCGCCGCTGCTCTTGTGGGTGGAGTGCTTGTAGCAACCGTAACTCATCGAGGATTGTACGGGCTGGATGAAGATAGGTGTCCATGTATTCGTGGTCGTATGGGATATTTTAGTTCACGAGAAAACCTAATCAAGGGCGTAAGATTTGTCTTGACAAACTTGCTAAAACAATGTTGTTTCATTGATGCCATTTGACGCAAATGTGTGTCGAGATGCCATGATGTTGTAGAACGTGATGTACCAACCGGAGAAACCCTTTCATGAGAAATCCGATTGACAAAGGTATGTTATCAAAACTGTTGGAATAATATATGTACTTATTTCTCAAGATAAAAACATTTGAATATGATAATTATTTAACGTAATTTTGTTTTTGTATATTTGAAATTTAGATAAGAGGATGTGATATGTTTACACAACGCGTTCGGGGTCAAAGGAACTTCCTTTTCGTCGAGCAAGTTTTTCAACACCCTAGGCAAAGGAACCTAATCGCTGTAGTGTAGTACATAGGGTAAGCCACGGAATTGATATCGCTCTCTAGGAGAATAGGAATGCTAGTGAGAAGTTACTACGCTAAGGTTGGGGTTGAGGAAGATTATTTTTATCTTTTTATGTTTTTAGAAAGGAAAAGTACCAATCTCGGGGTTTGGATTTGGGGGTTGGTATTTCTACCGATTACTCTATTATTATCTAATTATCTAAACTAAGGTGGTGGTAGTCTATGTCTAATTATTGTGTGCCTGTGATGATAGTTTAAAGATGTGTTTACTTAGGTTTTACTACTCCTTAACTATCTCCTATTGGTGGTTGAATTGTCACGCCCTTATTCCTAGTTGCTGCTGTGTGTCTAAAGTTTTAGAGTATGCTTCTCCCTACTCTTTGAAGTTACCAAAGGGTCTCGCCTACAAAACCCACTAGGGATGATAAACTCTAACTCTAAGGCCTCTTTGTATAGTTTAGCTTACAACAACTCATAGTGCTATAACCTAAGGTTCACAAAGATTAATCAAGCATTAAGTACACAACTAATGACCTATCGTGATACTAGATCATTAATTAACTAAGATAAGAAACAACCAATCAATATTCAATAATTAAGTTTCATATTCCCTAAGCAAACACACAAGTAAATTAGCCGACATGGAGAACATGCAAGCATACACACAAATAATTGAAGACATAATTAAATTAATGAAGTAAACAACTTATCTTGGTGTAAGATAGGTTTAAAACCCTAAAATAATCTACATTGGTTCGCTTAGGTTTTACTCCAAAATTTTACCCAAAAAGACTACTCTCCAAAATCAAAAATTCGGATTTATATATAAGATTACATGTGCGACGCATCACCTTATGATTTGTGACGCTTCGCCGTCGCATTAGGGTTTCGTCTTGGCTGGTTAATCTTGCGACGCGCCACCTTATGCTTGTTTCACGCCCTTCTTTAGCTTCCTCGACGTCAGTTCGATTGAATCTAGGCCGTCCGAAGCTGCGACTGCCTACTCTTTTAAAGCCCGACGCCGGCCCTTCAAAAACTAGCAATTTCTCTTCGAGTCAGCCACAAATTCCTCCGACGGGCGTCATAGCTTTAAGCAAAGGACGCCGGTCCCTTGTAATTTAGCTTTCAAAGTGTCTCGATTCTTGACTTTGGCCATTTTCTTCATATATCCGCCGCTTTCGGGTCTACAAATAAGTGCCATTACAAAGAAGCTTGCCTTCAAGAGACCTAAAAGTGAAAAGGAAATCCATATTAAGCAATAACGGATACAAAAGTGATCAAATAAGGGCTTAAACAAAAAGGTACATTTTAAAACCTTATCAGGATGAAACATATGTGTGCATGGGAAGGACACACCGCTGAACATGACAATGAGAGGGATCGCTTTCTACGCACCATATTGGCGCACGCTACTTTATACAGAAGCGGTTGGTGGATCGATTGATATTAATATATAATTTATTGGAACTTGTAAATCTAAGGTTATTCCTTACATTAAGTCTCTCAGAATGCGTAACATTCTCTCGACTTTGTGAGGGCGCATGCAATGCGGCAGTACCAACAACGCGCTGTCGCAATACAAGAAGAGGAGTTCTATGTTGACGCTGATTTGGAACGCCACAATGACAGCCAAAAGCAAAATCATGTTACAATCAATTGCAACGGGACGAGATTGTTAGAGATTGTGATTGGGAAGATAACAAAATGGTCCTGCCAGCTTGTTAAAAAGTTCCGTGACGTCTGCGCCTCTTTGGCTTCGTGTAACAAAGTTGAAATTCCAAAGATTCCACATGTGTTAAGACATCCGCAATCGCAAGGCCAAGAAACTTTTGTGTGTGTGTTTATGACTCAACATGTTATGTCTAAGTGAAGCATCGTAAATTACGCTTGATTGCTTATGTTTAATGTTTTGTGTTTTGAGTGGTTATGAAGGTCGGCCGATATGGCATGAACACTTATTCTATAATGATATGCTATGTATGTAATGCTAAGTAGATCAATGTTATGAACTTAAGTGTAAGCTGTTGTAATATATTTCAAAGATGTTCTATTTTATTGTCAACGCTATTTTAACTTGTATGAAAATAAGTGTGCCTAGTTTAATATGTTCGATTTGTTTCATCAAACTTAATAGCGTGCACCGTATTGGGCTAATATAAGAGAATAAGAGCTTTACATGCGCCTTGTTTTGATCCGCTTTTACTTCTACCGCATTGCTTACATTTTAGAGGATATGATATGTTGGTTAAATGGCGATTTGAAATTTGATTTCTCATTTGGAAACGCTATTAGGATATCACATTAATTGGCACACCTATCATCTTCCCTTCATAAACGATCTGATTATATTAATTGACGTATTCAATGACATTAATACATGATTATAGAAAGTTAATTTTGTTAATATTGATGATAAATATGTAGACAAATAATTATTTGAACCTCAAACACTTTTATAAAAATAGACATAATACTCATCACAGAAATGGTGTTATATGAAGATAAATTTTAAGGCCTTGAACTTCAAATAATTTTATTAATAAAAGTGACATAACATAAACATGAGAAGAAAACTTTGATGATGACAGTTCAATCCTCGTCGAAGAAGTTTAAATCGACAACGTAGTCATCATTCAAATCGTGACCCATTGCCCGTAATTCATTGATCATAGCTTCTGCTTTTAGCACCTTCGACTTAACGGCATTTAGAATCTTGGCTTGTTCTTCAGGATCCCCACCATTTACTTTAAGCCAATCAAGAAAAACAGATGTGTCTAACTCACCTGCATATAGAAAATTAAATTAGCCACTATAAAGGAAATATATATGATGATTTTATTTATAAGTTGGTAACGCTAGTTATACGACATAGCTTTATCATGTTGAGAAGACGATCCTTCTTCAAAAAGCATGCAAGAAATCTCATTGCATCATCAACTTTGTTATTTGATTGTTTCTCCCGCCCATCACGCAAAGCAGTGTTCAATGCTTGGTTGCGCTTGTAGATCAACATCAACGGCCGGAGGATTAACCTTTGCACTTGTTTTTGCCGTGATAGAGTTTTCATGCTCTATGTTTTAGGGTTTGATGATGCCATGTGTAAACTCGTATTGGAAGATGTATGTCAATTAGGAGTATTTATAGATATTTTGTGAGTATAATTATGTATTTTACACATGTGATCCTTCATGATTGAGTAATATGTTAAATAAGCTTTCAAAATCAAGAATATATATAAAAGTTGCTAAAAACTATATATAGAAATTGTATCATCGAAAATATATATGATCTCGTTTAGAATCCTTCCCGAAGTTACCCCAAATGACAATGACAACGTGAATAAGAATGTCAATGCATATGATATCATTAAAATGCATATACTTTTAAAACTTAACATATTGAGTAAGAATATCAAGAGTGAAACATGTCTTATTAAGAAAACAACATTTTTTTGCAATTACATTTCTTATTCAATCAAACATCGCCGCATAACTGTCATCATCCGTAGGAAACGGAGTCGCATCCTCATCGCCAATAAAATAAGCCAAATCATCATCAACATCATCAAGAGATTCATCAATATCGGTATCAAGATCTCCTAAACTAATTCCATCTTCATCTTCATTATCAGCATCCATTACTAATCGATCGTTAATGGGAATAGAATTATCTTCAAAGGTAACGCTATCAAAATCATCATCCGCTTCTACGCCCATGAGCCTTGATGGAAGTGCATTTGATGAGAAAGTCCTTTGTCTTTTTTGTGATCGACTAAACGCTACAGTGTCCATCGTCATCATCTTCCTATGTAAAAGGTAGTGCAACATGATATTAGTCATATCTTGTATATGTATAAACCTAACAATTGTAATAGCAAAACAAATATATTATAGATGATCAATTCATACCACATTATAGTTGTGTACATGTCATGAACGGCTTTTTTTGTGTTATTGGTCAACATTTTATCATCAAGAAACAATGTAAACAACATTGTTATTCACGTAAACATCTTTTTTCAACAATCTTCCACGCTTATAGATAGGGGCACTCCTTGACAATGTAATAATCGGTTAAAAATTGTACGAATTGTTTGTTGAATTTAATTGTAAAAATATAATATTCATTTTTATTAACGATGACATATGCACGTTGAAATTCTTACCTCATTGTCATCTGATATGTCGATAAAAGATACAGGTTTCTCGGATGGATCGAATGTATTTAATGCTTTACTGGCTTCCTCTTTTTTGAGAGCCTACATACAAACAAAGATGTAAGATAAAAGTGAAATGAACAAATTTGACTATTTCAAATGAATCGAAAAGTTTATTTAAGTTTAATCACTTGGTTTGTCTATGAATATCATAAAATACATACGAACCTTGGGTGAGTCGTTCTTCACCATAATGTGATTATAGGAGATTAGTTGTGTGTTTATGTCCTACATTGGTGGCACCTTTTATACAAAAAGTATACAAAGTTAAGTTAAGAATTGATCTCTAACATACTCTAATTTACTTTTGAAATTACATAGAATTTGTGACTTTATTACATGAAATAATTTAATTGTATAAACAAATCTTATGCGTATATAGAGTTGACTAACTTGATGGGTCATTTGTTATTTAGTATCAATACAAATTTACAAATATACTTTTAAAAATAGCATTTATATTAAACGTGTATTTACAAAAGGTAATGATTGTTCAAGCAAAAAAATATCAAACTTACCTTGATAAATGACCCGGTGGTAGATGAATTCTCACACACACCTCATTCATTAAGAAAGCAACACTGTAGCGATTTCTAACCAAGAACAGGTAATCATCTTGAACAAAATACAAATCTAGTAAATTTATTGTTAGTTTTCTTTTGATCAGCATGTAAGTAAGAATGACAACTATAATATATTCAACACCAACTGCGGTATGGTTTAGGTTGATTCTTAACCCTTAAGATGGTAGTGATTTATAGTATGTTGATACATAGATACTTGCTTGGGGTATGCGGTTTCATATTTGACGAAATAGGTTTAACTTGAAAGACTATTTGTTTTGTAGTTTCTATAAACTGTAATAGATATGAAGATTAGTCTTCAAGCATATAGGTTAGTTAATTTTATATGGTGTATGTTTTGTTTAAAAGTTAGTTAACATAATAACATATTATGTGGTCCATTATTTTGTTACATGGTATGTATGATATGATTATAGAGTGAAATCATATAATCGAAAGGTTACGCGAAAAGGAAAGTGTAGTCATACTGTATAAGTTTTATAAAGTTGTTGTGTTTATAGTGTATTCGAAATAAGTAGTATGTATAAAGTATTCACGTAAGACAATTAAAACGATTTGCACTTTTGCAAAATATATGACATGTGAATGTATACTTATGATATTCATTATTAGTTTGTTTCTAAAGGAAACATAAATTAGTATTAGTTATAACGTAATCACTTACGACTGTCATGAATAAACGTAAACCATTTGTTTATTTATGATATAGGATATGCGAATTTATATTTGTAAAGTGATTCGTATGTTTTAAAATGAATACTTGTTTTGATAATTGTGTACAAATACAGTCTGATTGCTTATATTTGTTTCCAATGTTGTTGCAAAACGAATCATTTAGCTAATCTATATGTTACTCATAATTTGACAGGATGAGTCTTCAATTTGTGTTTGCTGTAAACAAAGCAAAGTTTGCGAAAAGTCAGGTATGCGCGTAAGGTGATAATTTAAACGTTCTCCAACATTACCTTGTTTATAATTGTATATTTGTTTTATTTTGTTTGTGTTGTCAGCGTTTACCATCTCTGTTCACAAAAAGCTTCTACGATGGAACACCATGGTTGTACTTAATACATAATCGGGGAACAAAACACAAAGTCTGGATAAAACAAATTTCTAAAACCATTACAAATTGTACGGCGATGAGTGGGCCAAGTTTTTGGAGAAGAGTAGGTATACAGACGTGGAAATGTTGCACTTTATAAAGGAGGAGGAAGACACGATACGAATCGCCTACAATCGTGCGGGCGCTTGAATGCGGTGGATATGACAGCAACTGATAGGTAGCGGCGCATGAGATGCTTAGTGTTTCGGAGAATCTTGGACGTTTCTCCGCAAGCACACACCTAACTATTATCTATTTTGTAACGTGTTTTTTTAAGTTCAAATATGAACTGATTAAATCTGTGAATATGTTGATTATTTTCAATTGTATGTAGTTGCTTCCGAGATTTCCTCGCAAGATATAGTGACAAACGAATTTGATATTCGGATGGGAGGAATGAATTTAGCAACTGTGAATCATCGTCGTTTTCATATTCGAGGAACATCAAATCCAAAAGTATATGCAAACTTGTTTTACGGAGATGGATGGAATACTGTTGTTGATACCAACACTGTACCCGAAACCAATGGTTTTCACAAATCTTGGTGGTTCAAAGCTTAATATGATTACTTTTGGAAGGGATGGACTTGGTTTAGGCTTTGAGGACATCCCGAGAACAGAATTGGATTTAGCTTTTCCTATCTGTCGAGGTCCCCTGGACAAAGGTATCATACGATATTTATGTTACACATCTATACTATATGATTGCATAATTCTAATATTTTGTGTTCACAAATTGCAATATAGATCCAAGGATGTTTCACATATGCAATCGAAGGGCATGATCAAAGATAGAAATGAAGATGCATGTTTTACACACCGATACTGGCCTATGTCCTAGATAGGAACCGTTTGGTAAGTAGATACTACGTATAATTGTTAGTGCATGTCAGTTTGTGTGTATTTAAGTTTTGGTTATGTCTACTTAAAAATAAGAGCTTATTGAGGTTTTATATTTCATATACGTGATCACTGCCAAGTTTGTTGATAAGAGTGAACTGTACTCATTTGACAACGCAATTGTTAGGCACGGTGGGATGGAGTTTCCTGACCCGGTGGATCAGTAGGCACAAACGCATTACGGAAGAGGAAGCGAGAAAGAACCATCTAACAATGATTGCAAAGGACAAATGGAAACATGTCAAAAGGCAATGCCGCTTCGGAAGGACAAAATGATTCGATTTCAAATTTTGTTGACGTGATGACTGATTTGGCGGAGACAGTTGATCCGGAGTTTCCTGTGCTTGTTCCAATATTTGATATGTGCTGAATGAAGGTGTTGAAGTGGATTTGACTTTTGTTATCGGATTGTCAGTGGTGTGTGTCTTTTGAAACAATGTTTAATATCAAGACTTTAGTAGTTTAGTTATATGTTAAGTTGAATAATGTCTGGATACATGAAAATGAATCCAGTCTATTATCCTACTACGTTTAAGGTGTTATCCTACTACGTTTCGTATGTTGACAATCAGTTCTTATTTGTATTTTGTTGAATCAACTACTTTAGACTAATGCGCCATCTGTTAATTAGCTTGCTTCCCTTTAGGAGTGTATGTTATTGTTTAAAGTATGCTTGCTTGTCTATGTAGTAAGAATTTTAGTTGGGTTACAATCGCTATAAAACTGATGATAGTAGGTGGGTTAGTACCTTTTATAATGTTTGTTATAATTGACATGTTTATATAGCAGATTGATTAAGTAGGCATCCAAGTTCATCTCGATACCGTTTTTGTAATTTTACTTTTTAGAATGACAATGTGGACCAATGTATATATTGACATATTAATGGTTTCATCTTCATCTGAATCAAAAAGAACATACATTTGTTGTCTTTTAAAACGATGTAGCTACTTCCATGATCCTTAAATATGTCCTACACATGTTTTATTGTGATACACAAATGTTTGTGGCAAAAAAATAACTATTTTTGGTAGACTTGGTTGAATGATTCAATTAATAAGTTACACATAATTAGGCTTATAATCGAGCTCATTAAATCCAAACATAGATTAATATCTCATGTTCCTGTCAACTCCAAAAGTCCAAAAGCTCAAGAGATTTTTTGCGTGTATAGATATAGATAGATTATGTTTTCCAAGCTGCACTTATCTTGAATCTTAGTTCAATAGCTATCAAGTCGTTAGGTGTTCCACTTTTCAAAACATTGCATGATGATAGTGGTTAGATTATCCAACTTCATGTAAGATAGTGTACAAAAAATATGTTAACGATGATAATTGATCACTGCAAAAAAATGCATGATATTTGTCTACTTGATGATCTATGTTACTCTTAAACATGTATAATACCCTAATCATCTTGAATCTTAGTTCCATAGTTAATGCATGTGGTTTTAAAGTATTATATTTGTAGATGTACGATAAAAAGGTTTGTTGATGCTTATATGAATTGCAAATCGATGTACATTTTTTAATGGTGGTGGCATGATAAGTTGGTGATGACATGAATGAATGCGTTGTCTTCTATCATAAGTGTTGTCCAATATGTGATAGGATGGAAGTATGCATCTTGTTTTCAGATATATAACAGATATATAACAAACTGGTTGTCCCAAAAAGGGTAATTACACATCATTATCAATAAGTGAATATTTGTATTATGCTTCAGAGACAAAAAGAGTCTAATGAACATAGTAAAACAAATATTCAATAAAACTGCCTTGATGGTTAGCCAAAAATACAAATGCTCAATACAACTGCGTTGATAGTTAGGATAAAATACAAATGTCACTAAATAAAAATGGAATATTATCATAAAATTTTCATTAGAACATATAAATAATACATAAATGTGCAAGTATACATTTGTTGTTTATGCATACAGATTTTGAAGTATAAAAAAAGTTTTTAATAGCCAAAGTGCCAGGTGTTTAGGACTGAAGGTGATTAAACTTGATCAAGCGATATAGGTTCCATAGAATATAGCACACCCTTACCTGCAAAATGAACAAAACATCCAAAAAGTGTATATAATGGTAGTCACAAAACCTACAAACAACTTTAAGCACAAAACTTATTTCCAATAATTAACCAAAGTACTGATTGGTTATTCTTAATAAGACATTGTCCACAACGAAAAATCAGATCAAACAGTATCGCAAACGCGAGGAAAATAAAATGAAAGACCAACATAATGGTACGGACAAAGTATTGTTTACGTGGATATCCATCCACAGCTTCCGCTTATTTCAAAAGTAACAACTCCAATAAACAGTACATTCACGGCTTCCCAAATTTAATCTCCTTGTCAAGAACCAACTTTGTCCTTTTGGTAGCATTATTTTCTTCGCCTTGGAGCAAGTCAGTCTTATCCAATGGATCAACCTTCCTTTTTTCTTGAGACGTAGTATCAGAAGACGATTGCTCGGCTTTCACATCATCATTCTTTAGGGTGGCGAGCGGCGTTGTGTTCTCATCAGTCTGTGACTCCAAATCCTGCGTAAAATCACTCAAAGGGTAGGTTAATCATTGTAAATGGTTACCAAAAACGCCGCAAATCACAGAGAGAGATGTGTAAAAATTGTGTACAGAGCATAAATGAAAAATACTTACAAATGGCGCCACATCAACAACCTTTAAGCTGGTGGCTTCGCTTTCACCGAGATCCAAATGAAATAAAGAAATTATATGGTTACATTTTTGGTGGTAATGTCTTAGTACATGAAGTTTGGTTAAAACTGTTTAACAATTTAAATTCATTTATCACCTTTCCCTCAGTAGCGGTAGCACAAACAATTTAATGATATCGGATCATTAGACAAACGCAATACATTGAAGACAGCATCACTTTTCTTTGTTTTTGGCATCAACACCACCTTAAAACAAATTTCTTATCAACAATTTCCATAATCTCCGCTGGAAGACAAAGATCGACTACATAAGAACATGTAAATGGGTGGACAATTTAGAATGTACAAAGTGTTTAAAACAATTAGCACTGTTGATGAACAATTTATACCTTTCCATACTTATCCACCAACCGATAAGCTAAGTTATTCGTAATAGCCTGCACCTCATCATTAAATAGACAAACCGATACAAGGCCAATTTCATCTTGAACCCTCACCCGTAGCGAACCTAAATGCAAAAGTACACAGCAATCGAGGCACTAACAACTGAAAACAAATGCTATATCAAAGCCAGCTTAAGGGAAAGCATATACTCACCGGGTTTTGATTGACGAAGCAAAAGAACATTGCATTTTGAGCACCACCATTCATTAGGACCACCAGCCTGTTTTGGTGTGGTATCTGTTTCAAGGTCAACAATATCAGCAGACTTAACCAACTTCTTTCTACACACCCTGCATCCGAGGTACCACCAACCTTCCTCCTCTTGGATAGCACAAATTATAGCTATAACGGATGGCATATATGTCCGGATAAGTTGGTGTTATTTTTGTACAATCGTTTTAAACATGAAACATCAAATTGGTATGCTACATTTCATTACATAACCCAACAAAATGTATTGTTTGGAATAGCTTCATTGTACATTTATGTATTGCTAAGTATACTATATGTAAATGCTGGGATTGTCAATGAATTTACCTTGCTCAACATCAAAAATTTCCGCAATGTTTCTATACAAGTATTTGGTGACGAAATCATCTTTTGTAGAATTCTTTGAAGCAGCTTGAGATACGGATGCGTTTGTTGAGAATCCTCCTGTACCTTGAGCACCACCAACCTACGATGATGGTTAAAGAGACCAAAGTTATTATGGACCATATCAACGCTAATATATTAACCAATTTAAAAAACATATACAAATATTGGTTTAAGATACCTTTTCCTAAAAGATTCTACATCTTTAAATTCATTGCCGTATACAGCCTTTGCCGCTGAAGAGGAACAACCTTGTTCTATTGAAACCATTTTGGATGGCCATTTTTCCCGTTTATTCAAAAACATGTACAAAACATTTAAATGATTTCGGATTTATACCTATTGTCTCTAGTGCAGATAAATAAACTGAATGTAAATGTAATATAAACGCATTCATCCTGACTTTCATCATGGCCACCGAGGACAAAGAATGATCTTACCATGTTCATCGAAGTTTATTCAAAAAATCAAATTGTTGAGCAAAACTACCCCACAACGCATACTCCAACTCATTGCCCCCGATATATGATTGTTATCAATTCAAGAAATACATTGTAAATGTAAATGCAATCTGTAAAAGTTTGATAGAATGACCTACTCAAAGATCAATGATTGTGATGGGTTTCTTTTTCCGACTGCCGCTTTTGTCATAATTATCCGTGTCATCACAAGCAACAACCCGCCTATCACATTCTGCATAATGTTGAAACAAAAAAAGTTTCAATTGGTTGCCATATCATGTACTAAAGAAAAGACAAATGTATACAAATAAATAAAAGGATTCTACATACCAAACCGCCAACTTCTTCATTCTTAAGAGATGTAATGTTTCCATAGGGACGAAAGTCAAATCCATAAAGAGAACCGTGAAATCATGGCACTTTTCTATGACAGTTGTTCGAAAGAAAGCTTAGGCGGAGTGGTTTTTTAACGATGCGGAACTTTGGTTGAATCTCCCCAAGACTATACCGTTGAAGGATGACAGCATTGCCCTCTTCTAATTGATGTTTGAAACCACTGACCAACGCCATCCTGACAGTTGCTTGCATCCTAGTGTTCTGGAAGAAAAAATGTGCATATTTTAAAGTTTAGTACATAAACAAAACTTCTATACAAAATAACAATTCATATCTAAAATTCCAAACATCAACAAACAATGCTATTTAAAAAGACACAAATAAAAAGTATAATTTGAAGCATAACATAAGTAGATGCTTGCCTGTTCATTAAAAACGATCATCTCCATATTAACAATATTTGGCTTGCTAAACAAAGGTTGCATCCAAGTGCTAAGAATACGACTCGTAACTTGATGTTGTCCTTAACAGGTGATAAATCGTTGATATACCCAGAAACAAAGGTTGCCATTGCTTGATTTGATATTCAACGCTTAGGTAAGTAAATGAGGTGTGCATCTTTATCAACACGGACATCCTTAATTTATACAATGTGTGTCGCCCTGAAAATTAGGGATCATATGAATCAGAATACTTATTTTGCATACTCATATTCCCAAAATTAAGATCATTACCAAAAAGAATAAAAAAGGCCCAAATTTTTTTTAGGGTTCTTGTTGGACATTATATAAAATCATTAAAATCACTACAAAAATTAACATAAACCAAATAAGAATTAAAACAATTAGTTCAAAATCAAGATACTTACCAAATAAAAATGATGCCAGCGATTCAACTATTTTGAGAGGTGATATATGTATTCAAACGCCAAACGTATTGGGCAAGAAAAATTGAAAGATTCAAACTTTGATTGAATGGATTGAAACGCATAATTAAAAGTTTTAATTAGTTGCCACATTTGTGAGGAAAAAATCTCGGTGGATATGAATGTGTGTTGACCGGCATAAAATGAAACTTGAGAAGAAAGGGTGGGAAAAAGGAGTCACATGATGAGCACATGATATTTTTTATGATGCATTTGGGTGTTGTACATTTGTGCTAAATATGGAAGGGTTTTTAATAATAAAATTTAATGCTGTGCTTTAGGGGGTGGTACAGTATTTTCATATATTAGATAGTATAGATATAGATTTTGAGAGGTGATATATGTATTCAAACGCCAAACGTATTGGGCAAGAAAAATTGACAGATTCAAACTTTGATTGAATGGATTGAAACGCATAATTAAAAGTTTTAATTAGTTGCCACATTTGTGAGGAAAAAATCTCGGTGGATATGAATGTGTGTTAACCGGCATAAAATGAAACTTGAGAAGGAAGGGTGGGAAAAAGGAGTCACATGATGAGCACATGATATTTTTTAGGATGCATTTGGGTGTTGTACATTTGTGCTAAATATGAAAGGGTTTTTAATAATAAAATTTAATGCTGTGCTTTAGGGGGGTGGTACAGTATTTTCATATATTAGATAGTATAGATTCATTTGTTGTATTTATTTTGTTTCAACTGGTATGCATAGATCAACGATCCATACTTAATACATTTGCATTATTTTTCACCTATTATTTCATACACAAATTTATAAAAATTATAGGCACATATTTGACTTTTTTTGACGTTTCTTAAAACACAATAAATTTTTGTTTACATTTGAGGTGACACACTAATATTTTTGACACATTTTTAGTGACACATATTTTCTTAATACATTTCTAATGACACACTATGTTTCTTTATACATTTTCAATGACATTTTTATAGTGACGCATGGTTTCATAATACATTTTTAGCAACACATTTCTAATGACACAATTGTAGTGACGTAGTTTTATGATGCATTTTTAGTGACACAAAGTTTCTTGATACATTTTTTATTTCTAATTTTTAGTATATAGTTTTATGATGCATTTTTAGTGACACGTTTTTAATGACACATGAAGTTTCTTGAAACACACTGCTACTAAAACATAGCCAATAAACTATAATTTCTCATCATGATCCACTAAAAAAATACATTACTACTTGCAAACATATTGTTACTGTCACTCGTGCATAACCAACTGAGTCACAAATCATGCTACCCAATTTCAAAAACCATTAATGTAAACAATTAAGCACATCTTTTATATAATACGATACCCAATTTCATGATACACAATATATACTGATACAAAAAGTAATAAAACTACTATTACAACTTCTACAAAAGTAATACACAAAACTAGATTTGCTACAAAAAGTTGGTTTCAGCAGAGGAAAAAATAAATAAAAACAAAAAACCGAGAAGCACTCGTCAAGGATTTAAACTATCAAATATTTACAAATCTGAAGACACAAAACTGATAATAAAAAATAAACTTACGGCATCTTCAATACGGCTAATAGCGATGGTACATGACTAGTTACATACTAAATGATTATAAGGATCCCAAAACACAAATTATGGTCAGATCTGAAACAAGGATCCCGACAATAATTAGTTTATCACTCAAAGCCTCATTTGTGAACCGTGACTCGTCAGAAACCACTCACCGCTGTGTAAGGCGGCAAGGTTGGTCGGAAACCACCAGCTGCCAATGGTAAGGCGGAATAAAACAGCTGCCAATGTTCTAAGTGTATATATAAGTTCATGACATCAAGTATAAACGAAATTAAATCTTAACTTAATTTGTGTGTCATTTGTATAAAAGAATAGAAAGTAGGATTTCATAAATTTTTCATCATCAACATATGTTGAAGGTTTTATATATATGAACTCATCTTATATATATGATAGAAAAGTATACGTTTTCAAGATATAAAATCCCTTATTAATAGAAATATGTTTATAGAAAATTTGATGTGAACCGACTATATATATCCTATTTATTTGGGTTGACGATATGTCAAAACCTGTATAACGAGTCCATTTTCCGGTTTCTAATAGTTGAGAATGTATGTTTTCCATGTTTATGATTTCATATAGTGTTGTATGCCCTTTTTCATTATGTTGCAATGTATAATTGTTTCATGTATGTGGTGTAGCGTTTAGCGTATGTCAAGGTATGGCGTTGGGTATGACGAGTCATACCAAGATGAGAACGAGTCGAGACATGACATAACGTGAGTGACTCAAGATGATCAAAATAACCAACCGTACCCGTGTTCGGCCGCTGCGATCCAAATATGCCTTGATGGGCTGACCTACACCAAACGGACCCTTATAGTGTCACAATGGGTTCGCAGCCCACTGAAAACAAACATCCTCTTTATGACCGGGCCTTGAGACCCAATAATAATTTATAAAATTCCTAATTCCGTATGCGTAAGTTTGGTGGTAGCTTTCTATCTTCAGGTTTTTTAAAAAAAAGAACATTTTAACGCAAGGAAATACCAAATGCAAGAACCAAACTGAGCTCTCATCTTTCTTGTAGGTATGTGGGTGTACAATTTGACACAAGGATATGGTAGCCTTTTTGGTTTGGTCGTACGAATACACAAGACCCACTCGACCACACTTTAACAACAACAACATTATTATATAAACAAATGGAAAGCTCCAATCTCCAACTTTATTAGAGTGATGCTTTTGGGGAAAATAGGAATTAAACTTGTGGGAAATCGTCCCTATATATAGATAAACAAATGGAAAGCTCCAATCTCCTTTCTTGGCCTTGAATTCAACGAGAACTAATCTTGGCTGCCATTGTTTTCTTCCACCTTTACCAACGCGAACTCGTGACCACGCCTAGGGAGGAGCAAGGCTAGGATAAGATAGTGAAATGGAGGTGTCATGATGGAAGAGAAAAGCTGATAATGACTTGAGGGGGTCTGGGAATTGGTGGTGTTGGCATTGGGTGATATATCACCAAGAAGGGTTATTATTATTAGTATCATTAATAGTATTTTGCGTACTCTGTGTTCCTGCTGTATCACAAGCCTCCTTAGGATACTCCAGATGCTCACATTAGCAGCCAATACAAGGAACTATTCAATTATGGTCTTCCAGTTGTATGAGAACCTTTAATCTAGCAGACCTGCATATCTTCTCATACAACTTTTGAATAATTGCATTGGAAAAAAAAATGCTCATGTGATGGGATTGTTATTATTACTAATATAATAATTAGGTTTTAGGGTGTTATATTAAAGGTTTCGCTTTGCTGGGGTTTGTTGCAGCGGATCACTTATGTCAACGGGTTGAATGAGGTGTAAATGATTTATATTTAATGAACTGGTTTGTTGGAGCATAGCTATATTTATGTAAACTGGTTTGTTGGAGAATATCACTTTTGATTAATGAATTTATGATCCTTTTGATTAATGAACTTATGTCTAAATTGTTTAATTGGGTAGAAAAGAAATAATGAGGTGAAATTTATTTAGAAAGATTTAAATGATTTGAATATTCAACCAATAATACTTGTAATATTTACATAAAACAACAAATTTCATTACTCTCCCAGTCTAAAAAAAAAATTTAATGATAAATATTCTATTTGAGTGCTTGAAATTACGGTGGTCTTATTTTTTTAAACTTTGTAATTTTTTTCTCCTGGCATTAATTTTGAGACCGAGAAAGTAATAAATTGATTATGAAAAGCTCATTTTTATTACATGGACCTAATTCTAGTTTATGTAGTACTAACTACGTACCGTGTGTTGACTTTGAGTAGACTGTGAGCCATGTGGGAAGAAGAGTAATAACTATATGCTTCTCAGAAACTTTCATGAATTTTGTCTTCCTTTGTCTTATTCGTCATAAAGTAATAACTACGTCGAATAATACATGTCACTTCCTGACTTCCCTGTTGTTGCTGCTCGGGTGCCATAGCAATTTCTCGCTTTTATTATGTCATCAATATATACCATCTTCTTCTTTCTATCTAATTCTGTGTATATATCTATACCTACATACCGCTTCATTTTATTATATCATCAAAATATATACCATCTTCTTCTTTCTATTTGATTCTGTTTGTATATAGTGAATAATAGTCAAAAGAAAGACATGGATCATATAGAAGGACCATGGAGTCTTGAAAAGGACGATACGTTGCTAAATCTCTTCGGGAAACACGCCCCAAATTGGTCACCAATTAATGAGTCTATACCGGGTAAATCGGCTAAGACATGTGAGTTCATGTGGGAGACTGTGAAGCAGAAATTAAGAACAACCATTGTAAGTCTTATCAACTTAACGACCGGAGCTTTTATCTAGCTTTTCGAGCCTTTATATACATATATAATTATATACATATTATAATGCTTTGTACTTTTCCTCGGGGGTTTTTTTTTTTTTTTTTTTGAGTTTATGGATGAGTTTGTCTATAGGATAGCGATGTTTATATATGAATTCGAGTTTTTCGAGCCGAGTTCGAGCCTTATTCAAATCTTACTTGAGCCAAGCTCAAACCTAAATGATTAAAGCTCGTCGAGCTCGAGCCTACCTAATAATTTTCGAGCCAAGCTCAAGACTGGATGATTAAAGCTTGTCGAGATCGAGTCTACCCAATAACTTTTGAATCGAACTCGAGATCGGCTTGACTCTATTACACCCCTTCCCATCAACATCAAACGAACTTTGCGTATTTACGTCGACCTGCATGTTCTTAACCTCCATCTAGATTGATGTTTATTTCAATATAGACTGAACATGGATTGTAAGGAGTTACATAAACCTGTCCAAACTTGTGTGGACCGAAACAAACGTATGTATATATCCAATTATCAACATATCAAACTTCACCAAATTGCTCCAATAACGACAATTACAGGCAGATTTCTTCAAATATTTCAAATATGTTCATGTGTCCAGCCTTGAGTGTTCATTCAAGCCATTTCTCTAAGCATTTTTTCACAATTTTTTTCAGAAGTCAAGTCTTTAAATGTTTTCTTCTTTACTTAAACATATAAAGAAAAATATCTATAAAAAAAATTATTTTTGTCGTAGAATAGGATCTTTGTTTTTTGTTTTCTCTATTGTTGTTTTTCTTTTTCAATTTTCATTTCACTTAGATCTTTGTCTTCTTTGATAATGTTCTGAAGTCTATTTGTAAATATGAGCCTAGTACTTTTGATAATTGAACAGGGAATTGATGTCATGTTTTTGGTACACTGTTAGACACTTTGGAACCTAAACACTTTGTGGAAAACTAGAAGGGGGGTTGAATAGTTTTGCCAATTAAAACTTCATTTTAATGTATTTAGATCGACTTATGTCAATCTATTTGGATGTGTGTGTTGGATGTTGATAAACAAACATATAAAGGTAAGTAATGAAAAGATAAGAGTAAGAAGCACAAAACCACAACGCAAGTATTTATAGTGGTTCGGCTACAAGGTCACCTTCCTTGCCCTACTCCACTCCCCGAGTCACCTACTCGAGAGTTCGTAATCACTACACAAATCTCCTTATGGCGGAGAAGCCTTCACAACCTCGCTTACTCTTTTTCTGGTACTAGGCTAACCACCGGATTCTTTCACTCCAAGGTGAACCACACCTACACAACGTCGCCTACCCTTTATAAGGTACTAGGCTAAGTACCTAGTTCTATCACACCTTAGGTGAACTACACCTTCACAACGTCGCCTACGCTTTATTAGGTACTAGGCTAAGCACCTAGTTCCATTGCAATGGAGGAACTACTACCACACTACACCAACGACTAATCCCAAAGGAGATCTACTCCTTTACAACATCATCAAGGATATCAATATCCTTGGATCTAATACTAGTCTATCTTGTACATCGAAACACACCATATCGAATGTACATCTAAGGCACCTTTCACTAATGCCTTTGACTAGATCTACAAGACACCTTTCACTAATGTCTTGTGTCTTCATTTCTAAGCACCTTTCACTAATGCTTCTTTGTCTTGACTTCTAAGCACCTTTCACTAATGCTTCTTTGTCTTGACTTCTAAGCACCTACCACAAGTGCTTATGCTATAGACGATAGATACCCTTCACTAATATCTTCGTCTTGACACTTGAGACATCTTTCACTAATGTCTTCAACACTACACTTCTTTGATGAAAGAAAGGAATCATCAACAAGAAGACTTTAGTAGCCTTGATGATGAGGAAGCATGGCAACTCATGGACTTGAGCTTGCTCGACTTCAACGGTGGTGATCTTGCCTTTAAGAGAAACCTAAAAGATCACACAAAAACAAAACTACAAACATAGATCTCTTGGATCTAAGGTTAGTGAGATTTAACTCGGGGGAAGATGTGTTAGAAAGGGATTGAAAGGGGTGAGGAATAGTGAAGAAATGGCTCACTATTTATAGAGAAAAATCCCATCGTTCCTCGGATCCCACGGATCCCTACCACAAGGGATCCGGCTAGTACAAAGCTAGGGATCCGTTGTACGCTCCTCTTTGCCCATGGGTATTTTTGGTTATGGGTCATGGGTCATGGGTTATGGGTTGATCCATGGTTTTCTTTCTAGATACAATGAACTTGGTTAAGTGGTATAAATAAAACCATGGGTTATGGGTCAAAACCATTAGCTAGTTTTTACCTATACACTTGTTTTTACCCATTTTAGTATATAGTTGTTTTTACCCATTTTAGTGTATACATGTTTTTACCCATTTATGTTACCCAATATACTACATACTAGTTATGTGTATATTTTACCCAAATATGTAAACACTAGTTGTTGTACATATATATTATTAAATCATAAAATCACATAGGCTTGTTTTAGTATTTTATGTGAAAACGTAAGTGTGTTAGAAAACTATTAACTCAAACGTAAGTGTATTAACACACTTTAATTGATTTGACATGCAGTCTGATACTTCATTCATATCGGGAACTCAAGTGAGCTCAAGATTACAATCTACTTTGTCGGACCAAGCAAGAGCCCAATTAAAGCATATGTTTCGTTTGTTTAGTAGTCGAACACGTGATATGGCGAGGGATAATGTTTCTAGACCTTCAGGGGGTACGCATTCTTATAGTCGTGATCGATCAGCACCGAGTGGTCAAGCATCATATCTACATACCAATATCTACATACCACCTCCGTCTTTCAGTGATATTGGTAGTACTGTTATGAACTTTGGCCATGAGGTGGGAGGTGTTGGTGGTAATGCACCATCTATTAGTGATATGGTGACGAGTAATGTTTCTCAACCTTTGGGAGGTATGCATTCTTATAGTGGTGAACAATCTGCACCATCTATTAGTAGTATGGCAAGGGGTAATGATTCTCAACCTTTGGGAGGTATGCATCCTTATAATAGTGAACAATCAGCACCATCTATTAGTGGTATGGCGAGGGATAATGTTTCTCAACCTTTGGGAGGTATGCATCCTTATAGTGGTGAACAATCAGTACCATCTATTAGTGGTATGGCGAGGGGTAATGTTTCTCAACCTTTGGGAGGTATGCTTCCTTATAGTGGTGAACAATCAGCACCGTCTATTAGTGGTATGGTGAAGGGTAATGTTTCTCAACCTTTGGGAGGTATGCATCCTTTTAGTGGTGAACAATCAGCACCGAGTCGGGTTGCTTTTAACTCCTCGTCACCAACGATGAGTGAAAGTGACGATGACTTTAGTGATGACTGTTTCGATGATGATGACTTTAGTGAAAGTGACAATTGATTTTTAAAATTTGTTATGTGTTGGAAAAATGGTTTTGCAAAGTGAGTTTTTGAAAAACTTGGACACTATTTAATATATGTATATGTTAAATATATTTATATTTTCTGGTAGATTTGTGTTCTTTTTGACGAGAGCTTCGCAACGAGCTAAAATGTGTCAAAAATGGAGTTGATATGAATGAGAGACACTTGAATCACAAAAAATAGAAAAGTGGGAGTATCCCACATCGCCCAAAACAAGAAATGAAAGCTTGTTTATATATAGAAATCTTGGTATTGACCTTAATGATTTGTTGTTTTTATTCCAACACCTACGCTGCTAGGTGCGTAATCAGGATTTCTAGGCCAAGATATGTTTGAAGCTTATAAACTTATGCGAGCCCGCGCGACCTGTGAACGCAGATTTGGGTCTTAGTTTCCTTTTTCTGTAAATGTATTTTAGGAATAGATTTAAACTTACTGAATAAGTTTTTACATAATCAATTTTGCAATTAAAAGGTATGTAAATCTGTTTTACTTATAACAGACTTATATAATTATAGCACTTATTTAGTCTTGGAGAACAAGACAACGTTTTAGTATAAATAAAGTCATAACCCTCATTCAGTTGAATCATCCAAAAACGCAGCTCCATATCTAACGATTTCCAGCATCCTTCGATCATAAACAGACAACTTTATGTGATCTTTCAGACAAGTTTGTCACGTTTGGTTGTACATGCCATTGTAACCCGGAAATAGACGACGAATATGTTTTAAGGGAATCATGTTAAACACGAGCCTCGTGCCTTGACCGACCTTTACTGCTTTCATTTATTTATCATTCATAGTGTCTGTCTTTTGCTTCTACCCCTTTCATTTATTTATCGTTCATACTGTATGTCTTCTGCTTCCATCCCTTTTTGTCTGTTATTTAATTTTCTATTAATTTAGTTATTGTTACTGTAATATGATTTTTATTAATAAAGTGTACATGTTTCCCTTACAATATGTTTAGTTTGTTAGTAAACTTGCATTCTATGGACTAAAATAACCTTGTATGAATTTAATCTTTTGTGTTATTAGTTCGGTTGTAAGCCATTTAGTCATGTATTTATATTTATGCCTATTTGAGTGTATATCTCAACAACAAAGTGTTTCAGTTATTGTTACAAGCTTTCAAATTCTAATCGCTACTTTTCTACCTATAAACAGTTCAGAACAATTTATTGCCCACTAGTTTGTAAATCTTTGTAAAAATGGTACCAAAACAACCAAGTATCTAATCACACAACCAATCACTCCCTCGGTGATACTTTTATTATAACTATAAACACAGTTGCCAAGTCTTCAAATGAGTGCTTGCCTTACAATACAAAGGAAAAGATGATAGTCCTCCTAATGAGTCCTATCACTTACAAAGACTCACACACTATCAACACTTAACCAGAAACCAAACTAGCAGTCAAGATCAAGTAGATCTTGACAGAATATAAACGAAGCTAAAAACCAGCAGCAATATGATCAATGATCTTGATCAAACCAAACTTGAGAGCATAAAAATTTGTGTGAGAAACGGATGAATAAATGAATGAGAAACCCTAGCAGAGATAGGAGATTATATACTGCACACTTACACTCCAGACCCTACATAAACAAAACCTTACAAAAACATCTCAAAGTTATGTTAGCTAAAAACTAGCAAAGAAAAATTACACATTAAGTCCTTTAAATTTCATAAGTTTGTAAAAGTATATATTTCAATAATTTTCTTTGCAAAAGCTATATAATAAGCACACCTTACCCAAAAGGAAGGGGCAAATAAATTCAAAAAAAAGTATGGTCTGAGGAAGAGAACCTGAAACAAAACAAACCCAAGCTAAAGCTAATACATACATGGTTTATCATCGGAACTGGCATGTCAAGATATATGTTATTTCTTATCAAATAATGAAATACAATGGAGATTATATAACTAGTATACGGGCCAAAACTCTAGCTAACTAAACATGACAAACCGCCAAAGCCCTAAACTAATCCGCTAACAGCCCCTCGCAGTTGGAGCGGGAGAAGGATGAACGCTCAAAATGGCTCGAAACTCATCAAAAAATGCAAAAGATAACCCCTTGTTGGTCCAAATAATTGTGTAAACTATGATTATATTTTACCAATAACCAAATGACAACTAATAACACACATTGTAGTTTTCAACGTTTAATTCTAGCTTTATTAAGAATTATTACAGGCATTCTATATGGAACTATAATTGGGATTGAATGATAATGTATACTCTTCAATTTAAATAGGAAGATCCTATCAACTATACAATACTATACTATACAGTTTGTGTTTGAAGAATCCTGAACTATCCTGAACAAACTATACATATATATAGCTAAGAAATACAAAGTACAACATGTGATGGTTGGTGACACTTGTCTTGCATTTGGTGGAGAAGTTTCATCTTTCTCTTTTGGGAATGCAACAACCATGCTTTTGGAGTGATGTCAACTTATTCTCACTTATATGGCGATTCCTTGTACTTTGGTTGGACTTTCTTTTAGTACTTACTGTCATATTTCCAGTTTGTTCATAGACAGTCTTCAGAGATTCAGTAAGTTATTGTCATCACTCATTGAATCTATTACCTTCTTCTTTGGCTCGGGGATCATTTACTGAGTAATGCCTCACTGAATGACGAGTCTTTCTTCTTAGACTCAGCCTGGACATCCTAAAGGTAACTCACTGAGTGACTGTTCACTCAGTGACTTGTTTGATGTTTAAGGTTATACGACACTCACCGGTTTCTTTATCAGTGAGTAACTCACTATTTATTCAGTGAGTTAGGCTATTTTATTTTCAAATCCTTGCCAAAGGTAATTGGGTCAATTTTTGACCCAACAGTCTCCGCCTATTTGAATATACAAATAGCCTTGGTGAAACAGATTCAGGTTATGGTTTTGGTTTTCGCAGGGACTTGGGTTCAGGTTGATACAGTTTATCAGGTTGTGGGATTAGGTTTGTGGGTATTAGGTTTTGGCTTCAAATATCAGATGGTAGTGTTTGTGATATTTAGGGACTTGAACATGCAAGTTTACTTTGGGGTTTAGGACCTGAAAGTTCTCATTCGCTTTATTCATTCAGGTCTATGTTCACCTTGATTTTCATAATTTTCAAGTACCTGAAAATTCTGAATGTTCAGAGATGCTTGCTTCTAGAGCTCGGGTGCAGGGTCACTCTTTGGTTTGAGTGACATGAACAATCTGATATCATACCTTGAGTCATAGCCTTCTTGTGTGATTCTAACCACTCCTTAATCAAGTTTCAACCCACTCATGCTCAGATCAGATGACCATCCTTATTAGTGTAACATGTAAGTCCCATAACGTGTTCATACTTGGTTCTTATTCACCTTGACACAACCATCAACTAACCCGATTTCATCTTATATCCTGGTTTTTTAGGGACACTCTTAGTGTTCAGTGACCTGAGGTTCAATTCACTATCTGAGCTTCATGTTCAGGGACGTGGGAGGCTTCATGTTTACACGACCTTCAATATTTGTTGAGGTGTTTCAAATTCAGGTTGTTAGAAGCCTTGTGGTTTCAGGTTCAGGGTTGTTAGTACCTTACATACCCAACACTGAGAATGCATTAGCTGAAATTTAACAGCTTCCCTATAATACTGAACAAACCCAACTTACAAATACAGTCCATTGATATTTATCAATATGCTTTGTTTGTTAATGTTGAACTGGATTAGAAGAAAAATAAACCGCACTCACATTGTCACTATACACAAAAGTAGTGGAAAAAAAGGGAGTGAAGGTCCCGCAAAATATTGCACAACCAGCAAATCTCAGCAACAGCATTGGCAACACCACGATACTTAGCCTCAACACTGGATTCTGAGAGCGTAACTTGACACTTAAAGGACCAGGATAGAAGATTGTTACCAAGAAAAACAAAATAACCAGAGGCAGACCTACGTGTTGTAGGAGAACTAGCCCATTCAACATCAAAATATGCAACCAGAGATGTAGAGGTCGAGGAGTAAAACTATAATCCATAGTCTAAAGTGCCCTGAACATACCGCATAATACACTTAAAAGCAAAAAGGTGCAGCCCGCGAGGACCATGCATAAAAAGTCAAATTTGTTGCACATCGTAAGAGATATTTGGTCGCGTAAAAGTGAGATACTGGAGAGCATCTGCAAGACTATGATATAAGGTGTGGTCGAAACAGATCCCCATCAGCAGCTAATTTGGACTCAGATCAACCGAGACCAACAAAGGTTACAAGAGAGCATATTAGCGCGTTCAAGAACCTCAGTAGCATAAGTCTTATGTGAAAGAAATATCCCGAAATAACTGCGAGTAACTGAAACACCTAAGGTTTGGCTAATTGCAAGTTTCGGTCCTAAAAAACCTTTTGCAAGTTTTGGTCCCTGATTTTAACCGGCATTAAGTGGATTCCGTTAGGAACTTCACATTAGCCCTTTTGGCCAATAATTGTTATAGCGCTCATTCTCTAAACTAATGAACGTTTATAATTAAAAAAAAATTGGTTTATTTAAAGTTTTTGATTTTTGATATACGCTTTTATATATGTTGTTAGATATTTTTATATACGTTTTATATGTTTCTTTTTTATATATTCCTATATTTTTTTTGTACGCTCTTATACGTTTTTTATAAAAACATATACATTTTTATATTAGTTTTTATACGCTTTTATATTGGTTTTTGTATATGTTTTAACATACGTCTTTATACACGTTCTTATATATGTTTTTGTATACATGCTTATATATTTTTATGCTTTTTATATGCTTTTATACATTTTTATATATGTTCTTATATACTTTTTATACGTTGGTATATAAATTCTCATATAACTCTTATATACGCTTTTATATATGTAGTTCTTATATACTTTTTATACGTCTTTATATAATTTTTATATTCGTTTTTATATATGTTTTTTATACATTTTTATTTTAGTTCTTATATACTTTTTATACGTCTTTATATACATTTTTATAGATGTTCTTATAAATATTTTTATATACGTTTTTACATATGTTCTTATACACATTTTATACGTTTTCATATACATTTTTGGATACGTTCTTTATATATGCTTTTATATTATTTTATATATGTTCCTATATACTTTTTATACATTTTAGAGTAAATTACATTGATGGTCCCTGTGGTATGTCAAAAGTAACAACTTTCGTCCCTGAAAGTTTGAAGTTGCACTGGTAGTCCCTAAGTTGGTAAACAAATAACACCACCGATCCTTTAGTTTAACGGGCATTAAGTAAGTTAGTTATAATTTACACGTTAGCCCCTTTGGTAAAAGATCGTTGCATCGTCTATCCTTAAATTTATTTACATAATTCGGCCCTGTGGTTAGGCCGGTCAACGTAGTCAACGCCACGTGTCACCACATGAGTGGTGCCACGGTCATCGGGTCGGCCGGATCAGTGAACGGTCGGTTCGGGTTGCCACGCGTCGCCGGGTCGGGTCGATCACCAACGGTTCGGGTCGGGTTGCCACGTGGACCGCTGAGGTGGTGCCACGTGGCATTGGTAAAATATACCACATATTTGGCTACCCCTAGGATTCAACCTGCATACCAGTGAGGTCGGGCCTGTTGCCACTCATGGTGACACGCGGGCGCTGACTACCGTTGACCGGCCTAACCACAAGGACGAATTACGTAAATAAATTTAAGGATAGACGATGCAACGATCTTTAACCAAAGGGGCTAACGTGTAAATTATAACTAACTTACTTAACCCGTAAACCAAAGGATCGATGGTGTTATTTGTTTACCAACTTAGGGACTACCAGTGCAACTTCAAACTTTCAAGGACGAAAGTTGTTACTTTTGACATACCACAGGGACCATCTATGTAATTTACTCTACATTTTATATACGTTTTTATCGACGCTTTTTTATAAGTTTTTCTATATGTTCTTATATAATTTTTATACATTTTTATATGCTTTTATATACGTTTAATACGTTATTTTTATACAATCTTATATAATTTTTATACATTTTTATACATTCTTATATACTTATTATATAAAACAATATATATGAACTTTTAAAAAGTATATAATAACATATATAAAAACGTATGCAAAACGTACACAAAAACGTTTATAAAAAGTATATAAGAACATATATTAAAACGTATATAAAAACATAATAAAACATATAGAAAGGATATAAGAAGGTATAAAAAAACATATATAAAAAAAGTATATATGAACGTATAAAAAGTACATAAAACGTAGATAAACGGGTATAAAAATGTATAAAAAGTGTATAAGAATAAATCTAAAAATGTATAAAAGCTTATATAAAAAAGGTATAAAAAATATTTAAGAATGTATGCAAAAACATATATAAGAATGTATAAAAAATACATAAGAATATGTACAAAAACGTATATAAAAACGTGTATAAAAGCATATAAAACTTATATGTTTTTATAAAAACGTATATAAAAAATAGAAAAACTTTAAATAAACTAACAATTTTGAATTATAAACGGCCGTTAGTTTAAAGGATGAAAGCTGCAACAATTGTTGGCCAAATCTTAAGGATGATTTCTGCAATTTACTCTAATTTATTCATAAGTCTTTGTTGTAGTATTATCAAACATAATGGTTTGATCCGTAACTTCGTGTATTACATGTGTTTGATTGACAAAAAACCACACATATATAACACATGATGACATGATTTTACACCATCGCGTACATTTCACGCCATGTTTGTCAAAAACGTTGAAGCATACCAAACACAACATAAATTACAAAAAATAAATGGAAACATACCCAATTATGAAGCCAAGAGGACAAACTACATAAATATTCGGCATGTCACTTTGTTCTTTTAACTACTAACATTTTTAAAAATTACACTTGACAAGTATATAGATAGAAGCATGTTTTACGATTTGTGGACATAAATAAAATATAAAGATAAGTAATAATGTATGCTATACCAGTAAGATACTTTTTATACTTAAAAGTTAAAACACTTCCAATCTTTCATCCATCTCACATGATCATTTTCTTTTTTATCAAACCAACACAATCAAATTTTCAGCTAGATATATATTGTTTTTTCTTTTCTTGTGTGCCAAAATCATATTATTTGTAAAAAAAATGATTTGCATGACTAACATTCATGCCTAAAAATATATTTAACTCTAAAATCATGAAACACGGTAAGATTAGTGATAAGTATTATGAAAGAGAAGATATACATTCAACATGTCAAATGATCTATTATTTAGGCATGAATTTAAACATATGATTTAGGTCTCCTTATCATTACTCTATGTTTAATACAATTGATATCTCTACAACATCATATATTTACATTTTTAAATGTCATGTTGACGTAACTTCAAACATTTTTGGTTGCTTCCTTTTAAGTACGCGAACTTCAGACAAAAATATTTCCCACATATAAAATTACACACTTACATTAAATGCTTCTATTCTTGGAATGTGTTCAAGTCCACTTAAATATTGTTGACAATTGTTTGCCCTTTTCTACCAGCTCTTGTACTTCATTTGACTTTCTATCATAAGTTTTTTTCTACTTATCTTCACAAGAAAGTTCTCGCCTAAAATTTCATATACGTAGATACTTTTCCTAAGTATCGAAGTTCAAAATGTCTTTGAATGTTGAGGAAATCAATGGGAGTTAGTGAGTTATTGTCATTACTCATTAACTCAGTCAGCTTATTTTAGGTTCAGGACTTTACTTACCGAGTTCTGTCTCAGAAAGTGATGAGACTTTCCTAGTCGTTGATGAACTCTAAAGATGACTCCATCAATGTTCACTCATTCAGGGACTTCGTTTATACTTAGGATATTATATGTTCGGATCTTAGTCAAAGACCATTGCGTTCTGTTGGCCTAACAACGTAACCATGAATAAAGCTAGAAACCATGAATATTAGTAAAAAAATAATGTAGAATCCCACTGTTCATGGTTAACAAGTCGCAAGAGCAATTGTTGGATTTTTGTTAGTTTCATATAAGCGCATTGGGGTCGATTGAAGATTAATGGGAGTTTTTCAACCCAAGAAAAGAGAGAATGTTAGTGGCGGTAAATAAGAGGAGTTAAAGAACAAAAGTTACATGAAATTCTAGGATTGGACCAGATTTAAGACGGAGTTATGTTTGGATGAATTTTTAGTGTAATTTTTAAGAGAGTTTGGCTTGGATGTTTTTAAGACGGGAGTTAGGGTGTGTTCATATTTGTATTAAAGGTTTTATAGCCGTTTGGTTAGCCAAAATACTGCAAATACTTAAATGAAAAACCAAATTAACTTGATGGTCAAACCTGTTGAACCGGATTTAAAACAATGCAGAAAAGTACATGGAAAGTGATGGTGAAAAATGAATTAATTTGTTGAGTTCTGTTATATGTTTGGTTTGTTTAAAACTTGCAATTTATGGACTAATAAGCCTTATGTGCATTTTTTGACCCAATTTTACATGCTTTTAATTTTCTGGGTTGCTATTTTGGTTATAAGCAATAAAATAGTCACCTAATATGTATATTTATGTCTATTTGAGGATCTCAACTAAGGAGTGCTTCATTGGTATTTTGTGGTGTCATCGTGTGGTGTTAAGGGTAAAGTGTTGTCACATCAACATTTTCTAAAATAGTGAACGTTGATACTATTGACCAAATATATGGGTAACTTTGAATGTGAGATTAGTTTTGAACTCAAGTTGAACTCTTTGAAATATTGGCATTTATAGGTAACTTTGTATGTGTTAGGATATTTGTATTAGCTAGAAAAATTTAAAATAAGGTACATATAAGTCATAAGTTTTACTTAAATTATACTTGTGATGGGATTGTTATTATTACTAATAGAATTAATTACACAAATGGCCACTACGGTTTGTTGGATTTTTCACTTTCAGTCACTAAACTTTTTTTTGACTGATTCAGTCACTGTAGTTTCTTGCTATTACGGATCCGGTCCAAATCCGTATGAAATGACCAAAAAGCCCTTGTCACCTTCATTTTCAAATGAGTTAATTACATAAATTGTCAATGTGGTTTTCAAATGACAATTAAGTAACGGCCGTTAGTCCTTTATACCAACATTCGTTAGTAAATAACCGAAAATTTGATTTTATTACGTTTTCGTCCACTTTTACACCTAATTGTCCGTTTTTACACGTTTTCTTCCGTTTTTACTTGTTTTCGTCCGTTTTTACACGTTTTCGTCTGTTTTTACACATTTTTGTCTGTAAGAACGGATGAAAACGTGTAAAAACGGACGAAAATGAGTAAAAACGGAAGAAATTATGTAAAAATGGACGAAAACGTGTAAAAACAGACGAAACATGTAGAACGGATGAAAACGCGTAAAAACGGACGAAAACGTGTAAAAACGGATGAAAACAAGTAAAAACGAAAGAAAACGTGTAAAACGGACGAAAACGTGCAAAAACGAATGAAAACGTATAAAAATGGACGAAAACGTGCAATAACGGACGAAAACGTGTAAAAACAGACGAAATTATGTAAAAACGGACGAAAAAGTGCAAAAACATACGAAAACGTGTAAAAATGGATGAAAACAAGTAAAAACGGAAGAAAACGTGTAAAAACGGAAGAAAACGTGTAAAAACGGACGATAAGGTGTAAAAATGGACAAAAACGTAAGAAAAGCAAATTTTCGGTTATTTACTAACGACCGTTAGTGTAAAGGACTAACGGCCGTTACTTAATTATCATTTGAAAACGACAGTGACTATTTATGTAATTATCTCATTTGAAAAAGAAGGTGACAAGGGCTTTTTGGTCATTTCATACGGATTTGAACTGGATTCATATTAACAAGAAACCACAATGACTAAATCAGTCAAAAAAAAAGTTCAGTCACTGAAAGTGAAAAATCCAACAAACCACAGTGATTATTTGTGTAATTAACTCTTGTTAATATGATAATTAGATTTTTGGGTGTTATATTGAAGGTTTTGTTTTGATGGTGTTTGTTGGAGCAGATCACTTATGTGAACGGGTTGAAAGAGGTGGAAATTATTTATATTTAATGAATTGGTTGTTGGGGCATAGTCATATTTTTGTAAACTGGTTTGCGGGAGAAGATCACTTTTGATTAATGAATTTCTGATCTATTTGATTAATGAACTTATGTGTAAATTCTTTAATTAGGTAGAAAAGAAATAACTGAGATGAAAATTATGTAAAGGGATTTAAATGATTTGGATATTCAATCGGTAATACTAGTACTATAAACAAAAAACATCCATGAATAGTTCATTTTTCTTATATGGACTTAGCTACTTAACTCTAGTTTTAATCACATGGTACTAAGTAATTGCTAAAAAAAAAAAAAAAAAAAAAAAAAAAAAAAAAAAGGACCCCTTAGTGCTGACTATGTATGCTTCTGAGAAACTTTAACGAATTTTGTCTTCCTTTGTATACTTAGTCAACTACATCAAATAAAATATCTCACTTCCGTGTTGCTGCTGCAATTTCTCTCGTTTATTTCTATCTGTTAGTATCTTCATTTTATTATATCACAATACCATGCATGTTCTTCTTTCTATTTAATTCTATTTATATATATATAGAATAATAATAGTCAAAAGAAAGACATGGGTCAGATAGAAGGACCATGGAGTCCTGAAGAGGACAAGATGTTGCTAAATCTAGTCGAGAAACACGGTCACGATTGGTCACTAATTGGTAAGTCTATACCGGGTAGATCGGATCAATCATGCATGTTAAGGTGGTTTTCAATTTTTGGCTATTTATGCCCGAGGAGGACAAAGTTGTTAGAATATCTCGCCGAGAAACACACCACATTGGTCACTAATTAGTAAGTCTATACCTGGTAAATCGGATAAGACATGTGAGTTAAGATGGTTTTCACTTCAAAAGTCATTTACCCCTGAAGATTTTGCACAGGTCTTGCGGGATTTCCACAGGATCGAATTGATAAGATATACAAGAATTGATTCTATTTGATAAACAACATAAAAGTGTTTACATTGTATATTCAGACACAAATTAAAACGTTACATATTACGAGTATATATAGGGTACTAACCGGTGTAAATGAACCGACATGTCCCTTCCTAAAATAACTAACTTTGGCGGTTAATTAACTAACTTTTGTAACCGCTAGTAACTACCCATAACCGCTATTCGGTTATTAACTATCAAACTAACAATATTGGTCCTTTGTCTATCGTTATTTACATGTGTACACCGAGCCTATCAAGACTTTTACAATTATGGTGCAACATTTCCTCCCTAATTGTTTAAGTCTTGTTTTCCTTGCTACTTCCACTTGTGGTGCATCCCATGTCTTCTTCCTTCTTGACTTCATCATGGACATACTTGAACCTTTTCTTTAGATTCTTCTTGTGCTTCCTCCATGTACACGCTAGTCTTTGCATCACCACATGGTTCATTTCCGACCATATCAATCTGTGGTTCTCCATGCCCTACCCTACGTGCTTCCTCATAGTACACTTTCACCAATGCTATGTTTTCTCGATAGCATTCCTTTACACTATGTCCATCCTCCCGAGTCAATCCCAAAGGAATTGCAACATCGCCCCACATATTGTTAAATGACACATTCATATATCCTAAAAAATCATGTTCTCCGAATCTTCATGCTCTTCTCCGCGTTTTCCTTCACATTGCCTTCTATCATGACCCCAAACTTTGTCTTGTTCATTTCTTCATTCTGTGACTCATCTATCTCGCATCTTCCTCGCTGCCTTTGTGGGTCTCTTCTCCCACTTCTCTTCTTGGCTTCTCATTCCAGGGCACCGTAGTCTCATGGTACACCTTTATTATGTCAATGAACCTTCTATAGCAATCTCTTATTGCTTCCTCTTCACCATTTGTCAGGCCATGTATTCTTGCAATTTTCTTTCATTTATGTCACGTTCAAGAGCATTCCTTTTTCGCTAGCCTTTTCCTTCCGGTATCACGCCATCCTTTCAGGCGTCAAAACGTTTTGCTTTTCCTACTTTGTGTTGCGTTCCAGCAGTCCCACAAAAGTTCTTCTGCAACGTTGTCTTTTCCTTCCTTTGTTGTCGCTATGCAATCCCAACAAAGTCTCCACCGTATTCCTTGGCCGATTCCTTGGTGTCTTTTCCTTCTAATTCTTTTGATCTTCTTGATCAAAAGTTGAATCAAACTCTTGCAATCTTGGAGCCTTCGCTTCGATACCAGTTGCAATGTGTCTTGGGGGTTTCCACAGGATCGAATTGATAAGATATACAAGAATTGATTCTATTTGATAAACAACATAAAAGTGTTTACATTGTATATTCAGACACAAATTAAAACGTTACATATTACGAGTATATATAGGGTACTAACCGGTGTAAATGAACCGACATGTCCCTTCCTAAAATAACTAACTTTGGCGGTTAATTAACTAACTTTTGTAACCGCTAGTAACTACCCATAACCGCTATTCGGTTATTAACTATCAAACTAACAATATTGGTCCTTTGTCTATCGTTATTTACATGTGTACACCGAGCCTATCAAGACTTTTACAATTATGGTGCAACAGAAGAGGACGAGATGTTGCAAAATCTCGTCAAGAACCACGGCCGCAATTGGTGACTAATTAGTAACTCTATACCGGGTAGATCAGCTAAGACATGTAGGTTAAGGTGGGAGACTGTTTGGAAGCCACTTCAAATTCGTGAAGATATTGAGAACCATTGGAATTCGACTTTGAAGGGGAAAAGCAGTTCGATGACTAATGAAGATATAACCATTGTAAGTCTTATCAACGTAACTAATACTGGAAGTTTGGATGAATGGTACAATTTTCATTAAAACCACTTGACAAATTGAAAAGACATATATCTTTTGCCATATTTGTGAAGTAACTCAACCAGATATGTATTTATGTGACACAAATTTTCATGTTAATTTCGAAAAAAATCGTGATTTTTAATGAAAATTTACATTACGCGAAGAATATCCCTCATGTTCCTGTAAACCCATGGGAACCCTAGGTCTCCCCTTGAGGCCATTTTTTTTTTTTTTAATTTTAATACATATACTCTTGTTTCGCCAAAATACAGAGTAATCACAATATCTTCATACAACCTCCTTAGGTCAGTGATATTAATCGTGGGCAAAGGAACTCTTATATTCACGATTTGAACTTAAGCCTTGCACTAGGAGACGTTAGTGATCAAGCACCATTTATTGATGATATGGCGAGGGATAATGTTTCTCAACCTTCAGGAGGGTATGTGTTCTGTGTTTGTCGGAAAAGGTTAAATCCCAAGCATGCAGTTAATCCAGATGCATGTTGCTACCTCGTTTAGTTAAACTAGTCTACCAAATACCTATATTATTTGACTAACGCATGTTAATCTTGCATAGGTTTAATAGGATGCCGACTTTGAAGAATTTATTTCCTTTATCTGGACATGAGAGGCAACAGCAGGAACTCAAGAAAATACCTGCGCCTGTGCCTGTGCTCTAAATATTCTAAACTGTTTTTGTAGTTTTTTGCTTTTTGCTCTTGTGGAACAAAGCTTTTGTAAATATGATCGAGCCCAGTACTTCGATAATTGAACAACGAATTGATGTCATGTTTTTGGTACACTGTTAGACACTTTGGAACCTAAACACTTTATTTCATTTGACTTGCAGACTGGATCGCAAAATTCTAATTACCAAAGGAACTCAAGCCATGAGTTAGGAGGCGTTATTGGTTATCAAGCACCATCTATTAGTGATATGGCGAGGAGTAATATGTCTTCGGGAGGTACACATTCTTACAGTCGTGATCATTCAGCACCGAGTTGGAATGCTTTATACAAACGAGACTCGTCACTAATGATGATTGACAGTGACAGCGTGCAACAATTTGTGGGGAGCGAGTTTAGTCGGAATGATTTTGCAGAAGTCTCGTCAAAAGCGTAGTACAAGGAAACGGATGGTGACAAATGACAATTGATTTGTTGAGTTCTATTATATGTTTGGTTTGTTGTAAACTTGCATTCTGTGAATCAAAATAAGCCTCGTATGCATCTTTTTGACCCAACTTTGTATGAATTTAACCTTTTCTGTTTTTATTTTGGTTATAAGCAATAAATAAATAGTCATGTATTTTTATATATATGCCCCATTTGAGTATCTCAACAAAAAAGTGTTCCACTTATTGTTACAAGCTTTCAAATTCTTATCACTACTTTTCAACCTATAAACAGTTTGTAAACAATTTACTGTCCACTACTTTGTAAATCTTGTTGTGGAAAAGCTAAGAGCATCTGCATTTAATTCATTTAATGCATGAGACATTTAATAACCAAAGCAAGCTTGGAAGAAAGACTTGAGCTTTACCAAGTCTTTATAGCAAAGCTTTTCAAAAAGTCTTGATTGCAATGCAAAAAACCTTCTTCAAACACTTTTTAGAATAGTGAAAAGCTTTCTAGCATTTGACCCATTGTGGATGCTCTATATTATTAGCACACCTAACCCAAAAGGGCTGGCATGAACAATATCATTTCTCCATTTCCACAAGTACCAAGTCATGAAGATTAAGCGATGGAGGACATTGTAGCAACCACCAACTGAAATTTTTTCTTCATACTTGAAGGACATGCGGGCAGCCTATTAACGCATGTTCAAGAGTTTCCGGAGCTGAGTCACATCTCTGACATATGACTGAAATACCCCGATTTTCAAGCTTATCCAAGCAAGCACACCAAACAAATACATTAACCTTCTCCGAAAACAGTGTGGAAGGAGCAGTTTTTCAATATATGAGTAACATCTTGAAATCATAATATCCAAGTATTCGTATCTATAAATGGTCCACATACTATAATACAAGAAAGTTAGGGAGATAATGATATGTCTAGCCAATCCAAACATGCACTTGAATTGCAAAGGTGAATAGACGTATAATTGTGAAATAAAACACAGTATTAACCAAAATAGCGACTCCGCTTGTCTAAAAAGAGCAGAAATCAAAACAACGACAACGTCCTGGCATCTGAAACAACAACCCTCGCGATAACAATGCAAATAGCAATACTGCCACCAAAACCGGCCCCCAACCCGCCATCTTGTAAGTAATGATTTATATATAGAATAAGTGAAAGGAAAACTTGGTTAAGAAGCAAACAAAGAGGTTTTTGTGGTGGATTGATGGGATGGGGATACGTTGATGAAGTCACTCACGGTTCACAATATATAGTTTGCTTTACATCGTGATTCGTTATTTTTGCAGCGAAGGGCAGTTTTAAAATTTTGTATTTCCCGATTAAGAATCAATCACTACTTGAGGACAAGTAATAATCAACCTTCCGAATGTCGTATTCCTAGGCGAGAGATGAATTGAATTTTATGTTTATGTTTGTTCGTTATAAACGATGCTTGATTATCGTTTTGGTTTTTGTTTGGTTAATTTTTAAAACTTTTTATACTAATTAATAAAGCAACTATTTTAAGCGAGATAAAAATTAAACTAATAGCAAATAATAGATAACGACTAACGATATATGATAAAAAGCTATGCTTGTCAAGTGTGGTGAAAAGTTCATTAAGTGTGGATTTTTCTTTAAAAGCACTAATGTAATTAATACCCGTCGAAACAAATTATTTCCTCACAACATTGGCTTATATTGAAAACAATTATTTTTCGAGGTAAAAATTAATAGACTTTAAATAATTAATTATACCAACGACTTTTGCCCGTTAAAATAACCAACTACTCAAATCATCGATTATCCGAAAATTATTAATTAACAACCTTTAATTACCCGTTTAAAAAGTAGATTTTTCTCACAACGTTGGTTTATATTGAAAATCCTACTTTTTATCTAGATAAAATCTGCTTGGTTAAATAGTTAAAATCCTTAACGGCTTTTGCCCGTTAAAGTTTCTAAAAATCAAACCAAGTAAACCAAAGGCTACCAATTAATAATCTCTAATATTCCACACTAAATTTCACAATTCACCAATCACTTAACAAACATAATAAAAATCTACTCACTAATAGTCATAAGTAAACCAACAAAGATAATAATAATAAGCTCAACAAACATCATTTTTCCACAAGCTAAAAGAGAAAGTAAGGAAAATAGAACCCGATCTACAATACGAGACGAATAAAACCACCCGATTTTATAAACTTATCAAACCCTAAAGTTTACTTCTTTAAAAGCTTTAATAAGACCAAATATTTAATAAATTTTGTGACTTTATTAACTAAATAGCTTATTAAGACTAAAAAGCTTTAAACTTTAGTTAATAAGAAAGCTTATAAAACCCTTAAGCTCCTCGCCTTAGGTTGGAAATGATGAGAAACTAAGCAATATCACAACTTTATCAAAGGTTAGAGAATAAGCAATATTATGGATCAAATAAGCTATGGAAAAGCTTATTGATCTAAAAAGTACTAAACTTTCAACAAAATAAGCAAAGAAAAAGCTTAAAGATTAGATCCAATATCCACCCAAAACTAAGAGGTTCAAATCCGAAGATTAAACGTGAGTTGGGTATATTTAAGGACTAGATCTAAATAAATAAGCTAGAGATAAGTTAAAAAGATTAATACTTTTTTTTTTAAAAGAAGTTGTAAAAGAAAATAAATCTAAGTAAATAAAAGAGTTTTTGAAAAGAAACTAAAAATAAAAAGTGCTTATTGAATAAGCTATATGAAAAGCTTACCCAAAAAAGGCTAGTCTTTTATATCTAAAAATAAGCTATAAGGAAGAGCTTATTCAAGATAAAAAGATATGTAAAAAACTTAAAATGAAAAAGCTATAAGAAAGCTTATCACTAAAAAGCTAATCTAATAAACCACAAAAAGCTAATAAGCTATTATGGCTTATTTAGATAAGAAAAAGAAAAAGAAAAGAAAGAAAGAAAGAGATGAAAAGGGAATAAGCATTAAGTAAACTCAAATATCATCTTTCATTCATAAGCAATAAATATTTGGTACAATAAGATCTTAAAAATAAGCCAAAAGCTAGAAAAATAAGCTACTAAAAACTACTCCAATAAATAATAAAGTGTGTGTAATATTAATGTGTGAATGATTGCCCTACTTCTTGGATCCGGAGCTCTTCAATTTATATGCAATCATGTATCTCGATCCTTCGAAACTCTATCCTCGAATTCCTTTCTTTAGTGGCCACGTGTCTAATCTTTGTTGGCTGGACTAATAGTGGAGCAGCGAGAGTGGGTGAGGAGGAAGCAGGCTCACGTGCCTTCATGAATGATTTTATTTAAGCGTGTAATACTCACGCACATGCTAGATACTGAAATTGCATTCTTTTCTTTTTTTTTTGGAATTGTTACTTTGACTATCAAGGGCCATGTGGAGTGAGGAGAATGGCTAAGACATGCTGCATCACGTGGATATATAAGATATTTTCTTTGTGATGAGCATGTACCAAAAATAAATGTTGACATGAGTGGGATTAGAACCCAAGACCTTTTGCTTGACAAACATGTCCTCAACCACTAGACCAAGAGCCTTTTTGTGTTAATTCTTTGAATTTAATTCTTTTTGTCCCTCTTTTCCTTGATCCAATTTTTAGCCATTATCATTAAAATAATCTTTTTCAAGCCGTTTGATCTTTCAATATTTTCTTCTCTTCCTCGATGCTCCAAATAAAATAACCACTTGACTTGATATTTCGTGATCTTTCCAATGGTGTGCTCGGATAAATTTTTGCGACTTCTTTTGAACTTCGAAAAACATGGAAATATAGTCGAAACTCATCCGAAAATCACCGTTTTTGCTTTGTTTTCAAACCCTTGTACCTGCAAGACATAATAACACATATCCAACATATTTGCAATATAATTTGAAATTTCTAATGGTTATTAGTCCGATTTAGCATATTTTTGGATATAAAATGATGTGTGTTTTAGCACTCATCACATCGCATGGGACACAAATATGAAATATCGAAAGCCTTGGTTAGCTTCATCTATAAGTATAAGCTTATTTTATCGGTTCATAACTTTCATTAGTAAGGTTTAATAACTTAGTAAGCAAGCTTTAAATAGCAGTGATGTACCAGCTAACCGATACTTAAAACATCGATTATTCATTAGAAGTTAACTAGCATAGAACACGCCAAACCAAGGTGTATATCTCTTATTTCTTAATATCAAGATGTAAATGCTGTTTTAAAGTTTGAAGATGACACTTTCTCAAGCAATTTACAAATGACAATGTTTTGTACTTTTGTCTAATGTCTATTTGGAATTACTCCCTCCGTCTCAATTTAATTGTCCATATGGAGGGAGTAACATTTTTGTTGGGCCCACTTGAATTTGTACTCCATTTACTCAGCCGGCAGCAACAACACGGAAGTCTGTTTTTAGTCTGTGTAGTTTACTAATTAGACAAAGGAAGACAAATCTTCGTGAAAGCAAACAAACTGTTAGGATGTGTTGCAGAGGTTTGTTGTCGTCAGGTTCAATGTCTTATTTTTTTCTCATCAAATATACCCATTATTATACCTAGCTACCGGTTCATTTTATTATGCATCAATATATACCATCTTATTTTTCTTCTTCTTTCTATTTATTTCTGTTTATAGTGAATAATAGTCAAAAGAAAAGATATGGATCAAATAGAAGGACCATGGAGTCCTGAAGAGGACGAGATGTTACGAAATCTCATCGCGAAACACGGCTCCAATTGGCCACTAATTAGTAAGTCTATGTCGGGTAGATCGGGTGACTCGTGTTGGTCAAGGTTGTTATCACTTTATCTGTCATTTACGCCTGAGGAGGACAGGATGTTGCATAATCTCGTCGAGAAACACGGCTCCAATTGGTCACTAATTAGTACGTCTATACCGGGTACATCGGCTAATACATGTAGATTAAGGTGGCTATTTGTTAATAGGCCATTTACGCCTGAGGAGAACAAGACTAATTATGAAGATATAACCATAGTAAGTCTTATGAACGTAACTAATACGGGAAGTTTGGATGAATGACAAAAGGTACAGTTTTCATTAAAACTAGTAAACAAATTAAGAAGACATATAGTTTATTTTGACATATTAATGAAGTACTAAAGAAGACATGTATTTTTGTTACACCAATTTTCGGAACCAGGTTCATTTTGGAGAACTCGTGACTTTTAATGAAAATTTACACTAAGCGACGAACATTCATCGGGTTCCCGTGAACTCATGGGAACCCCCTAGGTCCGCCCTGAGGCCACCGTTGTTTTTTTTTTTTGGGTTAATATTTGTTTGTTTATATCATGTTTTATTATTATTATCATTTTTTTGCCAAACTACAGAGTGATCGCAATTACTTCCTACATAAAGTCTGTTATATTAATCGCGTTCTTGGTAAAATGGCAAGGGATAATGTTTCTCAGCCTTCCGGAGGGTAAGTGTTCTGTGTTTCTTGGAAAGGGTTAAATCCCAAGGAGTTGATATAGATGTTGCTTCCTCATTTAGTTAAACTGGTCTACCAAATACCTATATTATTTTACTAACGCATGTTAATCTTGCATAGGATGCCAACTTTCAAGCGTACTTTGTTTCCTTTCTCTGGACATGAGAGACCACAGCAGATTTATACTACTGCAACAAGCGAGGTTCGTTATGAGTGTGAGATCTAAATATTATTCTAAACTATTTTTGTAGTTTTTTGCCTTTTGCTCTTGTAGAACAAAGCTTCTGCAGAAGTCTATTTGTAAATTTGACCCTAGTACTTTGATAATTGAACAAGGAATTGATCGATGTCATGTTTTTGGTACACTGTTAGACACTTTGGAACCTAAACACGAACGGAACTCAAGGGAACTCAAGATTCCATTTGGCTATGGAAACTGGATCACAAAATTCCATTCACCAAGGGAACTCAGGCCATGAGGTAGGAGGCGTGGTTGGTGGTCATCAACAACCATCTATTAGTGATCTGGCGAGGGATAATATGTCTTTGGGAGATACACATTCTTATAGTACGGAACAATCAGCACCGAGTTGGGATGCTTTTAACAAACAAGACTCATGGTCAATGAAGATTGCCAGTAACAATGTGCAAGAATTCAAGGGGGAAGATTTTGGATCCCAAAATTCCATTCACCAAGGGAACTCAAACCATGTGGGAAGAGGCATGGTTAGTGGTCAAGCACCATCTATTAGTGATATGGTGAGGGGTAATATGTCTTCGGGAGGTACGCATTCTTATAGTCGTGATCATTCGGCACCGAGTTGGAATGCTTTATACAAACGAGACTCATCACCAATGATGATTGACAGTTACAGTGTGCAACAATTCGTGGGGAGCGAGTTTGGCCGAAAAGATTTTTCAGAATTCTCGTCAAAAGCATAGTACAAGGAAAGGGATGGTGACAAATGACAATTGATTTGTTGAGTTCTGTTATAAGTTTGGTTTGTTGTAAACTTGCATTCAATAGATTAAAATAAGCCTCCCATGCACCTTTTGACCCAACTTGTATGAATTTATGTTTTTGTTATTATATCGGTTATAAGCAATAAAATACTAGTCATGTATTCATATTTATGCCCATTTGAGTATATAAAAAAAAAGTGTTTCACTAACTGTTACAAGCTTTCAAATTCTTATCACTACTGGCCACTACTTTGTAATTCCATTTTTGTTCGAGAAGCCTATATTATTACCATACCTTTACCCATAAGGACTAGCATGAACAATATCGTTTCTCCATTTTCAAAGCACTTTGTAGCATGTTGACGTATGTGCTTGACGATCCAACGTCCGGCCAGACGCATAGGCCGGACATCGAGACTTGAAGGCCGGACGATCATCCACACGTCCGGTCAAAGACTAATAACCACCGACCATGTCAGCAGATTTTAGGGGATTCTCTGCCACGTGGCCTACTAAACAGAGTTACTATAGACCTGCGGAACAGTGGCTGAACAGGAGAAGAATAGTAGCATGAATAGGAGATTGGGGTAGTATAAATACCCCAACACAGTTATTACTTGAAAAGGGCTTTTACCTACTTTTTCCTACTACATTTATCAATACATTTACACCTACTTATCCACACGCCGGAGCTTGGTCTCGGGACAACACCCGAGGCGAGGCTAACGCGTCCGTGCATTGTGCAGGAGTTGATCACGTTCAATCCGGACGGCTAGGACTGGACGGAGACAAGATTTTGCTTCAACAAATTGGCGCCATCCGTGGGACTCGTATTCATTCTACCAGAAGACTGGATGACAGGTCCGGGACCGCCACCTCCGCCGGAACCCACCTCTCCCCCGGAGCATATAGGGGGAAGTGGGGTCTTCAATGCTCAAGCCTCCGGATTACCAGAGCAAATACAAGCCCAGATGGCATCCTTGGAGGCTCTCTTTAGAAAATACAACGCGACAGGGGCCGGTGTTATCAAACCGACTCGGCTCACTTTCACAGACGACGATGAATTGGATGAGGACACCGCGCCAAAACCGAAAGACGACCTCATCAAACCTTATAAAGAACTGGCCCGGTCACCCTTTACAAGAAGGATAGTAGAGTTCGCTGGTCCCAAGTGCATAATGCCTACAAACTTGAAGCTGTACGACGGCTCGGGTGATCCGGATGATCACATCAATCGCTTCGTCGGAGCAGCAAACCAAGGAGAATGGCCAATGCCGGTGTGGTGCAGGATGTTCCAACAGACCATGGATGGAGCAGCACAAGGGTGGTTCAGCAATTTGGAACCGGGAAGCATCGATAGTTGAGGTGAACTGAGAGAACAATTCACTACAAGGTTTGCTCTACGACAAAAGAACCTAAAAGATCCTACAGAAATCACTCGGATTGTTAGGCAGGCGAACGAGACGCTTATGGTATTCAAAGAACGATGGACCGATGAGGCTAGTCGGATTCCGGGAGTGCCGGAACTCACGAAAATATCAGCATTTATGGGTGCTCATCGGTGTCCGGATTTGTCTAAAAAGTTTTCAGATCAGGTTCCAAAGTCCGTAAAGGAAATGATGACTAGGGTGGACGATTATGTTCGAGCGGAAGAGGCTTATAAGAACACAGAGATGCCGAAGGAGAAACGCGAGTGGTCCCGCAGAGGAAACATTCAGACTACAAAGGATAAGAGCCTAAGGGGGCCGGACAGGAGAAGGAATGATAGGAGAGCTTATGAAAGAAGAGACTTTAGACACAAGGAGATGTTCTCTCCGTATGTGGCCCCGAAGGCAGATGTCCGGCCTCGAAACGATTTCCGGCGAAATGATCCTAATAAGCCGGATAATCACAGGGTCATGCTCTCCGTCCTATCCAAGCAGCCTAAGGAAATCCTAGCTACCGAACATCATTTGAACCTGCCTCCTCCCCCACCGTTACAGGGAAAGCCAAGCAAGGAAAATGGGGATAGATTCTGCGAGTATCATGGGGAGAAGGGTCACCGACCAACGACCGCTATCACCTGAAGAAGCATGGAAATGGCCATGGAATCGGGAAAGTTAGATCATCTGGTGAAGAATGTCCAGCAAGGAGGGCGAGAAAGGCCGAGAGGAAATGGGAAAGGAAAAGTAATCAACATGGTTAATCATTACGTTGAAGACCGCAAAAGGAAGGCTCGGTATCACGACGAGGAATGGCTGAACGTTCCCATATCTTTCCCGTGCATAGCCGAGGAAGATCTATCGGAGGAACCTTTGATTCTAGAAGCGGAAATTGAAGGTTACTTCGTCCGGCGGGTGTTTGTGGACGAAGGTGCTTCGGTCCAGGTGATGTATGAGCACTGTTTTAACAACTTCAGCCCGTCCATTCAATCCCGGTTGCAAGAAAGTAATTCACCATTAGTGGGATTCTCCGGGGAAGTCATCCAACCCCTAGGGAAGATCGAATTGGAGGTATGCTTTGGGGATCATGGTTTGTACAGAAACGTCATGATGAAGTTCACGGTTGTAAGATCTCCTTCACCTTACAACGTGATTCTAGGACGAACGGGTTTAAGGGAGTTGAGGGCCATACCCTCAACCATCCACGCCATGATGAAATTCCCAACTCCCAGGGGAATAGCTACTTTGGTCACCAAGAGGGCAGTTGTTATGGAGTGTAGAAGATTCGAAGAAAGTCCAGACCCAAGGAATGATTCTGCTCCGGCAAATGAGACAGAGGCGGCGAACCGGGAGGATCAAGGGTTAAGGCTAACGGAAGACATATTGGTTAATGCCGCATACCCTGACCAGCGCGTGACAATAGGAACAGGGTTCTCTCGGGAGTGCAAGAGACAACTCATCGAGCTGCAGAGAAAAAATAAGGAAGTGTTCGCTTGGGAGCCAACGGATATGACCGGGGTGCCAAGGCGCTTCATCCAGCACTCCCTTAATGTGAACGTTTCAGACACGCCGATTGCCCAAAAAAGGAGGATGTTCTCCCGATAGAAGAACCAAGTAATCGCAAGGGAGGTTGAAGAGTGGGTTAAGGCCGGAATAGTTCGACCGGTTAAGTATCCTACATGGATTGCCAATCCGGTGCTGGTGAAGAAATGTGACGGAAGTTGGCGAATGTGTATTGATTTCAAAAATCTGAATTCCTCCTGCCCAAAAGACTATTATCCATTACCGTAAATCGATTGGAAGATCGAGTCCGTTATGGGATACAGGTATAAGTGCTTTCTGGACGCCTACAAGGGATACCACCAAGTTCAGATGGACAGAGATGACGAGGAGAAAACAGCATTCTATACAGAACAAGGGACATACTGTTACACCAAAATGCCTTTCGGACTAAAGAACGCAGGAGCAACGTATCAGCGCCTGGTAGACTCTGCTTTCCAATCACAGATAGGAAGAAATTTGGAGGCGTATGTCGACGATATGGTCATAAAAAGCCGGACGGAAAGAGATATGATAGCAGAAATAGCAGAGACGTTTGACAACCTTAGAAGGATTAATATGAAGTTGAACCCGCAGAAATGTTCTTTCGGTGTAGAAGAAGGGAAATTCCTCGGGTATATGGTAACGTCCGAAGGTATAAGGGCGAATCCTCGGAAGACGAAGGCCATCATGGAGATGAAATCCCCCGGAACGCTGAAAGAAATGCAAAGTCCGAGCGGAAAGCGGCGGCCCTGAATAGGTTCCTGTCTAAGTCAGCTGAGAGGTCCCTGCCTTTCTTTGAAACTTTGAAAAACATCACAAAGGAGAACAAAGACGAGTATCGATGGACGAAGGAGGCTGAGGCGGCTTTCCAAGAAATGAAGAACCTGATATTAGAATTACCTTCACGACCACCCCAAGGCCGAAGGAGCAGCTTGTTCATATACTTAGCAAAGATCAAAGGGAGCCGTTAGCTCCGTTTTAGTGGTAGAAAGAGACGGGAGGCAATTGCCAGTGCATTACGTAAGTCGTACGTTGCATGAAGCGGAAAGGAATTATGCCCCGATGGAAAAGTTAGCTTTATGTCTGCTACACGCATCACGAAGATCGCTAAGATACTTTGAGGCTCATCCCATTCGGGTCATCACCGACCAACCTGTCAAACAGATATTGCATAAGCCGGAAGTTTCAGGAAAGCTGGCGAAGTACGCCGTGGAGTTAGGGGCCTACAACATCACTTATGCTCCTAGAAACGCGGTCAAGGGCCAAGTGCTAGCGGATTTCCTCACGGAAGTGCAAGTGGAAGCCGGGCACCCTGGCCGTCAGGGAAAGAATACGAGGGTAATGGAGGTAGGAGAGGAAGGAGAATGGTTGCTATATACAGACGGCGCGTCTAATAGCAAGGGAGCCGGTGCAGGTTTGGTCCTCATCAGCCCGGACAAGGAGGAGCTTACTTATGCTTTGCGCCTTAACTTTCGTAGCACCAATAATGAAGCCGAATACGAGGCTCATAGCGGACTCGGATTGCTAAGAAGCTAAAAATCAAAAGGTTGAATATGCGAGTTGATTCTAAATTGGTTGCTAGCCAGATCAACGGAGAGTTTACTGCTACTAAAGAAAGCATGCAAAAATACATGGCGCAGGCAAAAGAACACATAGTGGGATTCCAAGGCTTCAAAATCTGCAACATCCCAAGGGCTCAAAACCAAAAGGCAGATATACTAAGCAAGTTAGCGTCAGTAGCGTTTGACCATCTCACTAAGAAGGTATTAGTAGAAGTCTTGGAAAAACCGTCAGGGGAAGAACAGAGAATTGAGGCCGTAGTGGAGGAAGAGGAGGATAATTGGATGACACCGATCATCAGATGCTTGGAAGAAGGAGTTTGGCCGGATGATCCCAATGAGGCTAGGAACCTCCGGATGAAAATTCCGCAATATACCATGGAAGGAGGAGTTTTATTCAAAAAGGGTTACCTGGTGCCAATGTTGAGGTGTGTGGGTCCGTTGCAAGCAAATTATATAATACGAGAGGTGCATGAGGGATGTTGTGGGATGCATTCCGGACCAAGAACCATCGTGGCGAAACTCATGAGACAAGGATATTACTGGACCACTATGCACAGAGACACACGAGAAGAAGTTAGGAAGTGTGACTCCTGTCAGATACACGCTCCGGTACCCAAACTTCCTAAAACGTTGCTAACCTCCATCATGGCTCCGTGGCCTTTCTATCAATTGGGAATGGATGTGCTAGGCCCCTTTCCAGAAGCACCGGGCCGCCTCAAATATGTGATCGTAGCAATAGATTATTTTACAAAATGGATAGAAGCGAAACCGCTGGTGAAGACGACGGGGAAAGACGTTATAAAATTTGTCTATGAGAATATTGTGTGCAGGTATGGCCTACTGGGGATCATAGTCACCGATAATGGAACTAATTTTGTGAATGATCCGTTCAAAAAATGGTGCGAAGGGTTAAAAATCAAACAGATGAATACGGCCGTCGCACATCCTCAAGCCAACGGATTGGTAGAACGGGCCAACAAAAGTCTGATGGAAGGGATAAAGACAAGGTTAGGCGAGAGAGAGGATGGATGGGTGGACGAGCTACCTAACGTCCTATGGGCACACCGAACAACACTTAAAACAAGCAATGGGGAGACCCCGTTCAGCTTAACATACGGAGCGGCAAGTGATACCAGCAGAAATTGGGATGCCTACATACCGAACGATGATGTTCCGGGAGGATCTTAACGAGGAAGAGCAGCGTCTGAATTTGGACATCCTACAGGAAAGAAGAGAAGGTGCTACTATACGAGAAGCCAAGTACAAAACGCAAGTCGAGCAGTATTACAACCGGAGGGTCAAACCGATGAACTTCAAAATAGGCGACTTTGTGTACCGGAGGAACGAAGCTAGCCGGGTGGAAAATCAAGGGAAACTGGGACCCAGTTGGGAGGGTCCTTACCGGGTGATAGGAGCGAATCGAATGGCTCTTATAAGTTACGACGATGGAAGAAAAGGAGGTCCCTCGGACTGCACGCTATAAACTTAAGGAACTGTTTCTTATAATTGTTATTGTGATAAGAATCCTGTGATCATTATGTAATCTAACCTATCTATGTACATTAGTTTAATGATGAAAGTTTTCCTATGACAAGGAAAACAATTTTCTGAAGAAAGAATATATACACAAAGCGATGCATGGATATTCCGATGGTTGGCCCCGTCGAGTACGATGTCCAGAGGTATGCCCGGATAACGTCCGGATGCCCGAAATACCTTAATCGGATGCCCAGATAATGGATGCCCAAAAAATAGTAAATAATACTATGGATGCCCGGGGAAATACCCGTCCGGATGCCCGAGCACTCTTGCCGGATGCCCATATAATGGATGCCCTATAATGTAATAGGTTGCCCGGGTATACACCGTCCGGATGCCCGAGCACTCTTGCCGGATGCCCAAATAATGGATGCCCTATAATGTAATAGGTTGCCCGGGTATACGGATGCACGGCCGGTGTGCCGTATGCCTTTGTAAATATCAAATGAAGTTTGTCGATGAGAAAAAAGACAAAACATACAATGTACAATTAAAACCATTCAAGATATGACGAACGTGAGTCATGGAGGATGGAGTACTAATTATTACAATTAAAACCATTCAAAATGTGGGTTACAGGTACAAGTTATAAAAACTTCAGGTATCGACCGCTGGATTCTGGACGGTTGGTGTGCCGGCGACGCTGGTGATGACTGGAGGCTGGTCGGAAGTTCCGGTAGGATCTTTACGAGGAGGACCGGCGGGTTCCATGTTTAATAAATCACCCAAGGGCAAGCGATAGGAATCCGCTAGCTTCTGAATATAGGGGTACTCGGCCGAAAAAAGATTGTTGAACTCAGTTTTCCATAATTTCGGAGCATCCCTGTTGACATTTTTGATACCCTTCAAAGCCTCAACGATTTCCTCCTCTTCTCTACCCACACTCGCCCCGGTCACGAACCCGTCCTGGTAAGTTAGGCTGTAGACCTTAGCCATACTCTTCTTGTATTCCACGCTGCCGAACAAATAATCGACGAACGGCTCCGGAAGAAGAATACGGACAACATTTTGTTTTAGGACCTCCTACCTGGGCTACCTCAGTTGCCAAGTTCCCTTTTTCGCTTCAACATTCTATGGATTGATCTTTAACACTGAGCTCGCTTTCTAGCTTCCTCGATCCTTTCGCCTGAAAGCCGAGGTTCCTCTCCACTCTTCCCTCTCCCGGGTCACTCGCTCCACCTCGTCTTCCGGTTCTTTCCTTATCAAGGACGACCTGATACTCGGTCTCCAACTTCTTAAGTTCTCCGGATAACCTCTCATTCTCACCTTCGGAGGCCTCCACCTATCCCTTATACCCTGACAACCTTGGTGAGTCTGGGTGAGCTCCCATAATGTGGATGACATGCCTCGAACCTCTTCACAGCCGCCTTGGGCAATAACACTCTTCCCAAATTCCTCATAGGCCCGACGAGTGAGCTCAATGTTGTTCATTTGTTCCAGAGCTTCTTGTTCGGCCGGTGTGGGAAGATTGTCGATGAGCTCCTTGCAAGACCGGTAGGAATTGATTCGAACGTCATCCCGTAGGGCCCAGGGAGGGATGAAGACGTTCGTGGCTTCATCTACATTAACGAACGAAGGGAGTTAAGAGAAATAATCGGTATGCAAAAAAAAAAAAAAAAAGGGTGACAAACAGAAGTCTGGATACATACCGGAGTCCAAGTTGATTTTATCAATCCGCTTAAGGCCGCGGGAATGATGGGCCGAAAAACATGCGGAACATAACATAGTGAGTTGGGAAAATCGCAAGTATGAACAGCCGAATGATTTATACATACCTTCAGAGCTGTGAGGTGCTGAGTTCACCGGTGGCGTTTGACCACCCTCATCGACTGGAGGGGTGTGAGTCTGTTGTAATTGCTCACCCCCACCGCTAGCATTTTCATCCATTCCTTCGGGAGGAGTACGCGTCTGTTGTAATCGCCCTCCCCGTCCTCAGCAGCAGTATTCGGGTTGCCTTGCTCAGCGTTGGCGTTCAGGCCGGTCACTTGGACATCTTCCGGGCGGACCTGGTTTATAGGGTCCGGGTTGTCGATAGGCTCTCCAGAAGACAAACGCTCAACAAATTGGCGGCGTGTTTTCTTTTTCTTGCCTTGTGCCTTGGAGGTCCCTTCTCCAACGGCCCTTTTCTTTGCTTGCCGGGCAAGGGCCTCTTTCTCTTTCTTCTCCCTTAGAGCAACCACTTCAACATCTTCTCGTTCGGCCGCCTTGGTCGGCCATCTTTAGGAGGAGGACTCGCTCCCACGGCCAGGGGGTCGGAAGTTCTTTTTGGCGTCTCCCTGTTCGGATTAACTGCCGGACCCTTGCTCACCGTCGTCCCTTCCCATTCTGGAAGCTCAAGGTACTCGACATATTGACAACCTGAAAGGAGAAAGCAACAACGAAAACAAACTGTTAGAAACTTTAAAGGGCAAAGCCGGGGAGACAAGTATCAATCCCAGGATGACAAGACTAAAACGAGTGATTAGCATGACCCTCGGCATCTTTTAGAATGGGCTCGTTCGGATTCTTGAAAACCGAGGAGAGATGGCACATCCACAAAAGACTCATCGTCGGAAAGCGCAGCCTTAATATGAGTTTTGCTAAGTTTCTCAGCGTCCGATTGGGAAAAGCCGGTGGGGAAAGTATCCGTTATTTTAGAATCCTTATGCCTCCACGCCATGGCTATGGGGATGGCCCACCTGTCAATCAGGAAAAACTTCTCCTTCCAGTGCTTTAGGCTGGACAGAACCTCCTTGAAACACTTGTATGAGTTTTTTCCCGTCCGGTTCTCAAAGGAAAACCAATGCCCTTGCTTACACAACCGGTAGAACGCCCGGAAGAGTGAGACCCTGGGCTGAATGTTAAGGCTATAACACCTGATCTCAAAGAGTATCACACGGTTCAATCCTAACGGGACTAGTTAAGAAATGTGCACTCTAAAGTGCTTGATCACGTTCAGCAAAAAAGTGGAGAAGGGGAATCCTAACCCTCCTATCTCTAACTGTTTAGGATAGATACCTATCTTATCCTCCGGCAGCTGATCCATAGTCATGTCGTCAGGTGGTAAGACCGGACGTAGATCAGTGGGAATGCCATATTCAGCTACTATACTATCTAACTCAGGTTGTGTTAACCTAGAAGTATGTACATGCATATCAAACTTAGGAATGACCGGTTGAACGGCCTCTTCGTTAGTCTCGTCAGTCGGACGGACGGAAGTGTTTTCTCTTACTAAGGTGTTCCCCTCGGTTCCAATGTCGGCCATTACTAAAAGATACCGAGACAATTTACAGATATTAACAGAGAAGGGGCAGAACAAACCTTAAAAGAGGTGAAGAAGACGTCCGGACGAAGTATGAATAGGAGATGCGAGAACAGTTTGTATGTGTGAGAAGAGTAAAAACCAAATAGGGAGAAAGAGGGGTATATATATATGCTAAGGAAACCCTAGCCGACTGACAAGGCGTCCAATCAGTCGAGAGGAGGGCGATGACGTGGCCTCATGTGGACCGTACACGACGTGAGATGAAACGATAGCGAACGCGGGAAAAGCCCAAAAGGCCAATGGGCCCAACTTGCCGGCCCATTTTCATGGTTTCGACCAGCTCGACCGGTGGGGAATAAACTCGTTCTTCCGCGTAAGTTGAATTATATTAAGTGTTACATCATCGGCTTGGCACCAAAAATATAACACTGGGGGGACATGTTGACATATGTGCTTGACGATCCAACGTCCGGCCAGACGCATAGGCCGGACATCGAGACTTGAAGGCCGGACGATCATCCACACGTCCGGTCAAAGACTAATAACCACCGACCATGTCAGCAGATTTTAGGGGATTCTCTGCCACGTGGCCTACTAAACAGAGTTACTATAGACCTGCGGAACAGTGGCTGAACAGGAGAAGAATAGTAGCATGAATAGGAGATTGGGGTAGTATAAATACCCCAACACATTTATTACTTGAAAAGGGCTTTTACCTACTTTTTCCTACTACATTTATCAATACATTTACACCTACTTATCCACACGCCGGAGCTTGGTCTCGGGACAACACCCGAGGCGAGGCTAACGCGTCCGTGCATTGTGCAGGAGTTGATCACGTTCAATCCGGACGGCTAGGACTGGACGGAGACAAGATTTTGCTTCAACATAGCGCTTGATCAACCCAAATAATATCCATTAACCAAGTCATGATGGAGGAAATTGTAACAACCACAAACTGAAAACTTTTCTCCATACTTGAAGGACATAAGGGCAACCTATTAACGCATGTTCAAGATTTTCCGTAGCCGAGTCACATCTCAGACATATGACTAAAATACCCCGGTTTTTAAGATTAGTATAATTAGGCTGCCTATCCAAGCAAGCACGCCAAACAAATACATTGACTTACTTCGAGACCCAACTATTCCAATCAAACCTTTTCCCAAAACAATGAGAAAGGAGCAGTTTTTCCATATATGAGTAACATCTTGAAATCATAATATCCAAGTATTAGTATCTATATATGGTCCACATACTATATATTAGCAAGGTTATAAATAGCGCGGGGCGTGGTGTGGCGGCATGATCAAGCCTCACATCTTTGCGACTACGGCGAAGCTTTTGAGTTTATAAGGCGTGGCATAAGGCGGCACAAAGTATGAAAATATTTATATATTCATATCATAATTCATATATATCGAGTTTACAAAAACATGTGGCATAAGGCGGCGTGACGGCATGGCGTGGCGGGTAGATCGGAGCAGTCATGTATGTTAAGGTGGTTATCAATTCAGCTGTTATTTACGGCTCAGGAGGACAGGATGTTGCGAAATCTCATCGAGAAACATGGCCACAATTGGTCACTAATTAGTAAGTTTGTACCGGGTAAATCGGCTCAGTCATGTGAGTCAAGGTGGTTGTCGCTTCAAAGGCCATTCATGCCTGTAGAGGAAGAGCTGTTGCACAATCTCGTCGAGAAACACGGCCCCAATTGGTCACTAATTAGTAAGTCTATACCGGGTTCATCGGATATGTCATGTAGGTTAAAGTGGGAGACTTTGAAGTGGAAAAGCAGTTTGATGAATACTGAAGATCTAACCGTAGTAGGAGGCGTGATTAGGGGTCAAGCACCATCTATTAGTGATATGGCGAGGGATAATATGTCTTCGGGAGGTACGCATTCTTATAGCCGTGATCGATCAGCACCAAGTTGGAATGCTTTATACAAACGAGACTCGTCACCAACAATGATTGACAGTGACAATGTGCAAGCATTCGTGGGGAGCAAGTTTGGTCGGAATGATTTTTCGGAAGTCTCGTCAACAGGCATAGTACAAGAAAAGGGACACTACAAGGAATCTGTCAATCGGCTTTTAGACTATCAACTTCGTGGCTAATTTTGTGGGTATGTTTGTGGAAAATTCGTCACTAAATATGATTGGCTTTTAGACTCCTTAGTGGTGGGTAACATGTGAAAAAATTATGGGTAAATACAATTGATTAATCATTTGTGGGTAATTTTTGTGGATATTCGACAGGATTCTTGGATGGTGACAAAGAAATTTGTTATATATTTGGTTTGTTGTAAACTTGCAATTTATGGATTAATTAAGCTATGTATAAATCTAGTTTTTTTGTGTTATTATTTAGGAAAAAAGCTATAAATGCTTAATGTACTTTATCAAAATAACTCATTGTGCTTTCTCAACTTTTTTTATTGTCATTATACTTAATGTTGTTTTCAGTCGATATCATTATACATAACCGTTTTCATTTTATTCGGTTATTTTCTGTCCGTTTTTATCCGTTTTCGTAAATCGTCCATTTTTATCTGTTTTTATTTTAATCTGTCAGGATAAAAACGGATTAAAATCGTTTTTATTATCCATGTCAAAACGGTTTTTATCTGTTTTTATATGGACATATTAAAATGAAAACGGATAAAAATGGACGATTTAAGAAAACGGATAAAAACGGACAGAAAATAAACGAATAAAATGAAAACGGTTATGTATAATGACAATAAGTGAAGTAGAGAGAGCATAATGAGTTTTTTTGTAAAGTACGTTATGAATTTATAGCTTTTTTTCTATTATTTACGTGTTGATGAATGCACCTTTTGATAAGATGCAGATTATACATTTTTTTGTATGCTAAACAACCTAAACATAAGACAAAGTAACGCGCTAAGTTAGACATAACACGTGTCTTAGATTGGTTCGAGGGAAGCACATTCCTATTAGCTAATAGAAAGCTTCGTGAACACACTCTTGGTCGTACATCATCCAATCAAAGTTGTTGTAGTGGATCACGCAAATACGATGTTGTGTTTCACTCAAGAAGAATATTGAGGGCGTGCGCTATCTGATTGACGCCCACACAATATTCACTTGTGTCAGGTAGTGTCGACTAAGCCTCGTGAATTCTTCACATGTGTATTGGCGAAATTCTCTCTCGATAGATCATACCCCAAGTTGTAGAATATGTCTTTATGGCATATATGTTAAGTAATACTCGAAATGGCAAAGGTATAAGAAATGTAAAGCACTCTTTCCAGATTACCAATGTAGGTAATAGACTAACAATTGCCCCATTACTTGCAATATACATTTAAATTAATCCACATATAGGTAATATTTAGTTCTACTTTTATTTTGATGTATATATTTTTTTAAATTATGTACTTTTCTTTGAATGAAAAAAATTTAAAAATTATGAGATTCAAGGGTGTCTTGTAACTTGAGCGGTAAACGAAAGCTGTTTTTTAATCTAGATCGTAAGTTCTGAGTTATAAGACAAAAAGTGAAACCCATTTACTCAACCGCTGCATTTTTTTTTCACATGACAACCGGCTGCATTTTTTATTCGATGTAGTTTACGAATTAGACAAAAGAAGAGAAAATTCGTGAAAGTTTCAGAGAAACATAGTTATTACTGTGTGTTTCACTGATCTCCCCACACAAAGTCAACACTTGGTACGTAGGTTTTTGCCTATATAACATTTACATAGTATTTAGTACGTGATTAAAACTACCCATCTTCTTCTTTCGTTAAGTGGTGCAAAGCTTGATTTATAGTATTTCGTTAAGACATGGATCAGATAGAAAGACCATGGAGTCCTGAAGAGGACGAGATGTTGCTAAATATCGTTGAGAAGTGCGGCCTGATAGAGTGGTCACTAATTATTAATTCTATACCAGGTAAATCGGCTGAGACATGTTGGTCAAGGTGGTTATCACTTGCAAAGAAAGACATGGATCAGATAGAAAGACAATGGAGTCCTGAAGAGGACGAGATGTTAGAATATCTCGTCGAAAAATACGGCCGCAATTGGTCACAAATTAGTAAGTCTACACTGGGTAGATCGGCTAAGACATGTTGGTCAAGGTGGCTATCACTTGTAAAGCAAGAAATGAAGAGGACGAGATGTTAGAATATCTCGTTGAGAAACACGGCCGCAATTGGTCACGAATTAGTATGTCTATACCGGGTAAATCGGCTAAGTCATGTTGGTCAAGGTGGTTATCACTTCATTGGTCATTTACGACTGAAGAGGACGAGATGTTGCAAAACCTAGTCGAGAAACACAGCCCCAATTGGTCACAAATTAGTAATTGTCTATACCGGGTGGATCGGCTAAGACATGTGAATTAAGGTGGGTCACTGTTTGGAACCCACTTCAAATTCATGAAGATATTGAGAACCATCGGAATTCGACTTTGAAGAGGAAAGGCAGTTCGATGACCAATGAAGATCTAACAATAGTAAGTCTTATGAACGTAACTAATACTGGGAGTTCGGATGAATGATAAAAGGTCCAATTTTAATTAAAACTACGAAACAAATTAAGAAGTCATATTTTATTTCTTTGACATATTAGTCAACTAATAATTGTAACCTTCCCATGGCATATAAGCTACTAATTGGTTTTTCCCCAAAGTAAGTTCGTCGTCCACTGTAGCAGCATCATACGCTAAAAGTTGTCCCTTTTTAATGCATTTACCCTGTTGAACCTCGGGTTTATCATGCATACAAGTATTTTTGTTGGAATGTTGATACATAATTAAAGAAGATATATATTTTTGTGACAAATCGTGATTTTTAATGAAAATTTACTATAGGCAACAAACATTTATTGGGTTCCCGTAAACCCATGGGATCCCCTAGGTCTGCCCTAAGGCCACCTATTTTATTATTTTTGTTAGTATTCTTTTTTTTCATCCTGTTTTTCCCCCACCCCCCAAAATACAGAGTGATCACAATATTTTCATACAACCTCCGTCTGTCAGTGATATTAATGGTGGACAAAGGAACTCTTATATTCACGATTTGACTTTAAGGCTTGCGCTAGGAGGCGTTAGTGATCAAGCACCATCTATTGGTGATATGGCTATGGAGACTGGATCACAAAATTCCATTCAACAAGGGAACTCAAGCCATGAGGTAGGAGGCATGGTTAGCCAAGCACCATCTATTAGTGATATGGTGAGAGGAATTATGGATTCGTCATGTACGCATTCTTTTAGTCATGATAAATCAGCACCGAGTTGGAATACTTTAATCAAACGAGACTCATTACTGATGATGACTGAAAGTTACAATTGATTTTTTAAAGGGCTAATAACCTATTAAAGCATCATACTTGTCACAAATGTCAGTTCGACTTAGCGAAAAAAAAATAGCCCCTTTGCCCACTTATCTTGTCTATTTTGTCTCTATGATACATTTAGTAACTTGTACAACCAGTATCCAGTTTTTTTAACCTGATATTATCCTAGTTGGAAGTACACGTCTCTCAATGTCCCAAGCAAACACACGTCTCTCAATGTCACTAAATATATCCACCTCACTTTCTTAAACTCATTTCCAAACACACCCATCACCTTCACCCTTCCCTTTAATTCACCTCTTCATATAAATTTCCCTAAAAATTAATTTAAGGGTTAAGTTTATAAATTTTCCGACAGCTTCATCTTCACCAAATTCGAATTTAGCCAATCACCACTCACTCCTATAAATTTTCCGGCAGCTATTTTTTCCGACAAGCTAAGTTTTTCTGCCGAACTCTATTATATACACTACACTATACAAATCCATTCTACCAATCTCATAAAAACACTCTACGTCCAAGTTACAAATCTTACATTACCCAAAACTTAAAAAACATCAAAGATCTACAATCCAGTTAATGACTTCAACCAACTGTCAAAATCATCAAACAAACACGCGCCATAACATCAAAAGAATTATCCGGCATTACTTATATAAAACACAAATGCTATTACTATTGTTAGCCACAAACATCTCAAAAAAGTAAATAAAATAAAAAATAAAAAATCAAGTATCTCATCAAACTATAATTAGTAAATTTTCAAATTTCAATTTTTTAATATTCGAACTAAATCTCCCTTTAATAACATAACTTCCTATAAATTCAGTGGTGCGTGGTGGTGGCAGTGGGTGGCAGTGGTACGTGGTGGTGATTATTGTTAGTGGTGGTGGTAGGTGGTGGAGGTGGGTGGTGGTGGTGGTGGCGCTGGTGGGCGATGGTTATGTATTTGGGACTAACTGTGGTAATGCATTGCGGACCAACGGTGCAATTGTTTATGTATTGAGGAATAGCTGGGTTATGTGTTAAGGACCAACGATGCAAATTATTTATGTATTAGGGACTAACGGTGTAATTACCATGTCAAGTGGTTAGTTATCTTGGTTAACGTTTGAAAATATAATTGTCATAATGGATCTTTTGAAAGTATGATAGTCATATTAACACAAAATGGAAAGTAAGTTAGTCATATGTAGTTTTGCCCATGTAAATATACAAGCATTTGTAATTTAAGATCTTGCCTTTATTTATGAAATATATTTAGTTTATGTTTAGCTTTTGCCATGGAATTTAGGGCCTAAAAAATGCACTTATGTCTCTTGTATTATATATGTTTTTGTTTTACACTCGTACTAGTTATAACTTCCGTGCACACACAGGGAAATCATATTTATTTTAATATTTAAGTTTAAAAATGGATGGGTTTGTGTTTGTGTTGTGTTTTTTGAGAGTGTGTTTATGGGTTTTGTGTATGTGATGAAGACGATGGGTGTGGTGTGTGTTTGTGTTGGTTAGCAATTTTTTTTATTGATTCGGATAAATTGCAAATTTCGTCCATAATGTTTGCCAAAATTTTAAATAACACACTGAGAGAAAAAAAAAAGTGCAAATTAGCCACCGAGAGCAAAGTTGCATTCAAATAACACGCCAAGTTAAAAAAAAAATTACAAATTAGCCACCAGGACAAAGTAGCGTGCAAAATTGCAAATAATGACCGATAGCACCCCCATTTGTCAATGTCAAAGCGTATGTGAAATGACTAATATGCCATCGTTTTTTTCTCCACTATCATTTTCTTTTGAAATATGAAGCTTTATTGTTTTCATACCACATTACAAGCACAAGCACCACTACCACCACCTACCACCACACAACCAACACATCCACCCTCTACCACTACACAACCACAACAATCAAATCCATTTTATTTTTTATTTTTATTTTGTAAAACTCTTTGTTACACGATTATGAGATCCAAAATTTTAAGACAATTCCAAAATTTGCAAATCCATAATTCATCAAGAATCATAACTAAACAACATAGAACGGAAATTTTCAAAAAGTCAATAGCTTTAATTTAATCATCAATTGAAATGTCTCAATCAAAAATAAATGCAAATCAATTCACGATATAAATGCATAAAATGAGATCAGACCGTATTACTCTTTACAAAAAAGGTGTGCAAATTAAGAAAGAAAAAAAGTGCAATAACTCTTTTTATATCTCTCTTTATTATTGTATATAACAATTGAGAAACACTATGTACTTTCCACTTTCTCGTCTTTAAATGTCAACTCACCAACAACGCCACGTCACCGTCACCAAAGGTTTCTTACTTTTAAAACCTAGTTGGGCCGAAATGTGCAATTTGTCACATTTAAACATGCAATTTTTGTCCCAAAAAGAGATGAAAATTTGCTCAAAGATTTCTCACAGGGACTATTTCTGCACTTTCAGATTAAATAACTAAGACTAAACATAAAATTTGACCAAAGTTCAAAGATAATTTATGCAATTTACTCTTTTTATATCTATCTCCTTTATATATAGTCTATACTAGAGTTTGGTTAAAAAAATAATTGTCTTTAACCATCATTTTATAAATCTAGCACATCAAAAAACTTACTCAAAACACATAAATAAAAAAAAACGAAAAAAAACAAAAACAAAAACACACACACACACACACTTTTTCATATCCACACCTCACAACTCACCACACCTCAGCGTCTACCAAAATCGTATTTCAGTTCGGTTTTAGTTTTAGCCAAAAACCGACTCAAAACGAACCGTACACACCTTCACATAAAGTCATTATCACAAAAAACATGTAATCGAAATATATTGTTCGCCAAAAAAATTAGTTACAGGGTACACGCCGCCGTAACACGCGGGTACCCTTCTAGTATATAAGAAGAGGTTGATTTGCATAATAATTTTTTTTGTTCTTTCATCACTTATAGTCTTATAGTGTTGTACGGTATGCATACAAACTTGTATAAAATTATGTTTTTTTTTAAATAATAAAAAAAAAAAGTGCAAATCATCCGTATAAACAATTGAGAAACACTATTATATGTATCCACTTTCCCGTCTTTAAAAGTCAACTCACAAACAACCATCACCGATGGCAGTCGCAACCACCAGCGACAGCACATCACCTCCGTCCCAATCAATGGACAAATCACCACCACCACAAACACCCGAATCATCTTCTCCGGCGCCTGTCACCGGTTCTGCTCCGTTGGTCGGAAGTTTAGATGGCCGGTTGAGAGCTCGAGTTAGCTGACTATTTAACTGATTATTATTTTAATTTCATTTTATTTGATTTTTTTATAGCCGTCGTTGACTATTTGACTATAGGATGGAAGTTCTGTTATAAGTAGTAGTTTTTGATCTATAATATTATTAAGACTTTTACTTAGAGGTGGATACTAGTCTGTTATTATGGAATTTGGTTTCGAGATGGGTGCTATATCTTTCGTTAGGTGCTATGTGGAAAGTTACATAATGGCTAAAGATTGATTCTAATAAGGTATATAAAAACCCTCAACTAAACATCAAACAAACACGCACTAGAAAAATTACTAAGACCCACAAAAAACCAAAGATGAAAGAAAAAAGACTCGTCAAAGAGGATAACAAAACCCACTTTAATTTTCTGAGAGTTTCAAAATATTTAATCAAAATATCTTGTTGATTTGTTTAGTAACTTGTAGATGAGAAATCCACAAATATTATAAAATTAACGATAGTGGGAAAGGTGTAAATGAATTTGGGAAAGGTGTAAAAGGGAAAGGTGAATTTGGGAAAGGTGTTAAATGAACGCATATAGTGCAGTTGTTACATTACGTGGTATTTTAAAGTTGTATGTGGAAAGAGAAAAAAAAAATTGGTTGAGATGGAAAAGTGTAAATAAATGTTGAGAGTAATGTGGAGTTTTAACCGGCTACGTGTACTATACCAGCAGTTGGGGGTACTAAATGTATCATAGAGACAAAATAGACAAGATAAGTGGGTAAAAGGGCTATTTTTTTGTTCGCTACGTCGAACTGACATTTGTGACAAGTATGATGCTTTAATAGGTTATTAGCCCTTTTTTTAAAATTTGTTATATGTTTTGTTTGTTGTAAACTTGCATTCTGTGGACTAAAATAAGCCTCGTATGCATCTTTTGACCCAACTTTGTATTTAAATTTATGCTCATTTGAGTATCTCAACAAAAAAGTGTTTCACTTACTGTTACAAGCTTTTAAATTCTTATCACTACTTTTCTGCTTATAAACAGTTTGTAAACAATTTACTGTCCACTACTTTGTAGATCTTGTTTTGGAAAAGCTAATATTATTAGCACACCTTACCCAAAAGGACCGGCATGAACGATATCGTTTCTCAATTTTCACAAGCACCATAAGTAAGTAAAAATCAGGCCTTGAAAAAGCTTTCGGCACTTTGTAGCACTTGAACCCAAATAATATCCATAAACCATGTCATCAAGATTAAGCGAAGGAGGAAATTGTAACAACTACCAACTGATAACTTTTTCTCCATGCTTAAAGGACAGAGAGCAGCCTATTCACGCTTGTTCAAGAATTTCCGGAGCTGAGTCACATCTCTGGCATATGACTAAAATACCCCGGTTTTCAAGATTAGTATAATAATTAGGAAGCGTATTCTAGCAAGCACGCCAAACAAATACATTGACCTTGTTCGGGACCCAAGCAGTTTTTCAATATATGAGGAACATCTTGAAATCATAATATTCAAGTATTTGTATCTATAAATGGTCCACATACTATAAAACAAGAAAGTTAGGCAGAAGATAATATGTTTAGCTAATCCAAACATGCACTTGAATTGCAAAGGTGAATAGACATAACATCGCAAAATAAAACACCGTATGAACCAAAATGGTGATTCCACTTGTATGAGCAAAACTCAATAGAACAACGACGTCCTGGCATCTGAAACAATTGTTGGAATTATATAACATGACAATCATATATAAAACACATAAAACATCAAAGAAACATGCGGAAGGGTATAGGAACGAATTAATGAATAACTAATTAACATAAACGTAAAGTATGAGTACCTTTTGATTCTAGCCCAACAAGAATCAATTCTGAAACGAATTCAATAAAGAATTTATATCCTCCGCTCCCGTATCATCAACCATAAAAAAAAACAGAAAAAAAAATAAAAGGAAACCAGCTATTCACTTTGTTGAGGACTTTTAACAAACAGTTAAAGTGCACCACCAAAGACTAATGAGTTCTTACACCACCAAACAGTTAGGAATACTATGATGAAGTCTTACATTACCTGGCATCACCATGGGCTGGTCTACTAATGTTAGTGGTTTTTGGATGTATCGGAAGTTATTATATGATCAAGGTAATCTTCATGCTAATGTGTTAGCAATATTCTTGCTAATCGGATAAAGGATTGTTTGGCTACTTTGGTGAGTCCTAATCAATCTGCATTTGTTCCGGGTAGGCGTATTGCTGATAACGTTCTCCTGACTCAAGAAATCATGCGTAACTATCATTTAGATCGTGGGCCTCCTAGATGTGCTTTTAAAGTTGACATTCAGAAGGCTTATGACACGGTTGATTGGAATTTTCTTAAGGAGATCTTACTGGGTTTTGGGTTTCATCCTCGGATGGTTGGTTGGATTATGGAGTGCACGACTTCGTGCGTACTCTTTGAGTGTTAATGGTGTTCTTCATGGGTACTTTAAAGGTCGAGAGAGGTTGCGAGGCGGGGATCCTTTATCCCCTTATTTGTTTACTCTTGTGATGGAGATTCTTACTCTGCCTGAGAAAAAAGTTCGTGACTCGAGGGATTTCTCTTATCATCAGTATTGCTCTAATCTCAATATTATCAACTTATGTTTTGTTGATGATTTGTTTCTCTTTGCCTATGGTAATGTTAATTCATTTCGGTTATTATGGAGGTTGGATGAGTTCACTAATCTTCGTGTTCGGTTCCTAGTCTTCCTAAGAGCACAACCTATTTCGCGTGTTGAATTATATGAAAGTTGCTATTCTCCGTCCTTCCCTCGAAGAAGGTAGGCTCGGTTAAATATTTGGGTGTTCCGTTGATTGCCTCTAGGCCTTTATCGGGATTGTAGGGAGTTGGTTGAAAGGTTAAGAACAGTCTGTGATTGGAAGAATAAGTTCCTTTCTTTTGCGGGTAGGGCCCAACCGATTATGTCCTATTAGCTTCTATGCATATCTATTGGGCTTCGTGTTTATTCTCCGTCTCGTGTTATCTGGACTTGGAACAATTATTTCGGGGCTTTCTTTGGTGCCAAGGAGATCTTCGTCGTGGGAAGTCTAAAGTGGCGTGGGAGGTAGTTTGCCTTCCTAAGGCGGAGGGTGGTTTCGATTCGAGAGGTTGGAATGGTTCAACAAAGCTTTAATTACGTCTGATCGCGGCTCTTTACCCACGAGAATCTCTTTGGGTTTGATGGACTCGCCTTATAAATTAAGGGATCGCAGCTTTTGGGATGTTCCGTTAAGGGGAATATGTCCCGGAGTTGGAGGAAACTTCTTCAAATGAGGCGATTATTCGGCCGATTCTTTTGGTTTAAAGTAGGGCGGGTTCTCACGTGTCCGTTTGGTTTGATAATTGGTGTAGTTCGAGCCCTCTTGCTTTGTGGGATCTCTTAGGGATATTTATCGGTGGTTTTACTCCTTCTTTTTCGATCTTGACTCTATTGTGAATGGTGGTTGGATCCGGCGAATGAGTGGTATTCTAAGTACCCTTTTCTTGGATCTATTCATGTCCCTTCTCTTCCCCGCTGCTTGGATCGGCTTGTTTGGAGAGAGTCAGATGATGTTTTTCGTGACTTCTGGTTTCTACCGCTTGGGAGTCTATACGCCGCATGGGAATGTTGTTTATGGTACAATCTGTCCGGTTCTCGCATCGTATCACTAGGCACGCCCATATGTTGTGGCTGATTATTAACAGGCGGCTCAAGACTCAAGATAACCTGAGACAATGGGATGTTAGCAGTGATCTGATTTGAACTTTGTTTCATGTCGTGCGCAAGCAACCGATTCTCATGATCACCTTTTTTCCAGTGTGTATTTTCGATCAGGTTTGGTCTCACCTCGGCGGTTTACTTGGTGATTCGCTATTCCTGTTTCTTTGGACCCTATTGTGGATTATTTGGGTCCGATAGGCATAAGAGGTCTATTCTTCTGTGTTATCACTAAATTGGTTTTCGCGGTGCTTGTTACTTCATTCGCAAGAACATAACCTTGAGCATTTCAAGAATCAGCAAAGTTCAGAAGCTCAAGTTATTGATGTGATTATGTTGACGGTTCGCCTTAAGCTTCTTTCGTGCTCTTTTAAGAAGACAGCGAATATGGATATGCTTTTGGATTTATGGAAGCTCCCGAAGTCTCTCATCTGTATTTCTCGCTCATGATTTGTTCTGCTATGATGAGAGTTGTTTGGAGTTTGCATTGGTTGGATTCTGATTCCAACAGTCAGCTTGCTTATTTGGTTCATGATGGCTGGTCATGGAGTTGTTTCGATGGATAGTCTTCTTGGGTCGATGTGTGGGTTCGCTGAGATCCGGTGAGAGTTGTACTCTTTTCCCTACTCCAAGATTTTCCCCGGTTTTTACTTGGAAAGGGTTTTAAGGAGGCGGTCATTTGGTTCATCAATCTACTTCGAACAGGTGGGCGGATCTTTTTGGAGTTTCTTGTTCCATCAGATGGTTTTTTCCTGTTGGAGTTTTAGTTACTGTATGTTTTAGTTGATCTAACGTCCAGTGGCCTGTCACTAGATTTCTCTTGGATGTTCAAGCGTTTGCTTGAGGTTAATGTGGCACTCAGTCACATTCCATTGTACTTCATTGATTTTTTGGTTAATATATTTTACCGGGGTGTATCTCTTTTACCAAAAAACAAGAATCAATTCTTTAAACTAGCAAGTGATGAACCCTATTTAGGGTTTATAGGATTATGTGAATTACCCCTTACCGTTTTTGTAATTCAATCCAAGATACTAACAATAGTGTGTTAGTACTACGTTCTTGTACACACGTATTATAACAAATTAACGTAATGCTAGTTTTAAGAACATGAAAAAATTTGTTTTGGAAAAACAAGTGATCGACCACCCTTAGGGGATGTACGATCGGTTGGGACAAATAAAACACACAAAACACTTTTAGGTTTTAGATTAGGAGTACAAGAGATGGAATACAATGACCCTAGGCCTTGTATAGATACACAAGATAACTTGGTGACCAAGTTAGGCTTGGATTGGGTTTAGGAAACCCCCTTGGCCAATCGGATGGTGTATCCCCAAGGGTTTCCGGAACCTTCTCGATCTCTATTTTAATATCTAGTCCTTCCATTTAACATTTAATGATCGTTAGTCCAATACACTTAATTAACTTAACGTTCTTTATATATTTCGTGTAAATAATAAATAAATACAACATTTTATATTTAATTATTAACTTTAATTCTCATACGCAAACTGTGCAATCCCGTGGTCTCAAGTTCGATCCTAACTCACGACTACTAATTTATATCCATAAAACCAACAGCTCCCACTATGATATATCTTAATAGCGTGATCACATAGGTTAGCGTCTAGCAATACTTCGATGCCTCTAGCAAGACTCGAGTAAGGCTCCTAGAAAAACCTTTTAATAATTTCTCATTATTATTATTCTTTTGTTTCTAATACCACGTTAAATAAAGATATGGAATTAAGTCATTCTTTATTCAATCATTCTGTTTCTCGTTTTAAGTGATTGAGTAAGATTACCAAATCTTTTGAACATATTCAGGGGAGATCTTGGGTGCGGCCGCACAAACATTTTGTCGACCCTACAGTCTAAGAGTATTAAACTCCAGATAAATTTGAAGGAACAAATTCTATCTTGACTACAAGAATAACCTACAAACTTTGTAACACTTCATGAAACAACCCTTATAACTACCAGTTATGTATAGCGTTAAGTTGTTCCACATAAATGCACTACATTTATGACACTTATCTGGTATCTCAATTAGGGATAATTATTCACAATTTACTTAACAACAATATCCATAAAATAAATTATGTAGTTGGGATAAGTCCTATATTCAATTCATTGAATATCATCTGAAATTGGTATGCTTTCTCATCAATATACTTTCAAGTATATTCTACCACATCTCTCATATTTGTCTTAGTTTAATAATACTCCCATATCATTAATTGACAACGGACAATTTAGAATAACTTAGTTACTCATGGATTAAACATGCAAATATAGGACAACAATATTATAAATGAAAATAAACGTAATCAAAATTTTATTTCATCAAAATAATAAATGTTTACAATATCCTTTATCTAAATACTAATCACAGTTATGCATGAAACTATTAGCCAAAGGAAGTCCAATGCCATTGGCAAGTCCAATAAGCTTTTCTCTAGGTAAAGCCTTAGTGAAAGGATCAACTAAGTTGTCATCTGTGTGAACTTTCGATAGATTAATTTCACGTTCGCGGACTTGTTCCCCAACATAGTGATACTTCCGTAGAAAATGTCTGGTGCCCTTCATGACTCCAGGTTCATTGGAAAATATGATTGCAGCAGAAGGCATAACACCAAGCCCTGAAATGAATTTCATAATCCAAACAGCCTCTATGCGCGCTTAAGGCGGCTATGTATTCGCCTCACATTAGCGGAACATCGTGCTCTACTTCTTGCTCTTCCATTCTCTGCTCCTCCATTAATGACAAAGACATAACCCGCAAAGACTTCAGATATCTTTATCACATTGCCGGACGCATCACGTAAACCGTAACACCAAGCTCTCAGTATCCGGATTTCCCCATACGGAAACATATCTTTCGTATTCCTAAGATACTTTAGAATATGTTTGTGACGATCGATGAAGTTCACCCGGATTCGTTGATATCGACGGTCATATTCGGCGAACGCCACATTTGGCCTTGTGCATCTCACAACATACATGATATATCCTACTGCCGAAGCATAATGAACTTTCTGCATCCGTGACACCTCTGCAGGTGTTGAAGCACACATATCGCTACATAAGCCATGTTTTACTTCCATCGGCAAATGGACTTTCTTGAAATTTTGCATATTGAATCTCTTCAATATTTTATCAATGTAAGCGCTTTGACTTAAACCAATTAACCACTCTGATCTATCTCTGTAGATCTTGATTCCCAGAATATATGACTTCCCTAAATCCTTCATGGAAAACACTTCCCAAGATATGCCTTAACATTTTGCAAACTTGGAATGTCTTTTCCCATAATTAATATTTCATCGACATAAAGGATAAGGAAAATTACATCACTCCCACTAACTTTGTGATATACACATGGCTCATCAAGATTTTGAATAAATCCATACCTTGATTTATTCATCAAATCTCTTATTCCATTGCCTCGATGCTTGCTTCAATCCATAAATGGACCTTTGAAGTTTGCATACACGGTTTTGAAATTGTGGATTCACGACCTCGAGGTTGCTTCATATAGATGTCTTTATCTAAGCGACCATTCAAGAAGCGGTTTTGACATCCATCCGCCATATCTCATAGTCATAGTACGCCATTATAGCTATAAGAATTCTAATAGCTCTAATGTCTGCTACAGGAGAAAAAGTCTCCTCGTAATCAATCCTAAAAGTTTGAGTAAAACCTTGAGCAACTAGACGAGCTTTATAGATGTGTACATTGCCATCCATGTCAGTCTTTATTTTATAGAGCCACTTACTTCCAACTACCTTATCATTTGGAGGTAAGTCAACCTCTTCCCAGACTTCATTATCTTTCATGGATTGCATTTCCCCATTCATTGCAGCTTGCCATTTGTCCTTTTCAAGACTAGCCATGGCAGCTCTATAATTAGCAGGCTCTCCAAGATCCCCTAATATAGTTTCCTCAACTTTTACGTTAAGACATAGACGTTCAGGTGCATGTGTAGTCCTTACAGATCAATGAATGGGAACCACTTCAACTTCGGTGGAGGACCCGGACTATCGTTCTACCGGAGAATACGTTAGTGTTTTTCGAAGGTCTGGTGGAGGACCCAGACTATCGGGTTCTCTAGGAATGCGTTAGTGTTTTCTGAAGGTAATATATATTCATGATCATCTTCGGATCATAAACTCTCCCACTTAATTCTTGAGATATGAGATCCTTTTCAAGAAAATCTCCATACCTAGCAACAATTACTTTATTTTCGGTTGGATAGTAAAAGTAGTAACCCATAGTTTCCTTAGGGTATCCTACAAAGATACACTTCTGATCTCTGTTGGGTTTATCCTGAGCCACGTCTAACATACACGTTGCAACCCCAGACCTTTAAATAAGACAAGTTAAGAGCTTTACCATGCCATATTTTATATGGTGTCTTATCAACCTTCTTGGTGGGAGCCATATTTAGAAAACGAACAGCAGATTCTAAAGCATAATCCCAAAAGGATAAAGGCAGAGTAGTAAGATTAAACATTGATCGCACCATGTCTAGCATTGTACAATTTCTTCTCTCAGATACACCATTTTGTTGTGAAGTATATGGAGAAGTGAGATTCTGGACAATTCCATTCTCAGCTAAGTAATCTTTAAACTCTTGGCTTAGATATTCATCGCCTCTATCGGATCGAAGAGCTTTAATTGATACGGATTCAAGCCCAATAGAAGAACCCTTCGGAAGCTCGTCAAGCCCTGAAGGGCTGGTTGAAAGTGGCTAGGTCGACACCAATTTTACAAGATCCAATCCAACCTATTTTGATCAAGTTATTTCATGTTTCTTGAAGATTATTTGTTTCTTTCTTTTGTGGGATATTTTCCTATTTGGTCGTTTCTTTCTTTACAAATTGTTTGCTTATTTAAACTTATTGTAATCAAAGGTTGGGTTGTTAATTGAAAATAAAGAAATCTCTTTCATTGTTAAACCAGGTTTTTTTGTGTTTAACAGAACATTCCGGTTGGCCGGAGTTCGACCGTCGATTGACGACTTGGTTGGCCAAACGTCATCGCCGCTAGGTTTAGCCTAGGATATCTTGTCCACTTTCATACGAATCCGTATCAAGTGGTATTCAGAGCTCAAGAAATCTCAACATGTCGGAGAAGGGAGATCATCGTCGCCAAGATCGTAGATTCGCCGCCGAAGGAAACGAACATGACCAACGTGATCCTCGTGTTATCGAGATTGAAAGACTTCGGCAACGGGTTCGTGAACTCGAAATAAATCCTTTTAATAGGTACGAGAGACAGTTTGAAGACACATCAAGCAATTCAACCGTGGAAGAAGATGAAAACGAAGGTGATGAATTTGAAAATTTTTTTCACCAGCGTCCACAACGCCAACCGACCCTTTGTGCACGACATTGTCGGCCTTCACCATCACAACGCCGTCATCATACACCAGCCCCACCAACTGTAGATCCTGTCCGATTGTTGGGTATTCAAACCGAGATCCCAGAGTTTGAAGGACGTTTGTGCCCGGATGATTTTCTTGATTGGTTACGTACGGTGGACCATATATTTGATCTTCGTGAGACGCCCGAGCATATCAAGGTAAAACTAGTTGCTATTAGATTAAAAAAGTCTGCTTCCTTGTGGTGGGATCATTTACAGAATAAGCGGTACCGGGAGGGTAAACATCGGGTTGAGTCATGGGCTAAGATGAAGCCTAATGGAAAAAAGTTTACCGAGTTACTACAAAAAGATTCCTTTTTAGGATTTCATAATCTCCAACAGCAAACCTTAACAGTTGAAGGGTTTATTGGTGAGTTTGAACGTGTTCGCATGGATTCTGGGATTCGAGCGAAGAATAGACTATAGCGTTTTGGGTTGTCTTCGACGATATTTCATATAGTGTATTTGCAATGATATTATTCTTTCTCAGATGTTTGCAGACTAGCACTACGAGTAGAAAAACAATTATTGGCAAAGCAAAAAACAACTACACGTTTTGGCTCTTCTAGCCGTATTTCACAACCAACTTCCACTCCCACCAGGACCGGCCCAATCAAAGCCGAGTCCCCGACTCCAACAACCGTTCCATCCGGACCCACCTCGAGTTCGTTACGGTGCTTTAAGTGTCAAGGAATTGGTCACCTAAAATGTGATTGCCCAAATAAACAAATGGTGGCCATTGTTGAGGAGACTGATGCCATGTATGATGTAGACGACGGAGAAGAAGAGACTGAAATTCTTTATCCAGATAAGGAGAGCTTCTTGTTACGACGTGTTCTCAACACGTCTATGACCGATCTGAGATGATGACCAAGTGCTCGAAATAATATGTTTCGCACACAATGCACATCGAAGGGGAAAGTTTGTACCGTCATTATTGTGGTAGGCTGCGAATATGGTTGCTACCTCAATGGTTGAAAAGTTAGGCCTTCCGTTGCATGATCATCCTGAGCCGTATCAGCTTACATGGTTAAAAAAAAGGAATTTAGTCAAAGTGAATCACAAGTGTCTCATTCAGTTTTCTATTAGGAACAAATATTCAGAAGAATTGTGGTGTGAGGTTATTCCCATGGACGCGTGTCACGTACTATTGGGACGAACTTGGTTGTACGATAGGCGAGTTAAGCATGATGGATATCGCAACACTTATACTTTCAAGAAAGATGGGCTGACCATTACACTAGCACCACTCACCACAAGACGAGCCACGGGACTCATTCCTTGTCTCCCGGGCTGAATTTTTGGGTCTCACCCGAACAATTCAAGACCGTCATCTTTGGGCTATTTTGGTGAAGAAAATCCACCATTCATTCCACACGGTTTCATTGCGACCTGCTATTAGGAGTTTTGGTGGACGTATTCCCGGAAGACATCCCAGCTCGTTTACCTATGATACGAGAAATACAACATTGCATAGACTTTGTACAGGCTAGTATTCTGAATAAACCCGCCTACCGTATGAATCCAAAAGACTTTGCCGAGCTTCACAAACAGGTCACTAAGCTTTTGGATAAAGGGTTGATTCGAGAAAGTATGAGCCCGTG
>OU343225.1:40644378-40806312 GCA_910596185.1 Chrysanthemum makinoi | reverse complement strand
GATTTCTCATTATTATTATCCTTTTTGTTTTAATTACCATGTAAAATAGAAGATAAAGTATAGATTAAGTCATTCTTTATTCAACTATTCTTGTTTCGTTATTAGTGATTGAGTAGATTACCAAGTCTTACGGAACATATTTAGGGAGATCATTGGGTGTGGCGTAAACATCTTGTCAACCCTGAGGCCCAGCGATATTAAACTCAAATAAATTTGAAGGAACAAATTCTATCTTGACTACGAGAATAACCCACGAACTTTGCAACACTTGAAAACAACCTTATGACTACAGATTCATTATAGCGTTAAGTTGTTCCTGAAGTGCACTACATTCATGACACTTATCGGTATCTCAAGTCGAGGATAAACTATTCATAATTTACTTATAACAATATCCACAAAGTAAATTATGTAGTTGGGATAAGTCCTATATTCAATTCATTGAATATAATCTGAAATTGGTATGCTTTCTCATCAATATACTTTCAAGTATATTCTACCATATCTCTCGAGTTTGTCTTAATTTAATGATACTCCCATATCATTAATTACATGACGATTTAGAATAAATATATTTATTCACGGATTAAACATGCAAATATAGGATACAATATATTATAAAATCAAACATACCAAGTATTTGATTTATTATAACAATTGTTTAACATCCCTTATCCAAATACCAAATAGATCAATGCATGAAAATTCCGGTTGATGAATTATGCCTCAAGTAATGACAATCATACTTGTTGACAAGGCATAAATCAACCAACTTGATCTATCATAATTTTGAGAATACTTATTTCAAGAATTCAATTAATGAAGTCCTTGTATGTGTGCATTCACCAATCCACATAATAATTCATAAAGTGTGTGTCATCCTCTATCACCATTTTTATGACAATTTAAACTTTCAAACATTTTAAAGTTTAAAGTATTCTTATTCTTTTAATGTATAATGCAACTGTGCTCTTAGTAGCACAACTAGTTCATATGGCCATTAACAAGGATGAAATCCTACCATGACTAGTATTGAGTGTCATCTCAATTAAACCAGCATCATTGTATGCAAACAACAATATGCTCATTAAAACTCCGTAAACTTTAATATCTTATTGTGTAATGTTTGATGTCTTCCAAACCTTCAAGTTGGTGATGACAATTTGCACAACAATTGACATATTGTTCATCCATAGAATCTAGGAGCAATTCGGTGAGGATGTAATTCTTATTAGAATATTCATTACACAAGTTATCTAATAACTTTTAGTTAGATATCAATGTTGTCAAATCATTTATCATTCAAGAATGATACAACAATTTGAATACACTACATGATGTACATGATGAATTTGAGTCAAACTTAGAATTCATTCACGTTATATTTTGTCAAAAGATATTTATCAATTTCCCAAATGATATATCATGTTTTATTAGAATCATTTATTTTCTTTTGTGTTTATTAACAATAAACATATATTCCAAGGTTGTATGTTTTAATTCTTAAATCTTTCAAGTGAAGTTTCATTCCAATCTAAGACTTAACATTTAGCTTACAAGGAATGCTACTTCCTATATGTTATACAACATATAAGATTTAAAACTTTAACATAATACTCCCACTAGCTTTCAAGAATACTTAAAATTTATCTTATTTCAATTATAAATCAAAATTAAGATTTAATAATTAAACATAAGAATAATTTCATAGATGCATGCATTTATCCATTCATGAATTATTGCACTTACTTACCTTCCAAGATATATATGAACTCAAAAAACCTTTCGATTACTTACCGTCCTCACTCAAGTAATTTATCAAGAAAGAGTTTTGATATTCCATTGTCATATTTCATATTAATGAAATCGATGACAATTATCATCTTTATATATTTAATGTGTTTTGAAAGAATATTCAATCATAATTAATTGCTTAAGTATGATTAATAATCTTGTCATAAGACATACATTAAATATGTGTACAATATTGTCCATATGATTTCTACACAGAAATTCAAACTACTAGGGTTTTCATCTCTTTGAAGAAACTCATTTCCATTCTCTAGTCTAACTATTAAGATAAACCAAATTTCCAAAATTGATTATCTTTATGGACAACATCTTTAACATTCATAGTATGAGTAATTTACCCAATTCAATATTTGGTAATCCATCATAATGATTATCAGGGTTTACTATAATCACCCGTACTCATATTTCTCGTATATAGTCAAATATCCGGATATCCTTGAGATCTATGAATGAAAATTCCATCATCATGAGGTCTATTATTTACATGTCTAGCCTCATCATGATATTTACTAGTGTGTTTTAGAAGATTATGTATCTTGTAATTTTATCTTTCAAAAACTCCCACTTGCTTTTTGTAATATATAGACTATCTATATATACTTAGCAATTAGAGCAAAACTACATTGTTCTCCTTTTGGGATATTACAAATACACATTGACAATTCCTGACTTTAGTTTGTTAATAACCTATTCATAAGTAGTTTAACAAATTCGAATCTTCAATTTAAAACTTAATGTGATTCATCACATTCCATAATAAAATGGTGTTTTAACAATCTTCTAGGTTGGAGTCATATTGAGTATATTCAATCCATACTCAATTTCTAACCTTGTTATTTTTTAAGAAAGAAGTTATGGTTATCTTGAATCAAACAAATCAAATATACTTTGATTCTTCTAACTGAACATACCATCAACTTGTGGTATTCATTAGAGTTTAATATTGTAAGACAATCCAACAATATATAAGATAAACATATTCCTTTTGGCTTATCTATTTACCAACTAAGTCAACTTAATGGTATAATAGACTTTTCAAGCCAATTGCATGCTTTATAACACAAGTACTTATTAACCAAGTCACTTCATATCCATGTCTCATCAAGAAAACATAGCGGTTATAATCCCATTATACGTTGTAAATCATTGATCAACTCAATGACTTCTTGTATATGTCTTAATTAAAAACATAACAAGTTAACGTCTTACTTTATTATAAGTCTTAAAAGACTTTATGTTTATGTCTTTACAATGAATCATAAACATGTTTAACTAAAGTAATTATGAACACAACTCTTGGTTTCAATAGCAGTTTCAAGTTAATTTATTTACTTCACAATAATGTAGGACTACATTATTTATTCATTTATTTATGTCATTCCAAAATTCATAAATATACAAATTAAAGTAGTATTAGATTACTTCATTTATGTCATTCTAATAATACATAAATATCTAATTTGAAGTAGTCTTATATATCATTTTGACACAAATTCTAAATACTTGTCTAATTTAGAAACTGCAAATATGTCCATGCAAGGTCTGACTTCACATAGAGATTTACTTTGTTGTTGTAATCTCGCCAAGTTCTCACATGACGTAAATTGCAACACCAAGTGTTTCTTGAATTAGATATGTACAAGTTATATTAGAGCGTTAGTCTCTTACCTTGCAGTCAAGAGAATCCATTAAATCATATACCTATATGTTGTACCTTGCACACAATATAGATTTCTCCCACTTGTGCATGGAACAACATCATGTAGCAGTAAACAACGACATATGTTGTTTATGTGACTAATATGATTGTGTCATTGATATTAGCATAACTAGTAGATGTAGAACCACTTCATTGTCTAATAAGGAAAGGTACATGACTATCCTTGAAAACATAAGTGTCTACCAGTGGAAAGTAATTATCTTAAGACATTCTAGAGATAATATGGGTTACTACGAAGATGACAAAGCTTGTAACTCCCACTGAATTAGAGATCATTACATTAATTCATTATTCAGTAATAAGAACAATATACTCCTGAATTTGACAACATTGTAAGTATTGCATTAACCGATGAAAGTAAATAGCGTTCTATTTACTTCCCTTTGAGAAAGTCCATTCATAACAATTACTTATGTACTTAAAAGAATGTATTCTACTATGTAGATGATGAATTTATCCATCAATGCTATTAACTTGAAAAATTGGGCATGCAATTTCTTTCTTAATAGTTCTACTATTCCAACAAATGTAAGTAGTACTTTTAAATGGTCAAAACAAAACAACTAGATAAAATATGCTAGTTTGTCTTTTACCAATTATACAGTAATTAGTCTAGCTTCTAATTTAATAACTCATAACATATGCAATTTTCTTAACTATTAAAATATGCTTACGAGTTATGTATTTAGAATTTAGACAATTCTAATTTGTCCTATCATACCTTTCTCATTCATGAAAAGGAATAGGATTGAATCTCACTCTTTCTTATGAAAAGAGGACTAGGTTTATTCTTTTAGTAAGGTTGACTCTACCAAAAACCCTTACAGGTGTAGATCAATTTACCAATACAGAATAACCTTACGGTTTAATGTTGCATTAATACATTTAAAGAATTAGCAAAATTCAATTTTAGTATTTTCAATAATTAAACTTTTCAAGAAAATAAAATACCCAAGGTAATATTCATATAACCATAGAATTTTCTCGAAAACTAGGATCCAAATTATCGTAGTTCCATTACATCAGTTGATCTGCTAGTAACGAAAGCACATAATAGGGTAATCTCATTGAACAATAATTGGCAAATAATTTCCAATTCCTAGATCATTATGGGATTTATATTTTCCAAAGCTATTGCAAATATAAACATGTTTCATCCCATCTTATGCCTTGAGTCCAAGTCTCACTTCCTACTCAACTTAAGTGTCTAACTTAAAGAACTGCAAATATGTCCATGTAAGGTCTCACTTTACATAGAGATTTACCTCTCCATCACAATCTAGCCAAGTACTCTCATGACATAAATTGCAACTTCAAGTGTTCCTTTTAATTAGATGGCATATAACTTAATTTAAAAGGGTACTAGTTTTGATTTTATGTGGTCAAATCAAATATGTATAAAGATGTCATGCATTCATCTTGTAGCATAAATTTAATAAAATTTTTTTTTATTACCAATTCATAAAGATCAAATTATCAAAGTTTTGATTGAGGTATTGGGTTCACCAATCAAGGAATTTAGTAATAATTATCGTCCATTATACCGTACTTTTGCATAAGTGTAAACACCTAGTGTTTGGGTAATACCACCAGAGTGGCGATGGAATTAAAACTAATTAAGCTTAAGATGAGTTTGCATTTTATGGCTTACTAAGTAGCTCCATTCGAACATCTGGAGGCAGGGACCGGGTAAGCGCAAAGCATAACCTTAGACATCCTTAGCGGTATGCGCACTTCTTTATTAAACCCTTTATAGTTCATTCTAGTGGGTGAGCCGTTCAGACCATTTGTACCAAAGTCACCAATCAATTAAACTATTGAAAACTTAACTCTTCCAAAACAAATCAAATTTTCGCCATTGTTTAGTCCGTATTATTTTTCTATTCAGAATTACCCTTTGCTTAAAAGCGTCTAACATAATAAACAAACAAGTAACAAATAAAAAATAAACAACTAAAAATAATGCATACATAATAAACAATTTAATATGTGTAAACAAGTAGCCACATGCAACTTATTCGATAAAACCCTATTAATAATCAATATCTAGGTTAAATTAATGTATATATTAATTAGGGCTTTCACTCTCCCAATTGAAAGTGAGCCACATACATCGACCGAATCGATTAAGTAAACCCATAATTAATGATATACCAAATTGCACATAATTGATTCATTAATGTATATAATGGAGTTTTCCATTCATGTCTAACTTCGGAAAAACCTAAAACCTCTCTCTGTGGGGCGATTTCCGGCCACCCTTCTCCCTAAAAATTTCGTTTTTTTTTAGGGTTTATAGCCGACTTTAATTAAATCTCTTTGGGGTTTTGTTTGGTCGACTCTGTTAGGGATTGGATCTGCGCTTCTATTGATTATGAAGGACGGTTAGCTCTTGGTGTTGTCTTTGCATCAAACCCTAACGATTAGTTAGGGTTTTATCTATATCTCTGGTGGTGCATCTGCTTGTTTTGTAATTGTTTTCTGATTTGTTGTGATTTTTGTGTTCGTGGGTTAAGGAGAGATGGAAAAAGGATTCTTAAATCGTGTATCGGTGATCGGGATGGTACGCCGATCAAGCCGGGGAATAAGGACTTCGTTGTTGCATGATTACCATTAAGGCGAAGAATAATAATAGTTTGGTTGACAATAATTTGGGTGTATTAGGCGGATTACATGGTACTATTGGTGGTATGGATTCTGATTGTTTTGCTCGTCCGACAAAGGTACTCTTGTTGGTGTGATGGACAAGTGGAGCGGTTTCACTTGATGAGATACACCTTACGATTCGGCCTCTAACGCCTAATGTGGAGCGGTTGATTGCTAATGCGCATTAGAAATTTGATGAACAATGAATAAAATTGACAGTGATATTGCTAAGATGGCTTCATCTCTTCGATGTGAACAACTCGAGTGGTATTAATGGTACTAAAGTTTATTCTGCAAATACCCCTCTGTCGAGTTTTGATGTGGCTATGCAATCCCAAAGGTATGGTACTAATCATAGTGTTAATTCTGATCTTAATGCTTCGATGGATGGTAAGAATGCTTCTACTTACGGTCTTAATGTGTGATAGTATACACAATGAGGTGAGGTCGTTTGCAAATGTGTTAAACTCGGAACGTGTATCTAGGAAAGTTAACTTCCGTTCATTGGTGAATGAGAATCGATTGATAATCATGTCTGATTCTTCCTAAGGTTGCTATGGAGGGTGTGTTTAACCGCTATGATAATACTCTTGTTGGCTTCTTTGTCGGCAAGCATTCAGTTGGTCAAGAATTATGTCACCAATACATGGGGTAAGTTTGGTTTAAATGAAGAATGATGATGGTATATTTCTCTTTAAATTTGATTCTAAAGAGGGTGTTGAGAATGTTCTTCAACGGGACCTTGGATAATTAAATTCTTCTCTATCATTCTCACTAAATGGACTCGACGTGCTATTGTCCAAAAGTGAGGTTACCAAAGTGCACGTTGGATTAAATTGCATAATGTGCCATTACTTGCATATTTGGAAGACGGGTTGAGCCTTATTGCTACTCAGGTGGGTAAGCCGATCATGTTAGATGCAATCACTAGCTCCATGTGCGTTGACTCATGGGGTCGTATTAGTTTTGCTCGTGCTCTTGTTGAGTTATCATCGGGTCGATATTAAACGTGGTAACTATGGCTATCCTTAAGAAGGATGATAGTGGTTTTACGACGGCTAGTATCAAGGTTGAATATGAATGGAAACCTACACATTGCATGGAATGTAAGGTGTTTGGGCATGATAATGCTTGTTGTCCTAAGTCTCCTAAGGAGCATCTCTTGATGCTCACGACCTTGGATGTGAATGATGATGGTTTTAAGGTGGTGCAGAATCGGAAAGCCAAACCCCAAGGTCCGAAGTTGTCTAGCGGTATTAATATGGGTAAGGGTCCTAAATTTGCTCGGAAGGAGTTTATATCCCAAAGAAGCGTCGGACGTTACTCTTTTAATGCTACGGTACTCTGTTACTACTACTTCTAACTCTTTTGGGACACTTAAGGTGCCTGAGGACACGGGCATTCAAAGTCCTGTGGTTGATTCTAATACTGAGGAGGCGATGATTGGGGATTCTATTTGTTCTAAGGAAGAGATGTGGATAAGGGTCGTACAATGGAGGTTAATGAGGATGTGTTAAATAAGACTGGTTCTACATCACATGTACCGCTTGTGAGTGATTCAATGGGAACAATGGATGTTGGTTCTACTCCCATAGTTGAGAAAATTGGTAAGCTTGAAAAACTACTTATTGATAGGAAAGCTACTCTTGTGGATGATGATGGTCAACCTATTCCGTCTACCTCTTCTACTAAGAGAGCTAACCCTTTTTCTAAAGTGGGAGAGATTGAGGTGTCGATTCGAAGATGAGGTTGTTGCTAACCCATTTGATGAGTGCTTAATATATTTGGTGGTGGCCAAGGGTATGATGATGAGTATGATGAATATGACTTCGATGACTATGCGAAACAGGTTCGTGATCTTCCGGGGAATTTGGATACCTTTAATGCCATGTATGGCACAAAGTTTCAAGGTCCTAGGAAGTAATTTTATTTTGTTGTGTCATATGTTATCATTTGAGTAGTGGTTTGTTTTCTTGTTTAGAGAATTGGAAGTGTCTTGTTACGTAAGCTTTATGCCTATGTAGCGGGTGAGATATGGGACTTCACTCATATCCATTGTACTTAAACGTTTTTTGGTTAATATATTTACCGAGTGCGGGATTACTCCCTTTACCCAAAAATAATTGGAGTTTTCCCCAATTCAAGATTTATCATAAATATACATGTGTATAAAACTTAACAATTAATTTTCGCATAACCAATCTTAACAATTAAATATTCAAGCAACCATCCATGACGAACATGCATGTATCATCATGGATATAACATAACAATTATTTACGTTGTCACAAGATCGCATACAATTCCATGTCACATAACACTTTATTCATGAATTTATCACGTAACAAATATATTAAATCTAGGTTTCGATATAGATAACATAACAATTAATCTAAACCCTAAAAAAAAATTTAAGGAAATCGATTAAAAAATTTTAGGGTTTCCACCCAAAAAAAAAAAAAAATTCGATCCATAATAGATTTTTAAAACCAAATTAGGGCAAAAGCCCTAACCCTAAAATTAGGGTTTACATAATCATAACCAAAACCATAGAATAATCATATCTAACAACATACAATATTTGTTATTTACGCTTTTAGTAATTAATTACTCATTAAAACCAATGACTCGTGACCCTTTGTTGGATTTATATAACATGACTAATCATAAATATAAACAATAAACATCAAAGTAAATGCAGGCGTATAGGAACATATAATGAATAATTAATTAACTAAAGAATAAAATATCATTACCTTGATTCTAGCCGAACAAGAATCAATTCCACAAACTAGCAATTAGGATGAACCCTAATTAGGGTTTATAGGATTATAAGAATAACCCCTTACCGTTTTGTAATTCAATCCAAGATACAATCAATAGTGTGATTGTACCACGTTCTTGTACGTATATAACAAATTAAAGTAATGCTAGTTTTAATTAAACAAAATAACTTTGTTTTGGAAAAGATGTGGATCGACACCCATTAGGGTTTATGCGATCGGATTATGCAAAACACACACAAAACTATTTAGGTTTTAGCATAATGAGTACAAGAGATAAATTACAAACACCCTTGGTTTTGTATTTATACCCAAACTAACTTGGTGAACAAGTTTGAGTTGTAGAGGGACCTTTTCTTGTGGCCGATCGGTTCTAACCATCCCACAAGGATTCTGGAACCTTCCCAATATTTACAACATAGTCCTTTTCCAAATACATTTAACGACCGTTAGTCCATTACAACTAATTACTTAACGTCCGTTATGTTATTCCATTTAATTAATAAATAAATACAACATTTATATTTAATTATTAACTTTAATTCTCATAATGCGAAAGTGTGCAATCCCGTGGTCTCAAGTTCGATCCTAACACACGTCTATTAATTTATTGTCCATAAAACCAACAGATTTTGGCATGAAGATAATGCTTTTGGTGTCGCATCAAAGCTATATACGGGCTTGATGGTAGGGTTCCATCATCGACAGCTAATAAAGGGGTTTGGAGCGATATCAGGCGCTCTTGGGTGGACTTGGGATTTCATTTTCTAACTCTTTTATAAGAGATGTGGGTAGTGGAATAAACATATCCTTTTGGAAAGATAGATGGCTTGGGTTAGACGAATGTCTAATGAATCGTTTTCCTCGTCTTTATGCTCTTTGACATTAATTAATGATTGCAAGTCAAGTGATAGATATATTAAGCTCAATGGAGAGTGGAATTGTTGTTGGGATTGGCGAACTCCTTAGAGGACGAGCTATCGACGATTTAAATGCATGCTCTTATATTAGGAATATTTGCCTCACTCCTGAAAAGCCTGATGGTTGGAGATGATTTTTATTTCCTTATGGTGCTTGTGGAAATGGAGAAACAATGTTGTTCATGCCAGTTCTGATGATAAACCACGTAATCAATCCTAATTTTCTTTACTTTGGATTTCTAGTAGCTAGTGTCATTGTCTTCGTATGTCTTGGGATATTTGGATTCAATCTCCCAGTAGCTTTATTCTGTTTTGGGCTAGTGGGATTGGGTATTTAGCTTGGGGTTTTTTTTTTTTTTTCGTTTTAGGTTCTCTCCCCTGAGACCCTCCTTTGATTTTTGTTTTTCTTTGCCCCATTCCTTTTTAGCTAAGGTGTGCTAATAATATTAGCTCTTCCAAAAGAAAAGATTTACAAAGTAGTGGACATTAAATTGTTTACAAACTGTTTATATGTAGAAAAAGTAGTGATAAGAATTTGAAAGCTTGTAACACTCAAATGGGCATAAGATCATGTCAAAAAGTCACATGTGTGACACGTCAAGCCACTTCCATATTTCTCTTTTTTCAATTCCGTCATCACACGCACATTAAAATACTCATTTACTAGTCACTCAAGCCAAAACATTACTTTTGGGTCATTTTGTTTTCTTTTTTAATTTAGGGTTTAGTCAGGTCTGATAGACGTCTTTCGAACGTTATTTTATCCCACAATGTAGCGATCTTTCGGTTTTGTCTACTTAAATGCGTCTGAGTTTGATTCTGGGATAATGAACGAAAACAACCTACTTTGTTTGATTTAATTACATGAATGGTCCTGATTTGTGGAATTATCCTGCACGTTTTTTAGTTTCTTACGTTTTTTACCCCGTTTTTCACGTTCGTTTCCCGATTTTTTTGTTTCGTCGTTTCGACTTTTTCGTTTTACTTCTTTTTTACGTTTTCGTTTTACTTTTTCCGTTTTCGTTTTCTCGTTTCGTTTTCGTTTTTTTCATTCCATTCCATTTTCATTTTATTCCATTTTCATTCCATTCCGATCCATTTCATTTCCATTCCATTTCTATTCCCCTCTTTTATCGCGCAAGAAAAAAATTAACGCTGTAACTGAAAAACTTAATCGCAATCGTAAAAGAAAAATAAAAGTGCTTGAAAAAAATAAAAACCTGAACAACGGTAAAACAAGAACTGTCATCGTAACAAAATATTAAAATAAAAAAAAATAGGACGCTGTCTCGATAAAATCATGAAACTTTATCAAGTAGCCGATACCGCACAGAACAAAATGCTTCAAACACAATCGTTCATCGACCATTTATGTGCTCGCGTAGTCATTCGCGGTAAAACTCATTTTCAGTGCTTATGCCTATTGCTCATGGATCGGCTCCTAAGTGCGTTGATAAGTGGACAAAAAAGTCACAATCTAAAAGGAACAAAGCGTCGTTGCTTAATACGGACTAAACCCTTTAATTTATTCTCAAATCAACTAATTATTCATTCATTAAAATAAAAATACAAATTACAATACGAAAAAAAAACCGTAAACGACTATATATACGTTATATATTTTTGTCAAATTTCTTCTTTTTCCATGTTAATGATGAAGGCATCCTTCTCGACTAACCCAAGGTGGTAGCGCTGAGAAACTTAATTTCTTCCAACTTCGTCACGTCCTTCGCTTTAGCCACCACGTACATCTCTTAAATGCCCTCTCATTTGAGCCTAAACTCATTTTGTAAAGTCTTCCCAAATCTTGCAAGTTACTCTCCGATGCCCAAGCTTGGTCTCGATTTAGTTTTTGTGGGACATGGTTTCTAGGGGGACGTGGTATCAAATTATCTCCAAATAGCTTGGTATATCCGGTGACATCAACAGGATCAACGGGCTCGACCGCATCCCACTTGAGGTGCTTTTTCAAGATTTCCCATGGCTCTTCTTAAGTAAATGCTTTTCTGTCATTCTCGTCACGATATGTAGTCATACAACGGCTTAAAATATCAACTTTGTTTCCTACTTCTACTCAAACGCTTTAAACATTTGTAGATAGAGTTGAACTTTGGCAATTACCGTTCAACGTTGCCCACTTCACTGTCAACATATCCTTGATACGTTTGTGTTGAGGAAATTTCTTGAACTCATTAAGAACCTTGAACCCAAAATGATGGCTCATCTTGGTCATTTCCGACTTGCTTATCATTGTAACAACAACATAACACTTTCGCTAATAACGCTTCCTCTTGGGCGTCCATTGAGTGTTGATCTTTGAGATTCCCTCGGTTGATGTGGTAGTCGTGGTGGTTGTATTTTTTAGTCTTTTGAATTTTCTTTGCATGTTTCTTGTGATGCTTGATCGGTTTTTGGTCATGGTGGTGGTGGTTGCAGTTGTGTTTGTTCCGGTGGATTTATTGAAGATGCTGAAATTGTTGTTGTTGTCGAAGATGATATTGCTCGGGTGTGTATAGTGGCATAGTATATTGGCTACTAAACAGGACAAATTGAGGTTGGGAAGATATTGAGTTTGGATGAAGGTGTAAGCGGGATTTGGCGAAGATGATGAGTTTGGATGTTGCACGACATCCGAGAAGATTGTTGGAAAAAGGATCATTTGGATGTTGAGACATTTTTGTAATGGAAGTGAAAGATTGGTACGTATGTAAAAATGGTTGTGTAAAAGAGATTTATATAATGTGTGTAAAAATTAAGTGTATTAAGTTTTTTTATTTTTAAACAAACAAATAAGAAAAAGTAGCCGTTGCAACATACAGCGGTCGGAAATAAAAACAAATTTCCTTCATTTGGCGAAACCATATTGGTCCTCCGGCTTGGCAAGGTGGGTTTGGTGTGGTTAGCTTGGGCTTGGCGTTGTGCCGGCTAGGCAGCTAGATTGGCATGGGTCTCGTGACCACACAGACTCTTAGTACAAATACATTACTATTTTATTGCTTATAACCGAAATAATAACAAAAATGATTAAAATTCATACGAAGTTGGGTCTTTTTTTTGGGTAAAAGGGCCTTAAAACCCCGGTAAATATATCCAAAAATCAATGAAGTACAATTAACATGAGCGTACACCCCATGTCCCTCGCCTGTTACATAGGCGATATGACTCAACCTAGATAACAAAGCTACCTACATCACAAAAGCAGAATGACCACCATTCTTACCAACAACAAACTACCAAATTACATTTAAATTACAATAAACATTACAATCTAAATGTAAAGAACCAGTTCAAAAGAACCACTTCCATAGTGAGCACCACGTCTTCAATGTCTTCATTACTTGACCCTGCGGTGACACCAACTTCCAGTACCAACCCAGCAAAATACGAAGTTAGGTCAAAAGATGCATCTGATGATCTGAGGCTTATTTTAATCCATAGAAGTCTCGTTTGTTTAAAGCATTCCAACTCGTGCGATTCAAAATAGTCACTTTCAATCATCATCGGTGACAAGTCGTTTGTTTAAATTCCAACTTCGGTCTTTGGTTCATTCACGACTATAAGCATGCGTACCTCCCAAAGACATAGCAACCCTCGCCATATAACTAATAGATGGTGCTGATTCACTAAGGCCTCCTACCTCATGACTTAAGTTCCCATCGTGAATATAAGAGCTCCCTTGTCCACGACCAATATCTGAAAGAGGAGGTGGTATGTATATATTGTGATCACCCTGTATTTTGGCAAAAAGCGGAAGAAACAAACATGAACAAATTTGAAATACTTAAAGAAATCTACAAGATAAAGAGAAGAAAGAGACATATGCTGATAACTGGATATATACATACATTGTTTCGATTCACAAAAGTTTGGACAGGTTTATGTAACTCCTTACGCCAATCATACTATATCGCTACCATGTTCAGCCTATATTGATAAACATCAATCTAGATGGAGGTTAATCAGAACATGTAGGTCGACATAAATACACAAAGTTCGGTTAATGTTGATGAGAAGGGGTGTAATCGAGTCAAGCCGAGCTTGAGCTCGTGCTCAACGAGCTTTTATCATCTAGGCTTGAGCTCGGCTCGAGTAAGATTCAAATAAGGCTCGAACTCGGCTCGAAAAACTCGAATTCATATATAAACAACACTAGCCGATAGACAAACTCATCAATAAACTAAAAAAAAAAAAAAACAACCGTGAAGAATACAAAACATCATAACATGTATATAATTATTACGAAGTAAATAGTTTTGGTTATACTAACATTAATATTAGCTCATGAGCTATTTATGTAAATATGTTAAATAATATTATATAAGTGTATAAGACTTACATTGGTTATATCTTCATTATTAGTCATCGAACTGTTTTTCCACTTCAAAGTCGAATTCGAATGGTTCTCAACATCTTCATGAATTTGAAGTGGGTTCCAAACCGTGTCCCACCTTAACTCACATGTCTTAGCCAATTTACCCGGTATAGACTTACTAATTAGTGACCAGTTGGGACCGTGTTTCTGGACGAGATTGTGCAACATCACGTCCTCTACAGGCGTAAATGGCCTATTAATTGATAAAAACCTTGACCTACACAAATTATCCGGTTACCGGTATAGACTTACTAGTGAGTGACCAATTGTGGCGTGTTTCGACGAGATTTTGCAACATCCTGTCCTCCTGAGGTGTAAATGACCAATAAATTGATGACCACCTTAACATACATGACTGATCCGATCTACCCGGTATAGACTTACTGATTAGTGACCAATTTATCGGGCGTGTTCCCGACAATATTTTGCAACATCTCGTCCTCTTGAGGACTCCATGGAGCTTCTATCTGATCCATGTCTTTCTTTCAACTATTTTTCACTATATATAAACAGAAATAAAGTAGAAAGAAGAAGCTCAGATGGTATTGATGATATAATAGAATGAAGCGGTTGGTATAACTGAAGAAACACTTAACGAAAGAGGATTGAAGATGGGTAGTTTTAATCACGTAGTACTAAATAAATGTTAAATAGGCAATTAAAAACCTACGTAGTTTGTCTTTGCATGTGTGGGAAATTTTCTCGGTAAATTACATCGAATAAAAAAAGTCACTTCCTCACTTCCGTGTTGTAGCTGCTCAGGTGCAGTAGCAATTTCTCGCTTTTTATTTGAATAAAAAATGTTGCCGGCTGAGTAAATGGGCTCAATAAGATAGACTCATAAGAGCATCTACAATGCATCAAGTCTTTAAGACTTGATGCATTTAATACATTTAATACTTGATACACTTGATAACTAAAGCTTGGATGAAAGACTTGAGGTTCACCAAGTCTTTCAAGAAAAGCTTTTTAAAAAACTTTTGATCCAATGCAAAAAACCTCTTAAAATGACTTTTTGAAATAGTAAAAAGCTTTTGATAACTTGACTCATTGTGGATGCTGTGGACTACATAATTCAAGTGGGCCCAACATAACTTTTATTTAATTATAAATAGAAGCAGGTTAGTGCGTCGGGCCTCGTTTTATAAGTTTGATATTTATTTATTTTTAATGGGTTTTCTTTGTCGCTATGACGTCTTTAACTTTGTTTGTTTTGTGTATACTGAAAAAATGATCATAGCAGGTAGGAGATATGCGTATGCGTTTCTACGAATGTATATAGGTATACTAAAAAAATGTCAGTGTAAATGAAAATGATAATAGCAGTTACTAGTAAATCTGTTGTAGAAAGAACCTGTATGCTTCTAATTCTGTTTAAAAAAATCTTTGTAGACAATCTTTTTAGTTGTATTGGAACTTCTCCATGGCTGGTGTTTGATAAGCATTCTTAGTCCTTCAGGAGATGTTGACCTAGATGATTTATTAAAAAAAAGTCAAAATTGAATTGATTACGGTCAAAATTAATAAATTTCGTGTAGAAGAGAAAATCCATCACAAAAACATATGTGTCAAAAGTATAATAAAAACAAACTTCAAAAAATCGGAGTAAATATTGTAAACTTCAAACACCTAAATATAAACAACAAAAATTTTATCTTTTACCCATCAAATGACCAACAAAAACACTATTTAAGCACCTTAGAAATCGAAACTTTAATCATGATCGTCTTTTCAATATCCTTACTAATATGTATTTTTTGTTAATGATTTTGTTTGTTTTTTATAATATTATTAATAATTAATTAATAGTTGTAGAGATGTGCACAATAATCAAATGAACTGATAAAGATGCACATTCGTCACACGCACAAAATCAACATCACACAATTTGATAAATCAAAGGTATGTTTTATTTACTTATTAGTTTAATTCATATGTATGCAAAATTTTATTGGAAGCCTACATATTTACCGACCGTTTATTATACGATACTTGATAATGTTCTTTGTGATTTTTAATTTTGTAGCTATTTACATGATATTATGTGAAAAGCCAAATTAAATCATATATATCATTGAACAGATAAACAAGGCATATGATAGCTTACATGGATGTTTGAAAAGGTGTCATGTTTTTGCTGATTTGACAATAAAACCAACAGTTTTAGTTGTTCAATTTGATTTGTTAATCTTTTTTTTATCAGCTACTTTACAGTTTCATTGTTACTCATAATGTACAATTTATAAAACTTATGCCTTTTTCGCACCCTTCATTTAACTGATCATGTATTTTAAATGGTGGAATCGTTTCAATAGATTTAGTTTCCTCAAGGTTTAATTGTGGGTTTTTTAGCTTCTCAATCCATTATCGGTTTATATGCATTTTTTATGTGATTAATGAATGTTGTATATAACATCACACGACTACTTATGTTTGTTTTTACTGTATATGATTCATATCTAATTATGTGATGTTGTAAACATGTTGGAAATGAGAGGAATTATACTTGATGAGATGATGATTATTGCATAAGCATTAGAACTTACAGAAAAGACACTCAGTGATGCCATGACTCTTATATCACTTATTTTTTTAGTCGATAATAATGCTAATCTCAACAAGTGTCATATGTTTTTAACAATTTATATTACAAGTGTATAACTTAGCTTCATAGTCACTGCAAATCTTTATAACTATCCGTTGTTTGTATTGATAGATACAGAAAATTAATGAATTTAATCCTAGCGAAAGGGCTTAGCGGAGTACCTATCTATTATGAGCAACGGACAAATAAACGGACACGAACACTTAAACGGACAAATTTTCCTATGCATGTTCGTTTATTAAGAAAATGAGCACATTGTTCATGTTAGTTTATGTTCACCGCTTGTTAGGACACTAGCGAATATAAAGCGATCGGACATATATGAAAATAGACAAAAAAAAACATAAACTTTATTAAATTATACGACCAGCTTGCAAGAAGGCCCACAAGAAGGTCGGCCCAAGAGGTCCACAACTATTCCGATTTGGCATAAAGATTATGTCGTTGGATAGTTATCTATCTTTATCTAATTGTTAGGAATGTTTATTGGAATGTCATTGTTTACAAGTTAGGGTTGTTTGGGTATTTATACCCCATTATTTATCAATGAAACTTATGAACCGATAATTAAATCTCTCTTATTCTTCTTCTTCAACTCTTAAGGAGCTAGCACCCGCTAAAAGTGGTGCCCTGTCGATACTATCCGTAGGGGCGTATCAACTGGTGCTTTCATTGTCATGGACGCGGAGGAAATTCAGTTGCTGCTTAAAGAGCAGGCAACGGCTAATCAACAGCAGGCCGACGCCCTGCAAGCTCAGCTTGGGGCATTACAGTTAGAGTTACAGGCTACAAAGAGTTTGATCCAAAACCGTCAGGGGAGGTGGTGACCAGGGTCAATGTTGCCGCGTTCAATGCGGTTGGATGCCCCTAAATTCACAGGCGCCGATCCAGAAAGTTGGATTTTTTCTATCACTGAGTATTTTTCTTTGCTAAATACTCCGGTTGATCAACGGTTACGGATTGTGGGATTCAACCTCGAAGGTGAAGCTGCGGAATGGTTTCGTTGGATGACCTGAATGGGTTGATAACCAACTGGGATGGGTTTGTAGAAAGTGTCAAGAATCGATTCGGACCTTCGAAGTATGAGGATCCGCTGAGGGCTTTATCAAAATTGTTACAAACAGGTACAATCACTCAATACCAAAGTTAGTTTGAAAAATTAATGAACAGGGTTACTGGTATATCCAAGAATTTGCTTATTTCGTTTTATGTTTCTGGGTTTAAACCAAACCTACAACGGGAATTACTTGTTGCAAAACCCACGAACTTGGGAGATGCGCTTGCATTAGCCAGGGTTACTGAGGAACGTTTGGATGATCAGCGGGTGACCCCTGTTGGCCAAACAACTACTGTCACATCAGGTGGAGGATCGCAAAGGGCTTACTCATCACGAATTTCAGCCATGGTAGCTCAACCAACCGCGTTGTCCCAATCGAGTAAAACCCCGTTGCTACCCACTCCAACATCAGGTATGACCAATGCTACTGCCAAACCATTAACTATTAAATGGATTTCGCCCGCGGAATGCCAGGAGCGGCTTAGTAAGGGCTTATGTTTTAATTGTGATAATCGGTGGGTAAATGGTCATGAATTTCCTGGAATTTTTTTGTTGCTTATGGCCAATGGGGAGGAGGTTGGGGAACAGTCGACGGAAGAGGAGCATGATGATGTTGTGGAAAGTGGGGATATATCATGCTTGAATTCTTTGGTGGGCCACGGCAGTCCGAGATCACTACAGTTATGGGGCACGGTAGGGGCAAGTAAGGTGCATATTCTGATCGATAATGGTAGTACTCACAATTTCGTGCAACCAGAAGTCGTGGAACATTTGAAGACTCACTGGTACAAAACCTTTTAAAGTTTCTATTGGTAGTGGTGCGACTCTTTTGTGTGAAAATAAGTGTGTTCAGGTATCAATCAACATCCAGGGGTTACGTGTGGATGTGGATCTGTATGTACTACCCATGAAGGGACCCGATATAGTGTTGGGTATACAATGGTTGCAGCAACTTGGCAAAGTGACCCATGATTATTCGGAGCAAACAATGGAGCTTAAGTGGTTGGGTTAGGCGTATACGTTATGTGGTGAGGAATCCTTACGCATGAAGCGTATTGGTTTGCATCACATGCGGGCATTACTGGAGACGGAGGACATTTATGAAGTATATGAACTATATAACTTTGATCAGGTTACGGATAAAGAGGGGAGCTCAATCGACGCTGATGTTGATCTGCAACCTGATATCAGCGAACTATTGGTTCGGTTCGCATCCCTTTTCCAGGTACCCACCACTCTGCCGCCACACCGTAGTATTGATCACCGAATACATTTATATCCCAATACAAAACCTGTTAATGTCCGGCCCTATCGTTATCCACACTATCAAAAAGGAAAGATGGAAAAGTTGGTTAGTGCGATGCTAAGCCAAGGAATAATTCGTGAGAGTCATAGTCCTTTTTCATCGCCGGTTTTACTAGTGAAAAAGAAAGATGGGAGCTACCATTTTTGTAAGGATTATCAGGGGTTAAATGAAGCCACAGTCAAAGATAAATTTCCAATTCAATGCGGATGAGATGTTTGACGAGTTGGGAGGGGCTGTGATTTTTACCAAACTTGACTTGCGGGCGGGGTATCATTAGATTCGAGTACATGATTGGGATGTGTACAAAATGGATTTTCTTATGCACGATGGACACTATGAATTTTTGGTGATGCCATTTGGGCTTACGAATGCGCCATCCATTTTTCAAGCAACTATGAATCGGTTATTCTCTCCCTACTTGAGCAAATTCGTGATCGTTTTTTTTATGACATGTTGGTTTATAGTACTTCTTTAGAGGCACACCTGGAACATCTTTAATGTGTTTTTAAGTTTTTACAGGATCACGAGTTCTATGTCAAGAAAGCTAAATGTGTGTTTGGAGCGGTGACACTTGAATATTTGGTGCTTATTATTTCGGGTCGAGGTGTTGAGGTAGACCCTCAGAAGGTATCGGCTGTAATTGATTGGCCTGCTCCTACATCACAACGACAAGTATGTGGTTTCCTCAAGCTCGCGGGGTATTACAGACGGTTTATCAAAGACTATGCTACTGTGGTCGCACCTTTATCTAACATTCTTCAAAAAAATGGCTTCAAGTGGGGGGAACAAGAAGACAAGGCTTTTACTGCACTTAAGGATAAGTTAACTCAGGCACCGATTTTAGATCTTCCTGATTTTAATGAGCCCTTTGTAATTGAATCCGACGCTTCAGCTGTGGGAATTGGTGTTGTACTACTTCAAAAGGGTCAGTCACTAGGCTATTTTAGTCACAAATTGGGACCTCGCTTGAGGGTTGTCGCGACTTATCAGAAGGAACTCTTTGCTATTGTCGAAGCCATTTATAAGTGGCGTCAATACTTGGTTGGGCGTCGGTTTACCATTCGTACCAACCACATGAGTATCAAGGAGCTCATGCAACAAGTGATTAAAACACCTCTTCAGCAAAAATATTTAAGGAAACTTATGGGGTTTGATTTTAATATTGAATATAAGTCCAGGGCATCAAATGTTGTAGCGGATGCGTTGTCCGATGTGTTTGAAGAGGCCACAGAGGTCACAACAGCTTTTATGGCTTTTAGCCGACCCATTGTGGGGTTGCTTGACGATCTGAAACGAGAGAATGAGACTTTGGACGAGCTTTGTCAGATTCATCAACGGATGGACGAGGGTGAAGTATTGGAGGGTTTTCATCATGAGCAGGGGTTGCTTTTGTTTCATGGTAGGTACTTTATTAGAGAGGATTCTAAGTTGCAAGAACCTTTACTTTCAGAATTTCATGTTACAACAAGTGCAGGCCATGGGGGGTCGAAGAAGATGCTAGTTGGTTTGGCGGCATTATTTTACTGGAAAGGAATGCGTAGGGCGGTTGAGGACTTTATTAAACGGTGTGTGGTTTGTCAACAAATTAAATATTCGACCCAAGCTCCAGGCGGTTTGATCCAACCTTTGCCAACTCCAACCAGGGTATGGGAGGATGTTTCCATGGACTTTTTTACGGGGTTACCCGCTTTGAAAGGATTAACGGTTATTCTTGTAGTGGTAGACCGTTTTACTAAATATGCACACTTTGGTGTTTTGCCTACCAGCTTTAATGCAACAAAAGTGGCAGAGTTATTTATTGATATGGTTGTTAAGCTTCATGAGTTCCCTCAAACTATAGTATCTGATCGAGATCCAATTTTTGTTAGTAAATTCTGGAAGCAATTGTTTGAAGCAAGTGGCACGTGGTTAAACCATAGCTTGGCATATCACCCGCAGTCGGATGGAAAAACAGAGGTGGTTAACCGTGGTCTTGAGCAGTATTTACGGGTTATGGTTTCAGATAGAGCCCACCAATGGGTACGATTGTTGCCTTGGGCCGAATATAGTTATAATACAAGTTTCCATAGTAGTATCAAGATGACTCCTTATCAAGCTTTATATGGGGCGTACCTTCTGCCATAATATCCACTAGGATCTTCCAAAGTAGCAGCAGTTAAAGAGGTATTGGTGGAGCGAGATGTGTTGCTACGACAGCTTAGACAAAATTTGTTGGCTGCGCGTGTCGGATGGAAATACAGGCTAACCGTGAAGCGGCGCGATGTTGAATTTAACCTAGGTGAAAAGGTGCTTGTAAAATTACAGCCATATCGATAGGTCACGTTAGCAAAAAGGCTTTCCAACAAGTTAGCCAAAAGATACTATGGGTCATTTGAGGTGTTGGAACGTATTGGGAAGGTGGCGTATCGTTTAGGCCTTCTGCCCACCGGTAAAATACACCCGGTTTTTCATGTGTCTCTTCTTAAACCATTTACAGGGATCGGTAATGGGGGTGTTGTTGAACTACCTGAGGAAGAACATGAGGGTCAACCTTTGGAGCAGCCACTAGCGATATGTGCAAAGCGTGATGTTTTGCGTAATGGGGAGAAAACTCGTCAGGTTTTGGTTCAGTGGAGTGGCAGTTCGCCCGAGGAAACTACTTGGGAATGGTTGTCCGAGTTCCAGGCCGCTTATCCATCTCATTACCTTGAGGACAAGGTAGTTTCCGAAGGAGAAGAGAATGTTACGACCAGCTTGCAAGAAGGCCCACAAGAAGGTCGACCCAAGAGGTCCACAACTATTCCGATTTGGCATAAAGATTATGTCGTTGGATTGTTATCTATCTTTATCTAATTGTTAGGAATGTTTATTGGAATGTCTTTGTTTACAAGTTAGGGTTGTTTGGGTATTTATACCCCATTATTTATCAATGAAACTTATGAACCGATAATTAAATCTCTCTTATTCTTCTTCTTCAACTCTTAAGGAGCTAGCACCCGCTAAAAGTGGTGCCCTATCTCGATACTATCCGTAAGGGTCGTATCAAAGGCACATCATATAACATTCCTTCTGATATGCATCTTGTTTCTTTCTTCTTATGTCCCTTGTTCTCGATCAAAATCTCTCTGAAGATATGTTGATTTTCTGCTTCTACAATTAATACCATTTTGTCTTCTTTGCAATTGTCAGCATTATTTCTTTAGTTTTTTTATTGACTGAGACAATAAATTCCTGAAAATTATCTAAGTATCAGCAAACATATTGCATACAGTACGTGATTTTATAATGTGGCACATATACTAATTGATTAAAATGGGTGTTTGGGTAACCTTACGCTTATCAAGTTAAGAGTTTTCAAAAATCCCCAATCCAAAGGATTTCGCTTAGTAACATACTGTTGCCTTTAAGATACATGAATAACAAAAAAACATGTAGACACCACAGAGTACACAGCGGAAGACTTAAGATCATAACAAATAAATAATTAACTAAATTAAAAGCGTAACATACCTCTTGCGAATGTCAGATCTCTTGAACAAAATAGAAGAAGTGGTTTAAAGAGTTGTCCCTTACCGTTTTACAACTCAAACCAATTAGGTGTAAGAATAGTGTCTTACTACCACAGTTTTGTACACACGAATTAACCAACGAATCAAGCGATTGCTAGATCTAACACAAGTCCTTGTTTTATGAAAAAAAAAAAAAAACCCAAAACACCCTAACGAGGGGGGTTCGGCCGAATAGGAGCAAGAGAGGAAGATGAGAGATCTAGGGTTAATTCAATGCACAAAGTAATGAAAAACCCTAAGCCCTAGCCTTTGTATATATAGTGAATGGAAAACTTGAAAGAAAAGTTAGGGTCTATGGCCGGCCACCCTAAGAGAGGAAAAGGAGATTCGAAATCTTTTCCATTTTCAAGATATTCACCATATATTCTCCCATTTAACATTTAACGATCGTTAGTCATTTCCGTTAAATACTTAACGATCGTTAGACGGACTTTATGTGCAATAATTAATCGTAAACATTAACATTAATTATTTAACTTTAATTCTCATTCGCTAATGTGTGCAATCCCGTGGTCACGAGTTGAATCCGGACATTTACATATTTATAAATATATACATTTCCAACGACTCTCACTTGGATATGTTTACAAAACGTGAAATGAAATTGGTTAGCGTTTAGCAACACGCCAATGCCCCAGTTACAACTTCGTGTATGTTTTTTGGAGAAAACCAAGTTTTGATGATTCATCATCATATTCATCCTTTTGTATCTAATACCATGGTAATAAGAATATGTATCTCACTCATTTCTTAATTAACTATTCTGTTTCTCGCTTTATGTGATTGATCAAGATTACCAATTCTTAGAACATATTTCAAAGACCTTGGGCATGGCCATGCAAACATCTTAACAACCCTAGAGGGGCCGAGTATTATACTTCAAAATAAATTTGAAGGAAACAAATCTCATTTTGACTACAAGCGAAATCATAAATTTGAAACACTTCGAAAACAACCCTTATAACTACCATTTCATTATAGCGTTAGATTGCTTCACAAAAATGTACTACATCCATGACATATCGCTGGTATCTCAAGTCAGAGGATAAATATCCATGATATACTTAATGACAAAGATCCATAAAGTATAATCATGTGAGTGAGATAAGTCCTATATTCAATTCATTGAATATCATCTGAAATTAGTCATGCTACGCATCAATATACTTTCAAGTATATTCTAACTAATACTCAGATTTATCTTAATTCAATATCATTCACATGTTATTGATTGACAATGGACTATTAAGAATAACTTAAGCTATTCAAGGATTTAAACATGCAAATATAGGATAACATCATAATAAATGAATAATAAACATAACAAAATACTTTATTTCCTTTCAATAATAATGTTTACAATATCCTTTTATCTAAAATACTTAGTCACATATGGGCATGAAACTACTAGCTAAACGAAGTCCAAACTTATCAGACAAATGATAGGGTTTTTCACCAGGTAAGGCCTTCGTTAAAGGATCTGCTAGGTTATCATCTGTGTGAACTTTGAGCAACTCAATTTCACCTATCTCGACTTGCTCTCGAACATAGTGATATTGTCTAGGATAGTGTCTGGTGCCTTTCATGAATCCAGGTTCATGGGAAAAAGTAATTGCAGTAGAATTGTCACAATATACTTTAACAGGATTTTCAATCGACGGCATGACACCAAGCCCCGAAACATACTTCCTTATCCAAACAGCTTCCAAAGGCGACCTCGGGCGCGCTATGTACTCACGTTTTGTAGCAGACATCGCAAGTGTTGTTTGTTTCTTACTCTTCCAATCCACAGCACCTCCATTGATGACAAATATGTAACCCGTCTGAGACTTCGTATCATCTTTGTCACACTTCTAGGATGCATCGCAGTTAACACGTAACAGAGGCGTTCTGCCTTCGGATTTCCCATACACTATGAACATATCTCTTGTAGCCCTAAGGTACGAGAATATGTATAACGATCCGTGAATTTCACCCGGATTCTATTGATACCAAGCGGTCAAGTTTTGAGCAAACGCCACATCAGGCCTTGTACATCGTACTGCGTACATGATAGATCCTATAGCGAAGCATAAGGAACTTTCTTCATAGCGCCACCTCTGCGGTGTTGAAGCACAACCTTGGTAGCTCAAACCATGATTTACTTGCATTGGCAAAAATCCCTTCTTGGAATTTTGCATATTGAATCTCTTCAATATTTTGTCAATGTAAGCACTTTGGCTTAAACCAATTAGCCGCCTTGATCTATCCCTGTAGATCTTGATTTCGAGTATGTATGTTGCTTCCCCCAAGTCCTTCATCGAAAAACATTTACCAAGATAGGCTTTCACCTCATTCAGACTTGGTATATGATTTCCCATGGTTAATATGTCATCGACATACAGAACAAGGAAAGTAACATGACTCCCACTAGCTTCGTGATATACACACGGCTTATCAAGATTCTGAGTAAATCCAAAACTTTTGATTTCTCCATCGAATCTTTTATTCCATTGCCTTGATGCTTGCTTCAGTCCATAAATGGACCTCTTAAGCTTGCATACGCGGTTAGGAAATAATGGATTCACAAACCCCTCGTGCCATATAGATGTCTTCATCTAGACGGCCATTGAAGCGGTTTTGACATCCATTTGCCAAATCTCATAGTCATAGTGTGCGGCTATAGCTATGAGAATCCTAATAGCTCTTATGTCCGCTACAGGAGAGAATGTCTCCTCGTAATCAATGCCATAGGTTTGAGTAAAACCTTTAGCTACCGAGCGAGCCTTGTAGGTGTGTACATTGCCATCCATGTCGGTTTTCTTCTTGAAGATCCACTTACTTCCAACGATTTTCGCATTGGGAGGAAGGTCAACTTCAATCCAGACATCATTATCTTTCATGGATTGCATTTCCCCATTCATAGCAATCTGCCATTTATCCTTTTCGAGGATCACCATGGCAACATTATAGTTGGCGGTTCATTAAGATCCCAACCATATTTTCCTCCACCTCTACGTTAAGACATAGACGGTCAGGTGCACGTATAGTCCTTCGGACCTACGATTGGGAACAACTTCGGGAGGAGCGCCTAAGCTTTCAGGCTCTTCTTGAAGTTGGCTAGTATTTTCAGAAGGTGTTGTATCTTCTTGATCGTATTACAAATCATATACTCTCCCACTGAGTTCTTGAGATATGATATTCCTTTCAAGGAAATCTCCATACCTAGCCACTATGACTTTGTTCTCAGCTGGGTAGTAAAAGTAGTAACCCATAGTTTCCTTAGGGTATCCTACAAAGATACACTTAACAGATCTGGCTTGGAGCTTATCTGGTGAGTCACGTTTAACAAACGCCTCACATCCCTAGACCTTTAAGTAAGAAAATTTGGGAGCTTTTCCTGTCCATATTTCATATGGAGTTTTAACAACCTTCTTCGTTGGAACCATATTCAAAATGCGAATAGCAGTTTCAAGGGCATAATCCCAAAAAGTAAAAGGAAGAGTTGTAAGTTCAAACATTGATCGTACCATGTCAAGTAAAGTACGATTTCTCCTTTCAGATACACCATTTTGTTGTGGAGTATAAGGAGATGTGAGTTCTTTGGATAATTCCACACTCATCAAAGTAATCTTTGAACTCTTGACTTATATACTCACCACCTCTATCGGATCGAAGAGCTTTAATCTTCTTACCGAGTTGTAATTCTACTTCACTTTTGAAAACCTTAAATGTTTCAAAGACTTCATGTTTATGTTTAAGTAAATAAACATAACCATAAAGACTGAAATCATCCGTAAAGGTTAAGAAGTAGGAAGCACCACGTTTTGACACATGTCTAAGTGGACCACACACATCAGTGTGTATCAATCCAAGTAGATCAGAAGCCCTTTCCACTTGTGGTGAAAAAGGTTTCCTTGTCATCTTCCCAGCTATGCAAGACTCACATTTGTCAAATGATTCATCATTGACTGTTTGTAAAAGCCCATCGTGTTGCAGCTTTTCCATGCGTTTCTTGCCTATATGGGCAAGGCGACAATGCCAAAGATAAGAAGAGTCACAGTTCAACTTGTTCTTCTTATTGCTAATGCTATACAACGAATTATTTTCATTGGATACATAACCATCCATATCAAGTTCAAACACACCAAGCATAGGAATTGCATTAAAGTAAAAAACATTATTTAAAGAAACTGAAATTCCATAACTGGTAAAAGTGTGCACAAAACCAATATCTTTTAACAAAGAAACTGAAATAACACCCCTAACAATGGAGGGTGCAAAATGACAATTATTTAGTTCTAAAATTAAGCCCGAAGGCAACACTAAATCAAAAGTCCCTATGGCTTCGACAACTGTACGCTTTCCATTTCCAACGTACAAGTATCTCTCTCCACAGGTCAGCTTCCTCGCTCCTCTAAGTCCCTGCGATGTATTACAGATGTGAGTACCACATCCTATATCATATATCCAGGAATTTTGCTTATGAGGAAAAGAAAATAATTCAAACATAAAAATACCTGATGAGCTAGGCACCATCTTATTTTTATTGTGAAGGCACTCATTCAGATAAACTGGACAATTCCGCTTCCAGTGACCTAGTGAGTTGCAGTGGTGGCAAGTTAAATCCTTCTTAGGATTCTCCTTTTTCTTTGCAGGCTTCTTCTTAGGAGCTGGTGGGATGACAACTTGTTTCCCCTTTCCTTTTCCTTTCCCTTTCTTATCTGCTTGCAGCTTTGGCTTATTCACCCTACCACCCTATATTGCTAGTACAGCAGGTGTATGAGCCTTCTTTGGAAATCTCTTCTCGAAGTCTACAAGCATTGCATGTAACTCATTCACTGTCTTCCCGTGCAATGCATGTTAAAGTTTGGACAAAATCACCTAATCGTTCTGATTAAAGGAGTGATTGATGAGGCCGACACATACATCATTCGAGTAACCACAGCCGAGCTTCTCCAATTGGTCCAAGTGATGTTTCATCTCAAGGACGTGGTCGGAGACAGATTTTCCAACCTCTTGCTTGCAGCTATGAACCTTTTCAATCAATTCATACAGTTCTGCTGCAGGTGGCTTCTCAAACATATGTTTGAGTTCATCTAGCATGCTCATAGGCGGATAGTGCTCAAATTGTTTTGCAATTGAGCGGACATCCCAAAGCATTAGACACGCAACATCAATGTGCTTCTCATATTCAACACGATATGCCTCTTGTTCAAGAGCGTGCGTGTCGAGAGGAGCATCGGCGGAGGTGTAGTCAAAATATCAAGTCTTTTGGCAATACGAAGGATGATCCTAAGTGCACAATGCCAATCATTGAAATTAGGGCCAATCAGCTTGTCTCTTCCAATCAAATCTTTGAAAGCAGAACTCATTAAGCTCATAGTGTTTTCAGGTTGATGAGCCATCTATAGAAAAGTTCAAAAAACCATAATTAGTATTTTGATAATTTTCCTTTTCAATAAACAATTAAATACCCAAGGTTCATATTCATATAACCAATTAATTATTATTGAAAACTAGGATCCAAATTGTCATAATTTCATCACGTCAGTTGATCTGCTAGTAATGAACCTTACACAAAGTGGTAGAGCTTTTGCTCAATTGCCAATTTCAATTGCAATTTCTAGATTTATGGGATTTACATATAGCCAATTTCAATTGCCATGTAAACATGTTTTATCCCATCTTATGCCTTGAGTTGCCAGTTCTCACCGCCTAACTCAATTAAGTTGTCCAACTTATGAAACTGAAAAATCGTCCATGCCCGTTCTCACGACACGTGGATATTTTACCCTTTGATTATGATCTAAGTCACGTTCTCACGCAAATAAAAGGTAATCTTAGGTGTTTCCGTTTCGTTGGATGGCATATAACTTAAATTAAAGGGTAATAATTTTTTATGTCAAATCAAATATGTACAAAGATGTCATGCATTCATCTTTGTAACATAGGTTTTATTAAAATATTTATATATCTTGTTTTAATGTATAAGCTTTTCATCATCAAACTTTAATTGGGGTATTGGATAACCAATTAAAGAATTACCTTTAATTACCACTATATCCTACTACTGCATGAGTCAAAAGACCCAAGTTATTCGGATAATTACCACAAAAGTGGCGCGTAGAATTTAGGTCAATTCACCCTTAAGATTTTATGCACATTCATAGGAATACTTGGTAGCTCCATTAAGACACACAAAGTTTGTCAATAATGGGTGAGCCGTTCTAGCTATGTTGTGCATGAAAATCAATCAATTAAACGATTATGATTACTATGCTTAAAAAATTACATTCTTTCACCATTGTTTAGGTTAGTTTATTTTTCTTATGAAAATACCCTTGTTACACATAACAAACAAGCAAGTATTTAAAAAAAATAAAAATATAAACAATGAATGCATAACATAAAAAATAAGTCATGCATATCAAATAGCCACATGAAAACCTTTTGATAAATCCTATTAATAATCAATTCTAGATCTGTCAATATGCATATATTTAATTAAGACTTTCACCCGTTTGACATAATGTACATGGTGAGCCACGTGCATCGATTCATCGATTGCGTAAGTCAAAATTAAATATATACCACAAAGCACATAATTGATTAAATTAATAATGATTGAGGTCTTCCCCAATTTTAGATCTATCATAATTTTTAGTGTATATCACTTAATCAAGAAAGACACACAATAAAAGCAGATCCATGATAAAACATGCAGATAATTATCATGGATATAAATCACACTTAACAATTAATGCAATTAAATAGAGTTACGCAATACACATAAAATTTCATGCAACATAGGGTTTCTAATCCAATTAAAACTCAAGTTTACAAAACCCTAATTAGGGCACCAAAAAACGCCCCCCCCCCTCCCCAAAAAAATTAGGGTTTAGGTTTTGCGAACCCTAAATCTACGCATACAAATAATAACACAGTCATGTTTATTTTATTTATGTGTTTCAGTAATTAATTACTTGTTATACAAGGCTCGTGATGCCACTGTTATGTTTAAGATACATGAATAACAATAAAACATGTAGACACCACAGAGTACACAACGGAAAACTTAAGATCATAACAAATAAATAATTAACTAAATTAAAAGCGTAACATACCTCTTGCGGATGTCAGATCTCTTGACCAAAACAGAAGAAGTGGTTTAAAGAGTTGTCCCTTACCGTTTTACAACTCAAACCAATTAGGTGTAAGAATAGTGTCTTACTACAACAGTTTTGTACACACGAATTAACCAACGAATCAAATGATTGCTAGATATAACACAAGTCCTTGTTTTATGAAAAAAACAAAACCAAAACACCCTAAGGAGGGGGGTTCGGCCGAATAGGAGCAAGAGAGGAAGAGGAGAGATCTAGGGTTAATTCAATGTACAAAGTAATGAAACCCCCTAAGCCCTAGCCTTTGTATATATAGTGAATGGAAAACTTGAAAGAAAAGTTAGGGTTTAGGGCTTGGGAAGCACCCTATGGCCGGCCACCCTAAGAGAGGAAAAGGAGATTCGAAATATTTTCCATTTTCAAGATATTCACCGTATATTCTCCCATTTAACATTTAACGGTCGTTAGTCATTTCCGTTAAATACTTAACGATAGTTAGACGGACTTTATGTGCAATAATTAATCGTAAATATTAAAATTAATTATTTAACTTTAATTCTCATTCGCTAATGTGGGCAATCCCGTGGTAACGAGTTTGAATCCGGACATTTACGTATTTATAAATATATACATTTCCAACACATACTTCCTTTCCAAAAATGATACAATCCTTTTAACATTAGCTTAAACCAACACCTTTAACGTGCTTAATAGGTTTTCAAGTATACAATAAGCCATTAAGAGCTTGATATAAGCTTACCAAAACACTCCCTAATTATTATAATGAATGTAATAGTGCATGTTGTATCAGCTTTTTAGGTAATAAGAACATTTAAAACCCGTAATCTAATTAGTTATGATCAAAGAAACGTTACCCTTTGATCCAAGATCAAAGAGATATGAAATCATAGGTACATACACAATTACATTACGGATTTGCTAGGTATGAATATATCATAAATAAATTCCTCGGTACTTGATGCTCAAATGGTCGTATGTCAGATTATACTTGTGACACGTTAAAATATTTAGCTTTATACGTATGCGGATGAGCATCGTACGTCATTGTACTTGTTACACATCGACTCTTTCACATCATGTTTCACAACAGCCCAGAACACACACATAAAAACATTCCATCTTTTTGCAATGAAGTGTGGATGCCGACATGTGACGACATATCAACCTTGACAGTAGACAAACTCGGGCCTACTTAGATTAAAAAAATGATTCTCAGCACGTATGAAAACAGTAGTAGCTAAAACGGGCAAAAAGACATAAGAGCAGTTACAATCGTAACACCATAACACCAATAACACCGTCCACGTCAGCTTTAACATTTAACATTAACATCCTCAAAAAACACCCACAACCATAACATCCCAATAACATCAATAACATTTCATATTTTCAATTTCAACCCCTAAACTAAAACAAACACTTCATTTATTAAACTAAACATAACATTAAATTTGAAAACATATTACAATACGAAATTAAAAAAATACATCAAAACAAATTACAAAAAAAAAATACATCGAAATTAAAAAAACACACCGTAAATTAAACGTTACAACATACAGGAAATGACAACGAAATTAAAAAAACACACCGTAAATTTGAGAACATATTACATACTTATTCATCATCGTCTCTCTCTTGTTGTTGTTGTCCATGTCGTTCAAGATTCTTCAGCCAAACATGCTCCATAAGGTCCTGTTGGAGTTGGGTATGTGTTTGTCGGTCGTGTATTTCTTATGCCATACGAATGTGAGTATCACATCTTTCGATCCATCTTCGTTGCCTCAAATTTGCTGACGAATCCACCCACAGTTCGTTATAGTCACGTAATGCAAATTTTTGATCTTTTATAATCATGTTATGCATAATAATGCAACAATACATGATTCTACGTATCGTGGCAATTTCATATTGACATGCCGGTTGTTGTAGTATACCCCAACGGCCTTGAAGAACACCAAAAGCACGTTCAATATCCTTTCGGGCACTTTCTTGTCTCCTTTGAAGTACGTATATTTTTCATCAGTTGTTGCCGTGAAGGATTTGACGAAAGTTGCCCACTGTGGATAAATTCCATCAGCCAAGTAATACCCCTGTTCATACCTAGTTCCGTTGACCATATAAGGTGCTTTTGGGGCATTGTCAGCAAGAAGGTCGTCGAATAACGGAGAGTTATCTAAAACATTAACATCGTTATTTGCCCCCGCCATCCAAAAAAATGCATGCCAGATCCATAAATCTTGAGAAGCAACAGCATCAAGCATAATTGTTAGGTATTTTTTTATCACCCCTAGCAAAATGCCCCTGCCAAGCTACTGGAAAAATTTTTCATTCCCAGCGCATACAGTCAATGCTACCAAGCATTCCTGGAAAACCATGTTTTTCTTCATGATGTTGATAAATTTTTTGAATGTCTGCACATGTTGGTTTTCTTAAATACTCCGGCATAAACAAATCAATAATGCATTTGTTAAAATTATCAAGACATACTTTTGAAGTACTCGCACCCATTTTCAAGTATTCATCAAATGCATCGGGTGTGGTGCCGTACGCCAATTGGCATATGGCAGACGTACACTTCATTAGAGCACTTATACTCACTCGACCCGTACAATCGGGTGTTTTCCTAAAAAAGGTAAAATGATCTGGAATATTATCGGAAGTATAAGATTCAATACCTTCAACTATTTGCAGGAATAGTTTCGGGCTCATACGAAATCTTCTACGAAAATCCCGGTTTGAAAACTTACAACCTTCTACGAAATAATCGTTGCGCAGACGTTCTTCTGCAAGCTCACGTTCACGATATACATGGGTACGAGAACAATTAGGATGTTGAGATTCAATACCTTCTTGTTGTTCCAACTGAAGGTGATACTCGTATGCGGCCGCCATAAATTGGAAGTCCTCTTGGTCATCAACGTCTGACCAAGACAGAGGAATATCACAAGCTTGATTTGGATCCATTGTGAACGAATTTGATTTTTGAATTATGAAAGTGTGAAGAGGAAGTATATAAAGTGTGAATGGAAGTGTGAAAAAAATAGAGTTTTAGTTGGATATTTATAGTGGTAAAAAAATGTTTTTGATTTTTTTTTATAAAAAACTTGCCGTTAGGGGGTTTTTTGTAAATTTTTTTGAATTTCTAACGGATACTAGCCGTTGAGGAACTAGTTGTGCAACTTTTTCAATTTTTTTTTCTGCCCTTAACGGGCGTTATGTTTATACGTTTGCCTTATAATGCCGTTACCAATCCATGCCTCCAACGGCGTTAAAAATGCCCCTAACGGCGTTGGGGCGTTACCGTTGTAACTGCTCTAAGTTACAACGGGACAGGTTAAGTACATAAATAACAACAAGGCCATTTACCCTCGGGCAACATCCGTATGTAATCATTGTTCCCTGTGAGCACATGCCACTTCTTCCGGCACCCATGCCAACATCTGCAACAAATAAATGTAAAAAGGTTAGCTTGCCACTATTTTCAGCAGTCCAAGAAAATCAAAAACAGAGTTGAGAGCGCGCAAGCCCGAGTACATATAAAACGATGATGGTGCGTACCTCGAGGGACCGACCGATCACGATCATTGTTTGTTTGTGACCTCATGCTACTTTCCCTAATTTTGCTACTAATACATATGACAAATAATTAAGGAAAGGCTAACATAAGTTTAACCATCAAGCGCACCCTACATTCAACAATCTACTAAGATGAAAACAAATACCGCAAGTTATCTCAAGTAGCTCACCGCCTGTGCCTATATCTAGTTTATTGTGCAAATTTATACAAAAACTTTTGCACATTATATCAAGAGTAAACTGCAAAAATAATCCCTGTGGTTTGTGTATTTTCGCAAAAATCATCCCTATCTTAAACCTTTAGCATTAAACATCCCTAAGTCCAAAAACCTTTGGCATTAATCATCTCTGAGCACTAACGTGATTAGTTTTACTCGTTAAATGTTAAATAATATTTGCCCGTGAGTCCCTTCATTAATATTTTTTGCACCGTTAGTCCTCATTTTACTTTTTCGTCCGTTTTTTACGTTTTTGTTAGGTTTTACTCGTTTTCGTCCGTTTTTATATGTTTTGTCCGCATTTTATCCATTTTTATATGTATTAATCCGTTTTTTTTACGTTTTTTACATTCTCGTCCGTTTTCTTACTTTTTCCTCTGTTTTTTACGTTTTCGTCCGTTTTTTACGTTTTTTGTCCGTTTTACTCGCTTTTATCCGTTTTTATATGTTTCGTCCGCTTTTTATTTGTTAGCCTTAATAGTTTTTATTAGAAGTGATGGTCATTCACATTTAGGAACTTTGTAACGTGTGTTAGATATCGTGCTAGAATAGTCAAAGGGCTCATGGATTGGGCTAAGCTAAATGGTTAGACGTTTAGTTAAGTTAGCCTTGTATAAGTTCATGTAACCCAATCCATGTCCAAGCCCATCTCACGGCCCATGGCCAAGCCTTAGGGCATCATCTCTCTTACTATAAATACCCCTCAAGTATGTCATTTGAGGGGTGTGCTTGAGTGTGTGTGTGTGTGTGTGTGTTTTCCCATGAAGCAATATACAACTTATTGTTTTCATCTTTCTTCTCTCTATCTCTCTAACATACACGAATTCATATTCAAGTCACCAAGTTCTTCATCTTTTCCTTTCTCTTTATTTACGCATAACAGTTTGTGTTTAACGTGGTGTTTGCTATACGTGTAACTGTTGTGGTAAGGTTGCTATTGTGATAAGGTATAAGTGATAAAAGGGGCTTTACAATTGGTATCAATCGCCTAACAATGGTTTAGGAGTGTTTGTGTTTGTTTTGAAGGTTGGTACTATACGCGTAGCTTTGTTCTAAACGTTGTCACGCTTAAAGCTTTAATTTTTGCACTCAAAAATTCAAGATTCTTGTGGTTTAAGGTTTATTTGGTGCTAAAGTTTTAGTTTTTTGCAAAAAGTTTGAAGCTTTACGTGTTTTTCTTCAAGTTTGAACTCGTGTTTTTGAAGGTGGTCATTTCTACTCGTAACTTTTCTAAGCACTTTGGGTGGAAAATGTCAACATTTTTGGGTTATTCGAGTGTTTTTAAGGATATCTGTGCAAGCGACATCATTTGAATCGTTGGAAATTTCTTACGAGTAGAAGTCAAAAAGTCAAAACCCTAGTTTTTCTACTCATAACTTTTTGGTGAAGTTTCTTCGAGCTATAACGGTTACTCAGTGCTTCCCTCACTTGGATAAGTGTGTGGAACACTTCGACTTTTGGATATCTCTTACACTGTGATAGTGTAAAGGATTTTTGGGCAAAACCTTAATCTTACGCATAAGTTTCGACTTACGCGTAGAATACTTTACGCATAAGCATTTTTCTTACGCCTAAGTTTTCCTTACGCATAAGCTAAATCTTACGCATAACTTTTTCTATTCGTAACTTTAAACTTACGCATAAGAATCCTACGCCTAAGATCCTACGCATAAGCAGAATCCTACGCCTAAGCCATCCTACTCGTAACCATATTCTACTCGTAACTTCTGTTTCTACGCCTAAGCTCTTTTTGGCGGGAAAACTTGAGTAAAATTTAAATTTTTTAGGAGACTAAACGTTCAATTTTTACGCGAGATTCAAATTTTGGTTTAACTGTGAAAAGTTTGGTCAAAAATTCAAATTTTTGGGCCTAAATTCAAATTTTTCGGGTCAAATTTGGCGTCAAAACTGTCATAACTCAAATTTTTCATACGACCTTAGAATTGATTTTTATAGTGAATTTCAAATTTTGGGCGAAATTTTTTAGAACCAAGGTTACGAGTACGACTTTCAGAATCACCTCAACCGGACTTAATCTTCATCAACCACAACTACTTTATCGTTGAATCGATCCTACATCAACTTTATCAGATCATACCTTCATCAATGGCTACTCAACAAGACATTGATGCAGCCGGTGCCGAAAACTGTCCTCCTATATTGGCAAAAGGTGGTTATCTTCAATGGACAAGTCGTATGCTTCGCTACATCAAGACCAAACCTAATGGGAAACTCATGATTAAATCCATTCAGGATGAACCCTTCAAGCCTCGACAAGTTCATGTACATGGAAATGCTGATGCAACACCTCCCATCCCACCATCCTCTCATCTTCAAACTGAATCGGAATACCTGAAGAGGATCGAGAAACAAGTCGTCTGAGATGACATGGCAATTCATATTGTCCAAGCTGGGTTTACCAATAGACATCTTTCTTTGCGGTAGAAAGTTGTGAAACTTCTTTCGATATGTGGGAGCGTGTTAGACGACTTTGTCATGGAGCGAAATTGGTCATCAAGACATGGAGAACAAGTTGCTAACTGAATGGGAAAAGTTCACATCTACACCAAGAGAATCCATTGAATCCTACTATGGAAGGTTTTGCACTTTGATGAATGAGCTTATCGGAAACAAGTTGGCACCGAACAATCGTTCAAAACATCAAGTTCTGAATAATCTTCGGAAGAATGGGGACGATATGTCACTATTGTCAACCAAACAAAAGACTTACATCGGTGAACTTTGATCAAGCTGAATGATTTTTCTGAAACAAAACCAAGTTGAAGCGAATGAAGTCAGGCAAGAAAGATTGGCAAAGAATCATGATCCATTGACACTTATTGCAAAGACTCAATCTTCAGTGAATACACAACAACAAGCTTCATCATCTTCCAACAACAACAACTTGCAGCAATACATTCAACAACCACAACAACAATTCTATCCACCAGAACAACAAGTCTCAACAACAGTATCCAGAATATCAGGAACAAGGAATCACTGATACTGAAATTAACCAAGAAGAAGCCTTGCAACAGATATTTTCTTTATTGGATAAAGCATTTAACAGTCGCATGGGTAATCAGGCGGTTCCGAATCAGGGAAATCAGTTGGGTCAATATGTTGGAAATCAGATGGGACAAAATGTTGGGAATAGAGCAGTGGGTAATCAGAATGGGTATGTTGCAGCTCCAGTCGTTGGGAATTATGGAAATGTGTATCAGGGGAATCAGATGCAATATGCAGGGCAGTTTGAAGGACATCAAGGGGGTCAGATTGTGAATCAGAATATGGGATATCAAAATGGGAATAAGCGTTTTATGACTTCGTTGAGAATGCTACCTCAGAACCTCAAAGACAAGATTCAAGATCTAGTGTCATACCAATGACAAAGCTTGAAAAGATCCGATTACATGTTGATGTTAGCGAGAAAAGAAGAGTTGGGAATTGAGTTGACTGGGAAATAAAATTGGTACCCAAAATGGGAAGATAAAGCAAGCGATAATGCAACCTCGGTCACACAATCAATCAACAGGCCACAACATCAAGCGGTACTTATGACACAACTCTGTCTCACGACAGATTCACTCAATGAGGTACCACATTCGTTTACTCATGAGAAGCCACATTCTGTCTCCGAACCTTATTATGACCCATATGTGGGAGAGCAAGTTAATAGCAATGTTAACTCTGAAACTCCATATATGGATCCTAATGGAGGTCAAGTGATCTGAGAATGGTGCTAATGATGAGGAAACTCGTGCTTATTTTGAATCATTAATTAATAATTGTGGTATTGAAATTGAAAAAGTTAGTAAGGTCAGTCGCGAAGTTAAGGCCGCGAATAAAAGATTGACCTCTGAGCTTGAGAGTTACAAGGAGCACGCCAAAGCCTATGAATTTCATACAAACAAAATGTCCAAATTAGAAATTGGTTATCGAGATTCTGTTTTAAGAGAAAAACAATTGCAACTCAAGTATGACACACTTGATGTGAATTTGAACTTGAAAATAAAATCCTTAAACAAGGAAATTTCTGATCTAAATGACCAACTTTCTAAACAAAAAGCAGTTTTCGATCTTGAAAAGAGAAGAAAGCAGTTGATCTTGATTTTTCAAAACGGGAAGATTCTCTTCTTGATGAAATTCTTGATAAAACGGAAAAAATCAAAACATTGGACAATTTGCTTCTTAGCGGGTCATTCAGCTAAAACAAACAAGATGCTTTCTAACCAAGTAAATCCACGTTTTCATACTTCACATAAGATGGCACTTGGTAACGACCCTTCTTCGTTTCTCAAGAAAGCTCGGAACTCTCGAATGTGTTGCACAATGGAAAACCTTTGCATGAACCCATAATTGTGCGTGATTCTCTTGAAACGTTGGAACTATCTGAGGAGAGTAGATAAAAAATGAAACAAAAACATCCGGAAATCAAACCAATTGATTATAACACATGGAACAAAATTAATGGTATTTCGTTTGTTTCTCAATCAACGTTTTCCACCACACCAAGTGTTTCAAACAAAGTGTCAACACCAGTTTCAAAATCAGTTTCAAAACTAGTTGTTGTCTCCAAATCTCTTTCGAACATTGAACAAATGTCTTCAAACAATCCTTTTAACACAAGTGAAGCGCGAAGTATTTTGGAAAATGTGAAAACGAGAATTGCAGATCTTCAAGAGACCGTTAAAACTAAAACCAATATTAGAACAAACATCTGGTTTAATAGTTTTGATAATGAACAGAAAAAGTTTTTGAAACTCAAATTGCCCCTCAGCTGAATAACATCAACTCAAGGGTAATTCATTTTGAACAAGCCTTTTGAAAGAAACAGCTGACTTTGTCAAGGACCATAAATCCCTAGTAAAGCAAGCTAATGAAAGTGTTGAACACATCAAAGTTTTGGAAAATCTAAATGATTCACTCTTGAAGATGTTCGACTCTGATATTATGTCTATTATTTTGCAAACATATTACATTGAAGATCATGAAAGACTCATCTAAGACCTCATAATTGTTTCAAAATATAAAAATGCTCTTGCAAAACTTGAAAAAGAAAACGTGTCCTATTTTAAACAACTTGATCGAAAATCGGAGGAATGCAAGTATGACAAAGCTGTCGTATGGCGTGCCCACAAGGACATGAAAGAGCAAAATGATCTTTTGAGGGCTCAGTTGGAATGTCAAAAAGGAAAGGTCGTGGATACTAAGTTTGCAAAACCATTGGTGAGGAGAAAACAAAGGTTCCCAAATCGGTTTTAAACCAAAATGTCAATTTCTCGGCCTCCTCCAAAAGTCAATGAGAAAAATGATTTGTCAAAAGCAGTCCTCCACAGACTTTGCCTATCAAAAGAGAATTATCAAAGCTTTTGAAAAACTGTTTTGAGAAAGAAAAAATGTTTACACCTGGCATCTCTAGGAATAGTAAACGGAATGTGACCACAAATCAAGTTAAAGAATCTGTTGGTTCTAACAACATGGTCAACAATCTCTATCTAGAAGAAGCTAGAAAAAGGCCTGAGACTTCGAAAAGATGGAATTTTATGTGCAACATCTAGGGTGATGAATTCTACAAGATTTCAAGGCATTGCTAGTAGTAGTAAACCATTACCTAGGAACACTCTACAAAAGACTAGGGATTGGCTTGCATCTAAGAGTAGTTAGCGCAAAAGAAAATGCTATGCCCTTAGAAAACAACACTAGGAATTCTAAGTCTTTTTCGAACCAGAATCAATTTCAAAAGGCTGTAGTGACAAAGTTCAAGCTGCTGTTTTAAACAAGAACATTGAATTTATGCGTACTACATGTAAAATATGTGTCTTTTCAGCTAATCATGATGCATGTGCCTTACAATATCTCAAGAAAGATAATTCTCGTGCCAAGGCACAATCCACTAAGACACCAAATAGAAACAAACCCGTTGACAAGATGAACATCAAATGGAAACCTAATAGGTGGATCTCTTCAGGACGTAGTTTTTCAAAAAATGAGTCTTCCGCTGTATCTGATAAGAAAACAACTCCTAGATCTTACCTTAAGTGGAAACCCACAGGAAAAGTTTTCAACACAGTAGGTCTTAGATGGATTCCCACAGGAAAGATTTTTGATACTTGCACCAACACAGATAATAGTGCCAATCATCAGGATAAGAAAGTAGAAACCACTACAACCGTTGATAGTGATCACCCTCACCATGAGGAATCTTGTACTTCTAACACTGTTATTTGTGAAAACTCTTCTTATTTGGTTGCAGGTGAATCAAATATCTCAGAACCCAGCTCATCAGAGGGTTCCAATTCTGTAAACTCTTCTTCTTCATTCTCTCTATCGTCTATCTTTGATTTTCCATTTCTTTTATAAAACCAACAAAAGCAAAATACAAAAATATAAAAATTTCAAAAATACAAAAACAATATAAAATCAAAAATAAAAAATATTCTTCTCCGACATGTCTCTCGTATAATCGATATTCTGTACGTTTCTACAAATGTCATTCAACAATGATACGGGTATGTACAGATGCTTGAGCGAGAGTTCTTTAATTTGTTTTCTAAAACATGTCGTTTCTCAAAATTTCTTCAATAATGGCTTTAGTATACTTGATGCGAAACCGGACTTCAAATTAATGGCTTACGGACACATCGGTTCAGGACCGCGCTTCAAAGAAAGGAAAGTGCTTATCAAAATCAAAGGTTTTTAAATAATTTTTCAAGCACTATTCCTTAAAACATAATGGCTTGTAAGTATTTCAGCTTGCAACCCGATCTTTAAAGAAAGGAAAGTGCTACGCCAAATCTATTTTCATAAATATCGAGCACTTATCTTAAAACAAATGAAGATATTTTTTCTCTAAATATCTTCAAAAGATTTTCAAAATCTTCATCTTGCGTACCATTGATTCTAAATTTTTCAAAAAGATTTTTCAAAATCTCTCACATTTGGTACCAAGATAACTCCCTCTAAACCCTTAATTGATTCTAAATTTTCTGTATGAAAAATATGCTTTCATTAAGGGGGAGTATAAAACAAAAAATTGTTCCAAAATTCATGCTAAATCAGTTTCTCTCCAAATGCTTTCCGAAAAACATATATTTTAATCATTTTGTTTCAAAAACATCATAGATATGCTATTTTTGAGGGGGAGAAACGTGATTAAAAGGTGATAAAAAATGTTTTATGATCGGTGTTTGAATCTCAAATGAGCTCGACTTCGGTCGTAACCAATGAATTGACGATAAAATAAAGTCGATTACTCGAAAAGACTTGTTCTGGGCGGGTAATAATTTCAAGCTGGTCTAACCAGTGATGTAAGCGTGTCTCGAATAGGACTTGTCTAAGTAGAATGTACCATTTTGAGAAACTTTCTTTGGACTTGACCAGGCCGGGTAATAATTTCAAGCTAGTTCACTAGTGATGTAAACGTGTCTCGAATAGGTCTTGTCTATTGAAAGTTGATCAATTCAAAAGTGCGAACTCTACCTTCTCTGTGTAGATTTCAGTTAAAACTTATAAGCACATGTGAAGGGGGAGTGTTTCTGAAAATATAAAACTCGCGGAGTGTCTCAAACATGTTTTCTATCATAAACACTCTGAGAGATTTTCAAGAAAATGGTTTTATAGCAACAATAGGACAGTCATGGAGTTATAAGGTGTCTAAGGAAAGTAAATTCGTCCTATGATCCGCCAGAGCCGGAGGGATCTACCCAAGGACAATACCCATAGTTAGTATTAGAAGTCCTCAGGTATGATTGAAAAAAGGAGTAATGTGAGAAAGGAGAAAGAAGGGGTTGAAGAATTAAAAAGAAATGTAATGAGAAATGGTGAAAAGAAATAGCCCTCCATATTCAACCTTAGGGCGGCCGGGTTCAATACATATACTCTTGGTTATCACTAGATGACACGGTATTGAAGACAAAGAAGTCATGGACCCAGTGACGCACTACACCTAACCTTCTAGCCACTCAATTCCTCTTAAAAGGGATTTGTTTCATTCTCACTGGGAACCCTACATAATCTATCGGCTTTCACTTAGAGATTGCTGATATTGAAGAAGGAGACCCTCTCCCTAGTCTCCGTTCAGGAAAACCAAAATGCACTTATTGAGTCTAGAGCCACGAGATTCATCAAAAGATCTCATAGGAACACATGACATGACATCGCTTGTTGTTCATCAATAAGGACACAAGTGATATATTCTAGAGTCCTACGAGATCTTAGCAATCTGCGAGAACATTTATGAGAAGTTTCACATCTGTGATCTTGATGATTGAATGGAAATTCTGCTAGGGTCAACATCAAGCGACCACGGCCGGTCACCGGTAACTCCGTGGATTACGCTTAGTGTGTCTTAAGCGGTCTCTGATCGTGAGGTGATGGTTGGTGTACCTCGGCGACTCATCTGAACTGTAGATGTACTTCGGTACATCGCGTTATCTCACTTGTGGGACTCCAGTTGAGGAACGGCCTTTGTGAGAATTAGAGACGTGTTTTCACACTATCTTTGTTAACACCCTCGAAATTCAAACTTGTAAGTGCGGAATCCGCTTATTACTAACTTTGTTTTATGTTTTCTTCTTATGGAAGCTCGGGCCGGATGGATCGTCTTGGTCGCCACATGCTCATACCAACAACACATGAAAGTTCTCATCAAAATCAAAGGCAACTCACAGTTAAAGATGATTCTTCGTCAATGTCAAAGAATCTACAAAGTGTAAAGACTCGAGAACTTCATCATTGGAAACTCAAAGTCAAATAGAAGTATGAGCATGGTGGATAAAGACGTGGAGACACCTAACCAACGAAGTTGACAACGGCAGACAACCACATTAATTGATCACAAAGCATGAAGGAACAAATAATCAAGACTATTCTATATCTACGCACAAAGTTCAAGCTCGAGAAAAGTAAAGACCAAATCAAGTGGAGCATCGTTTGAATGACCACCCCTTAGGGGGAGATTGTTAGCCTTAATAGTTTTTATTAGAAGTGATGGTCATTAACATTTAGGAACTTTGTAACGTGTGTTAGATATCGTGCTAGAATAGTCAAAGGGCTCATGGATTGGGCTAAGCTAAATGGTTAGACGTTTAGTTAAGTTAGCCTTGTATAAGTTCATGTAACCCAATCCATGTCCAAGCCCATCTCACGGCCCATGGCCAAGCCTTAGGGCATCATCTCTCTTACTATAAATACCCCTCAAGTATGTCATTTGAGGGGTGTGCTTGAGTGTGTGTGTGTGTTTGTTTTCCCTTGAAGCAATATACAACTTATTGTTTTCATCTTTCTTCTCTCTATCTCTCTAACAAACACGAATTCATATTCAAGTCACCAAGTTCTTCATCTTTTCCTTTCTCTTTATTTACGCATAACAGTTTGTGTTTAACGTGGTGTTTGCTATACGTGTAACTGTTGTGGTAAGGTTGCTATTGTGATAAGGTATAAGTGATAAAAGGGGCTTTACATTATTCATTTCCGTCCGTTTTTTATATGTATTTGTCCAGTTTTTTTACGTTTTTTATATTCTCGTTCGTTTTTTTACGTTTTCGTCTGTTTTTTACGTTTTCGTATGCTTTTTTACATTTTTGTCGTTTTTACTAGTTTTTGTCCGTTTATATGTTTCGTCCGCTATTTATTCATTTTTTTACGTTATCGTCCGTTTTTGCGTTTTCATCTATTTTTTTTACGTTTTTGTCCATTTTTACGTTCTCGTCCATTTTTTTTACGTTTTCGTCCATTTTTTTTACGTTTTGTCTGTTTTTTACGTTCTCTTCCTTTTTTTTACGTTTTCGTCTGTTTTTTACGTTTTTTCCGTTTTTACCCGTTTCCGTCCGTTTTTATATGTTTCGTTCGTTTTTTATCTGTTTTCGTCCATTTTTTATATGTTTTCGTCCGTTGTTAACGTTTTTTACGTTCTCGTCCTTTTTTTTACGTTTTTAAACGTTTTCGTTTGTTATTTTACGTTTTTGTGCATTTAAAAACATAAAAAAAATGGACAAAAACGTATAAAACGGATGAAAACGAGTAAAAACGGACATAAAAAAAGGACGAATACTTTAAAAAATGGACGAAAACATAAAAACTTAAAAAAAGTGGATGAAAACATAAAAAACGGACAAAAATATAAATAAATGGGCAAATACATATTAAAAACGGATAAAAAGTGGACGAAACATAAAAACGGACGAAAACGAGTAAAAACGGACAAAAACGTAAAATAAGGGACAAAAACGTAAAAAACAAACGAAAACATAAAAAGCGGATGAAAGCGTTAAAAACGGACGAGCGTCAAAACATAAAAAACGGACGAATACATATAAAAACGGACGAAAACAGATAAAAAGCAGACGAAACATATAAAAACGGACGAAAACGTAAGAAAACGGACGTGAACATAAAAAACGTAAAATGACGGACGAATACATATATAAAAGGATAAAAAGCGGACGAAACATATAAAAACGGACGAAAACGAGTAAAAACGGACAAAAACGTAAAATGAGGACTAACGGTGCAGAAATTTTAATGGAGGGACTAACAGGCAAATATTATTTAATACTTAACGGGTAAAACTAAAGACGTTAATGCTCAGGGATGATTAATGCCAAAGGTTTGTGGACTTGGGGATGTTTTATGCCAATGGTTTGAGATAGGGATGATTGTTGCAAAAATACACAAACCACAGGGATGATTTTTGCACTTTACTCTTATACCAATTTGTTTGCTACCTTATAATCTGATTATATTAGTCATACGAGGACTTCGTTTGATGTAATATTTGAGCAGAAGGTTTCTTGTGTATAAGTTTATAAAAGGAGTTTGTTTCCTGCTAACTTATATGTGGAGGATTAGTATACTTGGTGTGTTTACTGTCGATCCAATTTTTTTTCCAAGAAATTGTTTCAACAAAAATACATTGCATCAGTTACATCTAATAAAAAGTACTAATAGATTATAAAACTTGTACGTAATGTGTTTATGCCTAGTTTAAGTTTGAGCAAAAATATTGTACTTTCTGTATGATCGAGAATGAGTAATTTCAGAATGGCTTCTGATCTCGTTGCAATGATTTCAGAAGTGAACCTAGCGGGTTCAAAAACAAAATAGCGGTGGATTGACACAAGTGCTACCTGTCATGTTTGTTTGGACAAAAGTCTCTTTAGATCGTTTAAAGAGGTTAATAAGGGTGAAAAACTGTTCATGGGAAATTCTGTCACCATTGACATTAAAGGTGAGGCGATGTGACATAGAAATGGACATCCAGAAAAGAATTAAACTCAAGAACGTTTTGTACGTTTCAGAGATTAGAAAAAATCTTGTGCGTGGATGATTGCTCAAAAAATGTATGTTTTTCCTTGCATTTGAGTGTAACACATTTGAGTTAACCAAGAATAAAATGGTTGTAGGTACAGGTTATACCCGTGATGGAATGTTCAAGTTGGATTTAATTGTTACGGGGTTTTTTTTTTTCTAAAATGAACAATAATTCAACTTATGTAGTTGAGTCTTCAAACGTGCGGCATGGCCGACTTGGTCATGTTAATTACAGTTTATTCGTTGTTTGATGAAATTGAATTATATACCTACATTCCATATTAACTCAAATCACAACTGCCAAACATGTGTTGAGGCGAAAATAACAAGATGTCTTTTCATTCGGTTGAAAGTAAAACCAACCCTCTTGACCTAATTCACATAGACGCGTGTGATTTAAAATTAGTGCCAACAAGAGGAGATAACAAGTACTTCATCACTTTTATTGGTGACAACACAAAATATTGTTATGTGTATTTACTTAAAAGTAAAGATGAAGCAATAGATAAGTTCATTCTATACAAAAATAAGTTTGAGAATCAACTAAATAAAAATATCAAGGTAGTAAGGAGTGATAGGGGAAGTGAATATGTATCTCCATTTGCTGAATTTTTTTCACAATATGGAATTAGACATGAGTTCACCGCACCCTATTCACCTCAACAGAATGGGATTGCTAAAAAGAAAAACCGCACCTTGAAAGAAATGGCAAATGCCATGTTAATAAGTTCGGGTTTAAATCAGAACATGTGGGGGGAAGCCATTCTATCGGCTACTTATCTTTTGAATAAGCTACCTCATAAGGAAAAGGAAGAGACCCCCTATGAACTATGGATGGGAAGAAAACCATCTTATAAATACTTACGAATGTGGGGGTGCCTAGCCAAAGTGGTAATTCTGGCACCTAAAGCTCAAAAGAAAGGACCCAAAACCATGGATTGTGTATTCATTGCGTATGCTCATAATAGCAGCGGGTATCTATTCCTTGTGCACGAGTCAAAGAATCTCGAGATACACAAGAATACGATAAAGGAATCAGTGAATGCTTCATTCTTTGAAACCGCGTTCCCTTGTTTGACCAAGGAGAATGAAAGGTCATCTAGACGAGATGACTTGGTTGTCCATGAAAAGAGACAATGAGATGATGACATCGTTCACAATGAGAGAAAATATCAATCTGAGGAAGAAGATGTTGAACCTAGAAGAAGCAAAAGGCCGAGAATCGAGAAATCGTTCGGACCCGATTTTGTTTCTTTTATGGTAGAAAGTGAACCGAACACTTACCGAGAAGTGGTTACTTCCTTAGAAGGGCCTCAATGGAAAGAGACCATTAAGAGTGAGATAAATTATATTTTGCATAACCATACATGGGAGCTTGTAGATCTACCTCCGGGTTGGAAACCATTAGGCTACCGATGGATCTTTAAGAAGAAGATGAAAGCTAATGGCACCATAAACAAGTACAAAGCAAGATTGGTGATCAAAGGTTACAAACAACGAGAAGGTCTGGACTATTTTGACACTTATTCTCCCATAACGCGAATAACCTCCATAAGGATGGTACTTGCTATTGCAGCCATAAGAAATCTGGAAGTTCTTCAAATGGATGTAAAAACTGCTTTTCTAAATGGAGATTTAGATGAAGAGATTTACACGAAACAATCTGAGGGATTCATTGCCCCACGATAAGAGGGAAAAATATGTAAACTTGTCAAGTCACTATCACTGTATGGATTGAAACATGATCCTAAGCAGTGGTATCAAAGTTTTGACCATGTCATGATCGAATGTGGATTCAAAAAAACAAATGTGACAAGTGTGTCTACGTGAAAGACAAAAACAATGGATATGTCATCTTATGTCTAGATGTATACGATATGTTGATCGTTAGAAGCAACGATAAGATGATACAATTTACTAAAGACATGTTGAAATCAAGGTTTTACATGAAAGACATGGGTTTGGTAGATGTGATACTTGGAGTCAAAATCACACGAAGCCAAAATGGACTTATGTTGAGTCAAGCACACTTTGTGGATAGAATCCTTGAGAAATGTAATCTAGATAAATCCAACATTGCGAGGACTCATATTTATACGACTAAACATCTATCTAAAAATAAAGGTCAAGGAGTTAACCAGGTAGGACATTCGAGCATTATTGATAGCTTGATGTATCTAATGAATTGTTTGATACCTGGCTTAGCATACACTGTGAGTAAGCTAAGTAGGTATACAAACAACCTAGGTTACAAACAATGGGAAAGTCAAGGGTTCTGGGGTACATAAGGTACACTCGAGAATATGGATTGCATAATTCTAGATATCCGGCTATTATCGAAGGATAGAGTGATGCAAACCGGATATTTGATATAAAAACTCTAGATTAACATGTGGATATGTATTCACACTTGGAGGTGGAGTTGTATCATGGAAATATTTCAAACATACGGTTATTTCCATATCCACAATGGTGTCAGAATTTATCGCTTTAGATAAATGCGTCGAAGAGGCAGAATGGTTACATTAATTTGTAGAGGACATACCAAAATGGCCTAAGCTGTTAAAGGCCATATGTATACATTGTGATAGTAAATCAACGATTGGCAGAGCTCATAACATAATGTATAATGGTAATTAAAGAATTATTAGACATAGACACAATACTATACGAAAACTACTCTTTACAAGAGTTATCACTATTGATTATGTGAAATCAAAGGATAACATAGCAGATCCGCTTATGAAAGGCTTAAGCAGAGAGTTAGTTAACAAGTCGTCAAAAGCAATGAGACTAAATCCTGTTAATGAATGAGTTTATATAAAGGAAAATATAACATAGGTGACTGGAGATCCCAAGATCTGGGTTCAATAGGACAACCTACTCGTATAAACTGTGGGGGGTTAATCAACCTTCCAAAACACACAAGGGTGCTAATTAACATCCTGGTCCATTCTTGCAACATTCAGTGACAAGATACGAGGTTAAGCCTTGAGCTTTTGATGATTTAATAAGAAATCACCTATGTGAGAGAGAAGTGGGGTCGCTTTGAAGGGAAATGTAGGGGCGCATATCCTAAGAGCTCTTGTAGAACCAGGATAATGCTCATGACAATAACAAACACGACTATGAGGATTTGACAATGTCAGGAAGAGTCACGTGTGAACATATATTGTCGTCTTCACAAACATCATATCAGTTCAAAGACATTGCGTTCTACTGACAGCTGGGAGGCTGGCTAAGTATATTTCACAAGAGAAGATTTAAAGGTAACACCATAATATCCTTTGCATGACTCAACCATTGAGATCTTGTCGGAATAGTGTGAGTTTCCATTCGATATCCATTCATGTGGGAGGATTGTTGGAAAATCTTAGTGAAAAATGAGTTTTCACTAACTTTGGGCATAGATTACTATTAGTAAATATAGTTTTTTATGGTTAAAGTCTTATATGGTTAGGTAGTCCACTGTGAGGGCTTCATAACAAACCTTTATATGTCCAAAACGGAGTTAAGGTGAATGAGATATCGATGCTTAAAGAAGTTGGTTGGAACAAAACCGGGAAAAAACTTGAATGTGGAATAATTTCAGTTTTCAAAGCTTGTTAATGATTAAAATTTGTAACATCACACTTAATGTTCAGTTACAAGTTTGATTTTAATCATTGTAAATAGTATTCAAGTGGTTTGGACTGTGTATTCATTCCATTAGTAGTATAGCTACTAGCTTTTATGTTGTTCCAAATACACACCAAAGCTTGACAGCTTCTCCATCTCCCTTAAGCTTACACATACACAAATTATGTCAGATTTTCAGGAAAGTTTCGTCATCTCAGACAGTAATCCTGCTCTGGCCATTGTACCCAAAGAAACAACCGTGTTGTTGTACACGGAATTGTTTTAAGGGAATCATGTTCAACACGAGACTCCGTCATATATGATTATTTTCTTGTATACAACTTATATTCAAGTTCTTCTCATTTAATGTGTATCACTTGTTAGTTTCTTTATGTCATTGTAACCAATTAGTCTATATAAATGGTATCATTTTTCCTACAATCATGTGTGGTGGCTTAAGTAAAAAAGTTACATGTGCTTCACGTCATGCCACTTCAACATTTTCCATTTTCACTTCCCTCATCACCTACACACCAAAATATCCCCTTACTAGTCACTTAAGCCAAAACACCACTTTTGTGTCCCATCAATTTGTTCTCTTTTTTATTTTTTTTCAAACCAACTTATTTTTCATTCATTAAAATAAAATACATATTATAATACGTATAATACGAAAAAGCGCACAAAAAATACGAAACAAAAAACAACGTATACAACTACATATCACGTCTACATTTTTCTCGTCTATATTCTTTTTGCATGTTGATTATGAGGGTATCCTTCTCAACTAACCCCGCTGTGTAAGTGCTAGTGCTGAGTAACTTAATTTTTTCCAACTTCATTATTGTTTCATCCTTCGCTTTAGTCACGTTGTACATCTCTTGGGGTGGCCTCCCATTTGAGTCTAAATTCATTTTGTAAAGTCTCCCCAAAAATATTTTTGGTTACTTTCAGTGGTGCCCGACATGGTCTTTGATTTAGTTTTTTTTCGTAGGACATGGTTTGCCAGAGGGACACGATCTCAGATCATCTCTGAATAGCTTGGTAAGTCTGGTGACATCAACTGGATCAACGGGCTCGGCCGCATCCCACTTGGGATGTTTTTCAAGATTTCCCATGGCCCTTCTTGAGTAAGATATCTAGTCCTACAACACCTCAAAAGATCAACCCCGTTTCCCTACTTCTACTCAAACATTTTAAACGTTTGTAGATAGAGTTGAACTTTTGGCAGTTACCATTCACCACTTCCTCGTTAACATATCCTTGATACGTTTGTGTTGAGAAGATTTGTTGAACTCATTAAGAACTTTGAACAAAATGATGGCTCATCTTGGTTATTTTCGACTTGATTATCCTCGAAAACAGCAACATAACACTCGGTTATTAAGGGGCTTCCAACGAGTGTTAATCATTGTGAATCCCTCGGTTGATGTGGTCGTCATGGTGGCTGTTTTTTTTTTCAATTCTTCTGCCTTTTCTTCGCGCATTTTCTTCGTTGGTTTCTCTTGGTGCTTGTTCGGTTTATGTTTGATGTTGTCTTGGTGGTGGTGGTGGTGGTTGTGGTTGTGTTGTTGTAGTGGATTTTGTTGAAGATGTTAAAATCGTTGTTGTTGTTGTCGAAGATAGTAATACTCGGGTGTGTATGGTGGCATAACATATTGGCTACCAAACGGAACGTATTGAGGTTGGGAAGATATTGAGTTTGCGGATGAAGGTGCAACGGATTTGACTAAGATAATGAGTTTAGATGTTGCGACATTCCGAGAAGGTTATTGGATAAAACGATCATTTGGATGTTGAGACATTTTTTTGATATAGTAAAGAAATGGAAGTGGAAATGGTTATGAAAATTAGTTTGCATGTAAAAATGATTGTGTAAAAGATGTTTATATAATCTGTGTAAATATAAAGTGTATAAGTATTTATTTTTTTATTTATTTTTTGTAAAAAGAAAAGAAGAAGAAGAAGTAGCAATTGCAATATGCAACAATTAAAAAAGCAAAAATCCTTTATTTGACGCAAGCCAAATTGGTCACTCATAGCTAGGGGTGTTCATGGGCTGGGTAATATCCGAATAAACCGAAAACCGAAATCGAACCGAACCGAAAATAACCGAACCGAACTCGTAACCGAACCGAAATTGCCAAAACCGAACCGAACGGAAATAAAATTTCGGTTTTTGGTTCGGTTATGGTTTTAGCAATCCAAACCGTAAACCGAAATTAAATAAATATATATATTTTCTTATATATTTATATTAAAAAAATATATTAAAACTCTTTTATAATATATATAATATTTTTAAGCTTGAAATTTTTTTTTTCAAAATATATATATAAATAGGGTCAATTGCATATATACCCACTAAAACTTGCATATTTGCATATATACCCAAAACATGCTTAAAATGCATTGTACATGGTGCAATAAAAACTTGTATTATGGGGAAATATGCAAGTTTATAAGTTTTAGTGGGTATATTTGCAATTCTCCCATATAAATAAATGAATAAATTATTAAATTTAGGTAATTCGGGTTATTCGGTTCGGTTTTCGGTTATTGGGGGTTTGGTTTTCGGTTCGGTTTAGTTAAATTTGAATTCGGTTCAGTTCGGTTCTCGGTTATACCCAAAAAAAAATTAACCGAACAAACCGATAACCAAACCGATGAACACCCCTACTTAGAGGTGCACAAAAACCGGTTTTTACCGATTTTCGGTTTTTGGAAAACCGGTTTTTCCAAAAATCAGTTTCGGTTTTTTTCAGTTTTTCCGGAATCAGTTTTTTTCGGTTTTAAAAGTTCGGAATCGATTTTTTTCGGTTTTAAATGTTTGGAATCGGTTTTTTACCGGTTCGGTTTTTTTCGGTTTTATGTTCGGATCCATTTTTTTATCGGTATTTTACCGGTTCGGTTTTTTTCGGAATTTAAAACATTTAATACATTTCGAATACAATCATAACTTTTATTTAAACAATACAATTATACAACTAAAATTATTAAATACTAATACATTTCGAATACAATCATAACTTTTATTTAAACAATACAATTATAGAACTAAAAATAAATAAATACTAATACATTTCCAGCTTCGGCATGGCCATCACCCAAAAACATATTAGTATACTCAAGTATATCGAGCTTCGGTATTGCCATCACCCGTGTATACTCAAGAAATTAAATCATCCAAAAATTCTTCTACATCTAACTCTTCAACATCAAATGGTTCAAATTCACCTTCATCTAATTCGGTAGCTGGAGGTGATATCCCCATGTCATCTTCTTCTTGTGCTATAGTTTCTTCAACTTCTTCAATCGAACCTTCCAACGATGTTTGATGTTGTACCCTATCTACTCCGTCCATATAATCTTTCAAACATACACATACTTCCACGGATTCGGGGCTAAGTTTTGTCCTTTTTTCTGATATAATTCTACCACTATGAGAAAAGGCCGATTCGGAAGCTACCGTCGAAGCTTGGACCGCTAATAAGTCACGAGCCATAGCGGCTAAAATTGGAAATTGGATTTCCCTTTCTTTCCACAAAGCCAAAATGTCAAAGTTTGCAAACTCATCGGGACTTAAAGTTGTTAAAACGTTTGTAGCCATATATTGTCCCAACTCGCTTGTCGGGGCCGATGATCGTTGACGCTTTGTAGCGTCTTCACGTAAAATATTATAAAGGTTTATGTTAATGTCCCTTGTCATTCGAGACGAACCGACCCGCATTGGGTCGAAAATTGGGTTTGGTTGTTGACCATATTTTGTTGCATAAATTTCAAACAATTTTTTAAAATAATCATTAAATTTAAAAACTTGAGATTCTATATAGTTGGGATCTTCACCGTCCAACCCAAAAGATAATTCTAAATTTTCCATTATTCTTCTTATTAAAAGTTCTACGCCTCCAACATTTAAACATGGATTAAGTGCGGCGAAACAAGTATAAACCAAAGGTAAACTAGCAAAATATTTTATAAATCTCTTTTTTATAACTTTAACCATATTTCTAAACATTTGAGTAGGTGAGTCTTTTAATTCGTCTAATTTTTCCGTCATAGCATAAATTTGATTTAAAACTAATGGGCTAGTTGGGTAATAAACACCCGATACTATAGTTGTTGCCTCTGTAAAAAATTGTAAAAAAATAGTTAAAGCATTTAGTCGATCCCAATCTTGGTCATCTATCGAAGTAGAACGGTTTTTTTCAACAAGTAATTCATTAAAAGCATGTAAAGTAGTACGTTGTCGTAATATATTTTCAAACATAATGCAAGTAGAATTCCACCTAGTAGGTGTATCAAATTTCGGTCCTAGGAATGGTTCACCACATTGTTTACGAAAACGTTTATAGTTCATTTGTCGTTCGTTACTCGAGCGATATATATTTGTTAACATACCCCTAAATGTCAAACGTAATCTCTCACATATTTTTAATGCCGCTTGAACGGATAAATTTATAACATGAGCAACACAACGGGAATAAAAAAAAGCACCATCTAAAATGGGTTTTATACGTAATTTTAACAATTCCATTGCTCTAGTATTATTAGATGCATTATCTAGTGAAATCGTAAAAACTTTATCATCTAAATTATATTCAATTAAAGTGTCATGTAAAAATTTTCTTAAATTAGATCCCGTATGAGGATAACCAAATAGTTTAAAAGCAATTGTCCGTTTCATTAATAACCAAGATTCGGGATTAAACCAATGAGCCGTAACGGCGAGATAAGAATTTGCCGAACCATGTGGTGCGGTCCAAACATCCGTAGTTATAGAAACACCATATTTATAATCACGAAAACCATTAATAATATCATTTTTAGCCGTTTCCCATATTTTAAAAGCATCACTTCTAAGTTTAGTACGACTTACTTGTTTATACCGCGAGTGTAGCCACTTTTTGATGATGGCCGTAAGCTTGGCGTTGTCGAAGAGGTTGAATGGATAAGTATGTTGAATGACCCACCCCGCAAAATCTCTTTGAAGTGCATCATTATCATATACACAAATTTGACCATCCTCACCAATAGTACCGTCGGCATTTTGAGGTACCGCGGAACATTTGGCTATATGACCCTTTAGTGTAGTGTTAGCCCAGGAAGCATAAAAGCTCAAACATTTTTTGCAACGCGCCTTTTCCGTCCCATCCTTCATAATACACAAATCCATATGATTAAAAACCTCGGGATTTCGTGAAGTTGGTTTAACATGAGCAACATCATCTTGTGTGTAATGTTTTCGTGACCGGAAGACCAACGGAGGGAGGATTAGTGGAAGCTTGTTGTGATTGCGTGTTTTCCATTATAAAGAAATTAGAGATTTAGAGAGATTAAAGAGAGATTTGATGTGTTTTAAGCCTCAACCCAATACACATATTTATACTACAAGTTCTAGCTTCAAAATACTCAAAAATTCAAAAAAAAGACAAAAAAAAGACAAAAACGGTAAGAAACATAGCATAACGGCTACTGAGCTACAGTGCACGTTTTCAAAAAAGTCGGTTTTAAAAACCGGTTAAAACCGGTTTTGAATTCCAACGGTCAGATTTTGACCGGTTTTCAAAACCGGTTTTGACCGGTATTCAAATCCAACGGCTCTTTTGACTTTCTTGGCCGGTTTTTAAAACCGGTTTAAACCGGTTTTTAGCGGTTTTCAACCAAAAAAAAATCGGTTTTAACGGTTTTAAAAAATCGGTTTTAACCGGTTTTCAAAAACGGTTTAACCCAGTTTAGAACCGGTAAAAAACGGTCGGCTTGAAAAGCGAAAACGGTACAACGGTTCGGTTATAGAAAACCGGTTTCAGTTTTAGAAAACCGGTTTCGGTTTAGTAAAAACCGGTTTTTTTGAAAACCGGTTCCGGTTTTGTGGACCGGTTTTTTTGAAAACCGGTTTACGGCTGCACCTCTACCCCTACTCATAGCTTGGCGCAATGTGGGCCTCGTGTGGTCACTTGGGCTTGGCGTGGTGCTAGCTAGGCTTGGCGTGGGTCTCTTGTGAACACACACAGGGCTATAAATCCAAATACATTACTATTTTATTGCTTATAACCGAAATTATAACACAAAAGACTAACTCATACAAAGTTGGGTCAAAAAAATATACATGCGATGATACGAGACCTATTTTAATTTACAACAAACCAGACATATAACAAAATTTAATAATAAAAATTGTCACTTTCAATCCTCATCTGTTCAATCTCATCCCACGAGATGTCTTGCAAATTGTCACTTTCAGTCATCGTTGTTGACGAGTCTCGGTTGTGTAAAGCATTCCAACTCGGTGTTGATCCATCACGACTGTAAAAATGCGTACTTCCCGTAGACATATTATCCCTCACCATATCACCAATAGATGGTGCTTGACCACCAACGCCTCCTACTGCGTGGCTTATGTTCCCATGGTAAATATAAGAGCTCCTTTGTCTACCCTGTATTTTGGAAAAATGCATGAAGAAAAGACAAACGAATATCAACGACAAAAAAAGGTAGCCCAGTAGTGTTACGAATTCTCAGTTTCATATTGAACTATAGTACTATACTAAAACTTGAATGATTATAAGTCGAATCGTATATGCACATATGACGTATGCTGACAGATTTTGTAAGTAAAACTCTAACTCTTCTCAATTTCAGCATGAAATAGCAAATTGACACATCAACGAAGGTTAGATCCTGATTTTCAAGGTCTATTATACATCGTATACTTAAGACAACATCTGTAGTGTAGAACAACATGGTATGAAACCCAAGTAAACACAGTTGCCTACTAACGAAGAAATATAGAAAAAACCCTAAAAAAAAACTCTCTCTTGCGGCGATTTGCGATACCCTTAATCTTAACGTATTCCGATCGGATTTTTTAAAATTCTATTGGTAATCCTTTGTTTTATGGTATTAGCAATTATTATTCTGTCATCTACTGCATGGTAATTGGTCCTACCTGATTGGTATTCACTAATTATATCAATCAGGTCGGTGACTTAGTTTTGATCTTATTATATCATAGTGGTCGGTGTTTTACATGCATACATTATGTGACGAAGAATCTTATGCGCTTTAAACCCTAACACTTTGAGTTAGGGTTCTTATTATTTTTTTCTGGATCGAATTCTTTGTGGTTTAAACCCTAACGCTTCAGTTAGGGTTTTCTTGGTCTACTGTGCATGCTCGCTGGTTGATTGGTACTTGGTTGGGGTGATTTGGTTCGGTAGGTTGAGGGTTTAAGAGAGATGGAAAAAGGTTTCTTCAACAAGAATAGTGCTCGTAAGGGCACTAGAGATGTGGGGTCTTCTACTAGTTTGGCCGATCAAACTAGTGGGTCGCAAACTATTGATGCACCATCTAACTTGGCCGATCAAGTTGGGTTGCAAATGGATGATGAACTTGATGCACGGTTGAATACTGGCAATGATGATGGGAGTACTGGTAAGAACGAGAGTCTTGTTGATCATATCGAATGTGATGGGGCTGATAACGTGAATAAGGTTAAGGATAAGGTTGTTTTGGATGATTTGGAGCAAAGCCATGATACACACTACGATTCGGCCTCTAATGTTTCAAAACGACCTAGTGTGGAGCAATTGATTGCTAATGCGCATCAGAACTTTGATGAAGCAATGAATAAAATTGACAGTGATATTGCTAAGATGGCTTCATCTTCTGATGTGAACAATTCGAGTGGTATTGGGCTTCAATCTAAGTCGAATGGTACTAAAGTTTATTCAACAAATACTCCTCCGTCGAGTTTTGATGTGGCTATGCAATCCCAGATTTATGGTACTAATCATAGTGTTACTTCTGATCCTAATGCACCTAAGGTTGTTACTACTTGTGGTAATGGAGTTAAGTCGGTTTCTTACGCGGGTGTTGCTTCTAATGAATCCCAGAAACACGTGTCTAATTTTCGGAGGCTAGAATGCAGCAAAAAGAAGGATGATGTTGACCTTTCAGTCCCAATGAAAGTGGTGGAAGAGGTGAACATGAGGTTTGAGAATACTCTCTACGGATACTTCCTTGGTCAACGCCTTGCTTTTCCTGTTGTTGACTATTATGTTCGCAATACGTGAGCTAAGTATGGTTTACAAAAGGTTATGATGAACGCTAAGGGATTCTTCTTCTTCAAGTTTAATTCGAAAAAAGGCGTTGATGATGTTCTTGATAATGGTCCTTGGTTGATTCGTAATGTTCCTATTATTCTTAAACCATGGACATTGAACACCAACTTGCTTAAAGAGGATTTGACTAACATTCCGGTGTGGGTTAAATTCCATGATGTTCCTTTATATGTTTTCTGATGACGGGCTCAGTCTTCTTGCTACATTGATTGGTACGCCCAAAAGGTTAGATGCTTTTACTAGTCAAATGTGCAAAGAATCTTGGGGCCGTAGTAGTTTTGCTAGGTGTATGATTGAAGTGAAATCAGATGAGGTTCTTAGGGACAGCCTCACTGTCGAGATTCCTTTACTTGATGGTACGGGTTCGACTATTGAGAAGATCCGTGTTGAATATGAATGGAAACCGCCTAGATGTGAGAAATGTCGGGTATTTGGACATACTTTGGTGGATTGTCCTAAGGTTTTGATTCCAACTGCTCAACCTCATAAGAACGTAAGTGATGGTTTTCATACTGTTAACAATAAGAAGAAGGGAAAGCAAGTTGGGCCGAATCCGGGTCGAGGGGGCTCTACTAAATCTGTGGTGGGCAAGCATTTTGAATATCGGCCCAAAAAGCCTCCTACTGAACCCAAGATAGTAAATGTCGGTAAGAAGATGGCTTCTAATGTGGCTAGTACGAGTGGAACCAGGATCACTACGTCGAATCAGTTTGATGCTCTTAATAAGGACGATACAGATGTGGATACTGGTCGTACAATGGAGGTTAATGAGGATGAGTTGATTAAGACTGGTTCTACATCACATGTTCCGCTTGTGAGTGATTCAATGGGAACAATGGATGTTGGTTCTACTCCCATAGTTGAGAAAATTGGTAAGCTTGAAAAACTACTTATTGATGGGAAAGCTACTCTTGTGGATGATGATGGGCAACCTATTCCGTCTACCTCTTCTACTAAGAGAGCTAACCCTTTTTCTAAAGTGGGAGAGATTGAGGTGTCTGATTGTGAAGATGAGGTTGTTGCTAACCCATTTGATGAGTCTGCTAATATATTTGGTGGTGGCCAAGAGTTTGAAGATGAGTATGATGACTATGACTTCGATGACTATGCGAAACAGGTTCGTGATCTTCCTGGGAATTTGGATGCCTTTAATGCCATGTATGACACAAAGTTTCAAGGTCCTAGAAAGTAATCTTATTTCGTTGTGTCATATGTTATCATTTGAGTAGTAGTTTGTTTTCCTGTTTAGAAAATATGAAGTATCTTGTTATGTAAGCTTTATGCCTATGTAACGGGCTGATATATGGGATTTCACTCATATACATTGTACTTAAACGTTTATTTGGTTAATATATTTACCAGGGTGCAGGATTACTCCCCTTTACCCAAAAAAAAAAAAAAAAAAACAACAACATGGTATGAAAGAATTGCCTCTTTCTTAGGTGTTGAAGATCTAGTGGTGACCTAAGAGCAAAAGAGCTATGATTGTGCAATATATGGCACAACCAGGATTCGATGGTGATCGAAGAGTACGATGATAGGGGATGAACTGCCAAGCCATAGATAATCTGTAACAACACAAATGAAGACACTACGTTAAGTGAAGTGCAGGGGCGAGACCCTGCGAATCACCTCCGGCGTAAGAGTAAGTATGGGAATGTAATTTTAATAGGTGTGCAGGTATAAAATGTAGGATACTAGGATACTAGGAATGATATATTGACCAAAGATACATTATATCTACATCTAATATTTGATTAATAGAAGTAAAGAACATTATTCGATAAGAAAAACTACGCGAAATGAAATTTGGAAAAGAACAACACTAGAGAGAGAAAAAAAAGAACGTAATTTACGACAAAATCGAAATTTTTCTTCATAGGTTTAACTAAGGAAAGAAACATTTGAAGAATTAACTTCAAAAAATATATGTGAAAATGCTTAGAGAAATGGCTTGAATGAACACCGAATGCTAGATACATGAACAGATTTGAAATACTTAAAGAAATCTGCCTATAATTGTCGTTATTAGAGCGATTTGATGAAGTTCTACAAGATAAAAAGAAGAAAGTGACAAGTTTGGACAGGTTTATGTAACTCCTTACGCCAATCACACTCGCTACCATGTTCAATCTATATTGGAATAAATATCAATCTAAATGGAGGTTAAGAACATGCAGGTTGACATAAATACTGAAAGTTCGACTGATGTTAATGGGAAGAGGTGTAATTGAGTCAAGCCGAGCTTGAGCTCCACATGGCTCGAACTCTGTTCGAAAATTATTAAGTAGGCTCGAGCTCAACGAGCTTTATAGTGCAGGTTTGAGCTTGGCTTGAGTAAAATTCAAATAAGGCTCGAGCTCGGCTCAAAAAATTCGAATTTATATATAAACATTGAAATCCAATCGACAAATTCATCAATAAACTCAAAAAAAATACGCGCCGTAGAATCTGTTATAGCATAAAAAAAACATGAAGAATACAAAACATCATAATATGTACTACTCCGTATAATTATTACGAAGTAAATACTTATGATTAGACTAACATTTTTAGCTCCTGAGTTATTTATATAGTTTTCATAGGTTTTTCATCTAAGGTTACATGCCTAACAGCCCCATATTCACTTTTCCTTATACTAACTTTGTATATAAAGGTTCGATAAAAGCGACTCGTTTAGTCAAATTATTAACAAGAGGGAAATATCATTCATCCAAATTTCCAGTTTTAGTTAAGTTCATAAGACTTACAATGGCTATATCTTCATTAGTCATCGAACTGCTTTTCCACTTTAAAGTCGAATTCCGATGGTTCTCAATATCTTCATGAATTTGAAGTGGGTTCCAAACAGTCTCCCACCTTAATTCACATGTCTTAGCCGATCTACCCGGTATAGACTTACTAATTAGTGACCAATTGGGGCCGTGTTTCTCGGCTAGGTTTTGCAACATCTCGTCCTCTTCAGTCGTAAATGACCATTGAAGTGATAACCACCTTGACCAACATGACTTAGCCGATTTACCCGGTATAGACATACTAATTCGTGACCAATTGCGGCCGTGTTTCTCAACGAGATATTCTAGCATCTCGTCCTCTTCAGGACTCCATTGTCTTTCTATCTGATCCATTTCTTGCTTCACAAGTGATAGCCACCTTGACCAACATGTCTTAGCCGATCTACCCGGTGTAGACTTACTAATTTGTGACCAATTGCGGCCGTATTTTTCGACGAGATATTCTAACATCTCGTCCTCTTCAGGACTCCATTGTCTTTCTATCTGATCCATGTCTTTCTTTGCAAGTGATAACCACCTTGACCAACATGTCTCAGCCGATTTACCCGGTATAGAATTAATAATTAGTGACCACTCTATCAGGCCGCATTTCTCAACAATATTTAGCAACATCTCGTCCTCTTCAGGACTCCATGGTCTTTCTATCTGATCCATGTCTTAACGAAATACTATAAATCAAGCTTTGCACCACTTAACGAAAGAAGAAGATGGGTAGTTTTAATCACGTACTAAATACTATGTAAATGTTAAATACTACGTACCGAGTGTTGACTTTTTGTGGGAAGATCGGTGAAATACGCAGTCATAGCTATGTTTCTCAGAAACTTTCACGAATTTTCTCTTCTTTTGTCTAATTCGTAAACTACATCAAATAAAAAATGCAGCCGGTTGTTATTTGAACAAAAAATGCACCAGACTCTAAATGCACTACATAATTCACGTGGGACCAACAAAAAAGGTAATTACAAATAAACATTAGAGCACAGTGCTTAGAGCCGTACAGTTTTACTTTTTTTTCTTATAACTCAGAACTTACAATCTAAATAAAAAAATACATCAAAACCCTAAACCCTAAACGTACATATTTTTTTTATTGTAAAAAATACATCAAAATAAAAGTACAAGAACTAAATACTACATATACGTGGATTAATTTAAATGTATATTGTAAGTATTGGGACAAGAGGAGTGATACACCCACTCAAATTTATCCACAAAAGAATCACACACCGAATGATTGGTTTTTTGGGAGAGTCACTCCCACAAAAAATCAATCATCCCGTGCCACCTCAGCGTGTGAGATTCTTTTGTGGATGAATTTGAGTGAATGTAGCATTAGTGTTGGTACAATTGTGAGTCCATTAAGCTACATTGGTAATCTAGAAAGAGTGCCGTACATTTCCTTGACCTTTGCCAGTTCGAGTATTACTTAACATATATGCCATAAAGACATATTCTACAACTTGGGGTATGATTTATCGAGAGGGAATTTCGCCAATACACATCTGAGGAATTCACAGAGCTTAGTCGACACTACCAGACACAAGTGAATGGTATGTGGGCGTCAATCACATAATGCACACCCTCAATATTCTCCTTGTGTGAAACACATCGTATTTGCGTGATCCACTACAACAACTTTGATTGGATGATGTACGACCAAGGGTGTTCACGAAAGCTTCTCATAATTAGCTAATAAGAATGTGCTTTCCTCGAACCAATCTAACTAAGACACGTGTTATGTCTAAGTTAGCGCGTTACTTTGTCTTATGTTTAGGTTGTCTAGCATTTAAAGAAGTGTTTAATCTGCATCTTATCAAAAGGTGCATTCATCAACATGAAAATAATAACATAAAAAAACTAGATTTATACATAGCTTAATTAATCCATAAATTGCAAGTTTACAACAAACCAAATATATAACAAATTTCTTTGTCACCATCCGAGAATCCTATCGAATATCCACAAAAATTACCCACAAATGTTTAATCAATTGTATTTACCCATAATTTTCTCACATGTTACCCATTACTAAGGAGTCTAAAAGCCAATCATATTTAGTCACGAATTTTCCACAAACATACCCACAATATTACCCACGAAGTTGATAGTCTAAAAGCCGATTGACAGATTCCTTGTAGTGTCCCTTTTCTTGTACTATGCCTGTTGACGAGACTTCCGAAAAATCGTTCCGACCAAACTTGCTCCCCACGAATGCTTGCACATTGTCACTGTCAATCATTGTTGGTGACGAGTCTCGTTTGTATAAAGCATTCCAACTTGGTGCTGATCGATCACGGCTATAAGAATGCGTACCTCCCGAAGACATATTATCCCTCGCCATATCACTAATAGATGGTGCTTGACCCCTAATCACGCCTCCTACTACGGTTAGATCTTCAATATTCATCAAACTGCTTTTCCACTTCAAAGTCTCCCACTTTAACCTACATGACATATCCGATGAACCCGGTATAGACTTACTAATTAGTGACCAATTGGGGCCGTGTTTCTCGACCAGATTGTGCAACAGCTCTTCCTCTACAGGCATGAATGGCCTTTGAAGCGACAACCACCTTGACTCACATGACTGAGCCGATTTACCCGGTACAAACTTACTAATTAGTGACCAATTGTGGCCATGTTTCTCGATGAGATTTTGCAACATCCTGTCCTCCTGAGCCGTAAATAACAGCTGAATTGATAACCACCTTAACATACATGACTGCTCCGATCTACCCGGTATAGACTTACCAATTAGTGACCATTTTCGGTTGTGTTTCTTTACGAGATTATCCAGCATCTCGTCCTCTTCAGGACTCCATGGTCCTTCTATCTGATCTATGTCGTTATTCACTATAAATAGAAAGAAGAAGCTAAGATGGTATGGATGACTTTGAGTCGACTGACCAAAATGAACAAAGTTAGTAAGAAAAGCATTTGTAATGTAAATTTTGTTTATTACTATTACAAATTTGGATAGTTCGTTTTCAAAAAAAAATTGAAAGATCGTACCTCCATGATACATTTCTGCGTCTTCCATTGCATTTAGTAAGGAAGAAAAACAATATTGAACAACTATAAATATATATAAAGAGAAAAAAAAAGAAGAGAATTGAACCTGACGACATCGGCAATCATAAATATACACTTCCAAGCAGAGGTGCACAAGAACGAGCACAACTAGGCAAAAACCTACGTTCCGCGTGTTGACTTTGTGTGGGAAGATCAGTGAAACTTTCACGAATTTTGTCTTCCTTTGTCTAATTGGTAAACTACACATCGAATAAAAAATGCAGCCGGCTGAGTAAATGGTCTCTACATAATTCAAGTAGGCCCAACATAAGTACTAATTACCATTGTTCTAAAAGGCTCGCAAATGCCTCGCAAAGGCATGAGACTTGGTCATGCCGCCACGCCATGCCGTCACGCCGCCTTATGCCACATGTTTTTGTAAACTCGATATATATGAATTATGATATGAATATATAAATATTTTCATACTTTGTGCCTCCTTATAAACGTAAAAGCTTCGCCTTAGTCGCAAAGATATGAGGCTTGATCATGCCGCCACACCACACCCCGCGCTATTTATAACCTTGCTAATATATAGTATGTGGACCATATATAGATACTAATACTTGGATATTATGATTTCAAGATGTTACTCATATATTGAAAAACTGCTCCTTTCTCATTGTTTTGGGAAAAGGTTTGATTGGAATAGTTGGGTCTCGAAGTAAGTCAATGTATTTGTTTGGCGTGCTTGCTTGGATATGCAGCCTAATTATACTAATATTAAAAACCGGGGTATTTTAGTCATATGTCTGAGATGTGACTCGGCTACGGAAAATCTTGAACATGCGTTAATAGGTTGCCCTTATGTCCTTCAAGTATGGAGAAAAGTTTTCAGTTGGTGGTTGTTACAATTTCCTCCATCATGACTTGGTTAATGGATATTATTTGGGTTGATCAAGTGCTACAAAGTGCTTTGAAAATGGAGAAACGATATTGTTCATGCTAGTCCTTATGAGTAAAGGTATGGTAATAATATAGGCTTCTCGAACAAAAATGGAATTACAAAGTAGTGGCCAGTAGTGATAAGAATTTGAAAGCTTGTAACAGTTAGTGAAACACTTTTTTTTGAGATACTCAAATGGGCATAAATATGAATACATGACTAGTATTTTATTGCTTATAACCGATATAATAACAAAAACATAAATTCATACAAGTTGGGTCAAAAGGTGCATGGGAGGCTTATTTTAATCTATTGAATGCAAGTTTACAACAAACCAAACTTATAACAGAACTCAACAAATCAATTGTCATTTGTCACCATCCCTTTCCTTGTACTATGCTTTTGACGAGAATTCTGAAAAATCTTTTCGGCCAAACTCGCTCCCCACGAATTGTTGCACACTGTAACTGTCAATCATCATTGGTGATGAGTCTCGTTTGTATAAAGCATTCCAACTCGGTGCCGAATTATCACGACTATAAGAATGCGTACCTCCCGAAGACATATTACCCCTTGCCATATCACTAATAGATGGTGCTTGACCACTAACCATGCCTCTTCCCACATGGTTTGAGTTCCCTTGGTGAATGGAATTTTGGGATCCAAACTCTTCCCCCTTGAATTCTTGCACATTGTTACTGGCAATCTTCATTGACCATGAGTCTTGTTTGTTAAAAGCATCCCAACTCGGTGCTGATTGTTCCGTACTATAAGAATGTGTATCTCCCAAAGACATATTATCCCTCGCCAGATCACTAATAGATTGATACGCCTGGCCCGAGCCCATGGCCTATTAAGGTCTTAGGGTTTTACCCTACTTTGTCTTATAAATACTCTTGTAATCATTTATTATAATTCAATCAAGTTTAAGACCAATAATTCTATAGTTCTTCTCTTCTATTTCTTAAGGAGCTCGCACACGCTTGAAGTGGTGCTTTATCCTGATACAACCCCTAACAGGGTCGTATCAATTGGTGCTTTCATTGAGAGCTCTCGTTGAGAGGGCTTACGATTAGGGTTCCAATTTAAAAAAAAAAAAAAAAAAAAAAAAAAAAGTTACTGTTCATCGGCACTATTCACGGGGGTACTGTTCATCACGGGGTACTATTCATCGAAAAAAAAAATTATTTTTTTCGAGTTATTAATCGCTTGAGTATTATTCATGGCATCAGGCGGCAGCGATCAAGACGCGAAATACGCACTCTCTAAGCTCTTGCAAATGGGTACGGTGGCCGAATATGAGAGTGAGTTTGTGGTACTTGCAAATCGAGTAACAGGGATCTCTGAATCTTTACTTACATCATTTTATATCTCCGGACTTAAACTGACGTTACAAATAGAACTGTTGAGGGCAAGGCCTAGAACTTTAGGAGAAGCCTTTTCCTTAGCCTATATAGTCGAGGCTCGTTTTGAGGCAATTAAAGAGAAGGAGAAAGAGCTTATAATCGAAAAGAAATCCGATACCATTCCATCGTTACAAAGTGAATTCGCTTCACATGAGATTAAAAGGTCGTTAGATGCTGATGAATATATTGGTGTTGATGAGGTTAGAAGCGCGATAGATGGTGTTTTTGATATTGGTGAAAGTTTGGTTATTATTCTAAAGTGGGTACAGACGAGCACATCAAGGACATTGCTATTATTGGTAACTTTTGAAAACATGGATGTTGCCATGGGAATGGAGCCTAAAATTCAAAGAAGAACATGGGATCCTGGAATTAAGAATTATTTTAAACAACACCTTGAGGGCAAGGTGATTTTGAAGGAGTGGGGAGTGATACACCCGTGGTTGATGAGGGACGGCTATCCCGGCATGGCGTGTTGGATAACTATCGTAGTTTATTTATTATGTTTATTAGGATAAGTATTGGAGTCATTGTTTAGGATATGTTTTGAGTCATGTTAGGATAAGTCTTATGTTTGTGAGAGTTATCTCATAAATTAGTATTTAAGGTGTCATAATGTTATTAATGATTCAATCAAGTTTAATATCAATAATTCTCTTCTTCACTAAATATTCTTAAGGAGCTCGCGCCCGCTTTAAGTGGTGCCCTATCTTGATACAACCTCAACGGGTCGTATCATAGATGGTGGTTGATGACCACTAACCACGCCTCCTACTTCATGGCCTGAGTTCCCTTGGTGAATGGAATTTTGTGATCCAGTCTCCATAGCCAAATGGAATCTTGAGTTCCCTTGAGTTCCGTTCGTGTTTAGGTTCCAAAGTGTCTAACAGTGTACCAAAAACATGACATCGATCAATTCCTTGTTCAATTATCAAAGTACTAGGGTCAAATTTACAAATAGACTTCTGCAGAAGCTTTGTTCTACAAGAGCAAAAGGCAAAAAACTACAAAAATAGTTTAGAATAATATTTAGATCTCACACTCATAACGAACCTCGCTTGTTGCAGTAGTATAAATCTGCTGTGGTCTCTCATGTCCAGAGAAAGGAAACAAAGTACGCTTGAAAGTTGGCATCCTATGCAAGATTAACATGCGTTAGTAAAATAATATAGGTATTTGGTAGACCAGTTTAACTAAATGAGGAAGCAACGTCTATATCAACTCATTGGGATTTAACCCTTTCAAAAGAAACACAGAACACTTACCCTCCTGAAAGTTGAGAAACATTATCCCTTGCCATTTTACCAATAACGCGATTAATATAACAGACTTTATGTAGGAAGTAATTGCGATCACTCTGTAGTTTGACAAAAAAATAATAATAATAATAATAATAAAACATGATGTAAAAAGAAAATATTAACCCAAAAAAAAAAAAAAAAAACGTGGCCTCATGGCAGACCTAGGGGGTTGCCATGAGTTCACGGGAACCCAGTGAATGTTCGTCGCTTAGTGTAAATTTTCATTAAAAGTCACGAGTTCTCCAAAATGAACCTCGTTCCGAAAATTGGTGTAAATAAACTATATGTCTCCTTAATTTGTCAAAATAAACTATATGTCTCCTTAATTTGTTTACTAGTTTTAATGAAAATTGTACTTTTGTCATTCATCCAAACTTCCCGTATTAGTTACGTTCATAAGACTTACTATGGTTATATCTTCATAATTAGTCTTGTCCTCCTCAGGCGTAAATGGCCTATGATTAAATAGCCACCTTAATCTACATGTATTAGCCGATGTACCCGGTATAGACGTACTAATTAGTGACCAATTGGAGCCGTGTTTCTCGACGAGATTTTTTTTGGGTAAAAGGGTTAATTCACCCCGGTAAAATTCATTACACCAAAAAACGTTGAAGTACATAGGATGAGGGTGACTTCCCTCATCTCAGTCCCTTAGGACACTTACAGAATCACATATAAGAATGACACGCCATTCTTATAACTTACATTGAACATAAACTACAACGACTATAAAAATAAACAATAAAGTGCTATTCAAGTAGAAAAATCCTTGAATCTTCAAATCGTCATAATTATTCAAACTTCCAGCTTCAACCAAATGCGTCTTCTATTAGTATTATGCAAAATGAATAATCTAATAACCTGATAAGAGTGACTTCCGTAGCAAATCGACTTGAAGCATAAACATGGTCTAAGCGACCCAACCTTCCAGCATATCCAAACTTGACCCCTTCTTCCAATCAATACGAATGAAACACATGAAGACAGTAAATGATCAAGTAAAAATGCAAAACTCCTTAACATACATCAGCATCAATCCATAGCACCAATACAATACTCACTCAAAAGCATGACTTTGAAAGATGAGATGTGTTAAAACCATATCCCACATAACAACGATCAAACCCAAGTTAAATAATATCAAATCGTTCCAGCAAGGGTTTACCATCATCACTTCAACCACCAGGTACAACTTCTAATTAACCACCTATAGCAGCTCATAGTAACAACCAAACCATGCCGCACATAAAATCAAATCCACCAACACGCAGCAGATCTAACTTACATTGAATCAATAATCACAACCCCACCATAGATGTTACAGTACAGAACCATACCAAAATAGAATGTAACACTAGTTCTGAACCGAAACACAGGTCGTAAGGTAGCAGCCATGGAGCACAACAATCTGAACCATACAATATGGAACAGAATACCAAACAATAGGGTTTAAACGCCCCCTAACCTCGAATCTGTTACTCACAAATGTATCTCTTGATAAGAATCTCAGCCAAATACCAGTAATGCGAATAACAATTGCAAAGAAAACCCTAACGAGGGCTTACTTACAGAGAATAGGGTCTAACCAAACCCTAACTTACAATACCAAATCCATCTCGATCACTAACAGCATGATCACACGTAGGATCCAGATAGAACATAACATAGGGTTATCGACACCCTAACATAAGAATCGATCATCAAAAATGGAATAGCCAGAAGCACCGAAACCCTAACTTACACCAAGGGTTATGAAACCCTCACATCAGAATAACGACAACCCTCTCTCTAACCCACGTTCAATCAACAGGAATCCATTTAGGAATTAACCAGTAACGAATACCCTCACAAGGAATAACTTGCAAACCGACTCAAAACCCTACAGAAACACGATCTACACATGATTCGTTATAAAAACGAATAATAGTAAACCGATTAGAAAATAACCACAAGGATTAAAAGAAAAACGTTCATAATAAGAATAATAATAGTGACAGAATGGAATAGGATTATAGCGGCCAGAAAACCCTAGAGAGATATTAACCATACGCCACCTCTTAGAAAGAAAAAACAGTCCCCAAAGATCGATTGCATACCAATAAGACAAATCAGAGATTGAATACTGGTAGAGAGGCGATTTTAGGGCATGTTTTGGCCGGAAAATTAAAGAAGAGGTGGCGGCCGGAAATCTCCCCAAGGGATTTCTCGACGAGATTTTGCAACATCCTGTCCTCCTCAGGCGTAAATGACAGATAAAGTGATAACAACCTTGACCAACACGAGTCACCCGATCTACCCGACATAGACTTACTAATTAGTGGCCAATTGGAGCCGTGTTTCGCGATGAGATTTCGTAACATCTCGTCCTCTTCAGGACTCCATGGTCCTTCTATTTGATCCATATCTTTTCTTTTGACTATTATTCACTATAAACAGAAATAAATAGAAAGAAGAAGAAAAATAAGATGGTATATATTGATGCATAATAAAATGAACCGGTAGCTAGGTATAATAATTGGTATAATTCATGAGAAAAAAAAAGAAGACATTGAACCTGACGACAACAAAGCTCTGCAACACGTCCAAACAGTTTGTTTGCTTTCACGAAGATTTGTCTTCCTTTGTCTAATTAGTAAACTAGACAGACTAAAAACAGACTTCCGTGTTGTTGCTGCCGGCTGAGTAAATGGAGTACAAATTCAAGTGGGCCCAACAAAAATGTTAATTCCAAATAGACATTAGACAAAAGTACAAAACATTGTCATTTGTAAATTGCTTGAGAAAGTGTCATCTTCAAACTTTAAAACAGCATCTACCTCTTGATACTAAGAAATAAGAGATATACGCCTTGGTTTGGCGTGTTCTATGCTAGTTAACTTCTAATGAATAATCGATGTTTTAATTTCCGGTTAGTGGTACATCACTCCTATTTAAAGCTTATTTAGTAAACTCTTAAATTTTACTAATGAAAGTTACAAACTGATAAAATAAGCTTATATTTATAGCTTAAGCTAACTGAGGTTTCCGATATTTCATATATGTGTCCCATGCAAATATATAAAGCAAACGATAGCAAACCATGAGTGACTTCATCAACTTATCCCCATTCCATCAATCCACCAACAAAGCCTCTTTATTTGCTTGTTATCCAAGTTTTCCTTTCACTTATTCTATATATAAATTCCCATTCACTCCTTCATCTTCTAAACACGCTCACTTATTCACAGGATGGCGGATTTGGGGCCGGTTTTGGTGGCAGTGTTGTTATTTGCATTGTTATCCTCAGGGTTGTTCAGTTGAGTTTTGCACAGACAAGTGGAGTCGCCATTTTTGTTCATACGGTGTTTTATTTTGCGATTATATGACTATTCACCTTTGCCATTCAAGTGCACGTTTGGATTGGCTAACACACCATCTTCTGCCTAACTTTCTTGTTTTGTAGTATGTGGACCATTTATAGATATTAATACTTGGGTATTATGATTTCAAGATGTTACTCATATATTGAAAAACTACTCCTTACTCACTCTGTTGGGAAAAGGTTTGATTTTTGTCCAGGAAACAAAGTGCCAAAAGCTTTTCCAAGGCCTGATTTTTACTTCCTTATGGTGCTTGTGGAAATGGAGAAACGATATTGTTCATGTCAGTCCTTTTGGGTAAGTGTGCTATTAATATCACTCCATCCGTCTCGAAATTATAGGTCTCATTTTGACATTTTCGATCTTTCTTTTACAACTTTGGCCTTAAGTATATTTTTGTTTGTGTTATATAATACTTAATGTAAAATATATGAATGGATTAAGTTTTAAATGTATATTTCATTGGTATTCAAAAACAATTGTATAATACAAAAAAAAATATTTAAGGTTAAAGTTGTAAAAGAAAGATCAAAAAAGTCAAATGGAGACTATAATTTTAGGACGGAGGTAGTAGATTTAAAAAAAAAAGATTTTACAAAGTAGAGGACAGTAAATTGTTTACAAACTGTTTATAGGTTGAAAAGTAGTGATAAGAATTTGAAAGCTTGTAACAGATACTCAAATGGGGCATATATATAAAAATACATGACTATATTTTTTATTGCTTATAACCAAAATAAAAACAGAAAAGGTTAAATTCATACAAAGATATAATAGAACTCAACAAATCAATTGTCATTTGTCACCATCCCTTTCCTTCTACTATGCTTTTGACGAGACTTCCGAAAAATCGTTCCGGCCAAACTCGCTCCCCACGAATTGTTGCACACTGTCACTGTCAATCATCATTGGTGACGAGTCTCTTTTGTATAAAGCATTCCAACTCGGTGCTGAATGATCACGACTGTAAGAATGTGTACCTCCCGAAGACATATTAGCCCTCGCCATATCACTAATAGATGGTGCTTGATAACCAATAACGCCTCCTAACTCATGGCTTGAGTTCCCTTGGTAAATGGAATTTTGTGATCCAGTCTGCAAGTCAAATGAATTAAAGTGTTTAGGTTCCAAAGTGTCTAACAGTGTACCAAAAACATGACATCAATTCGTTGTTCAATTATCGAAGTACTGGGCTCGATCATATTTACAAAAGCTTTGTTCCACAAGAGGAAAAAGCAAAAAACTACAAAAACAGTTTAGAATATTTAGAGCACAGGCACAGGCGCACGTATTTTCTTGAGTTCCTGCTGTGGCCTCTCATGTCCAGATAAAGGAAATAAATTCTTCAAAGTCAGCATTCTATTAAACCTATGCAAGATTAACATGCGTTAGTCAAATAATATAGGTATTTGGTAGACTAGTTTAACTAAACGAGGTAGCAACATGCATCTGGATTAACTGCATGCTTGGGATTTAACCTTTTCCGACAAACACAGAACACATACCCTCCTGAAGGTTGAGAAACATTATCCCTCGCCATATCATCAATAAATGGTGCTTGATCACTAACGTCTCCTAGTGCAAGGATTAAGTTCAAATCGTGAATATAAGAGTTCCTTTGCCCACGATTAATATCACTGACCTAAGGAGGTTGTATGAAGATATTGTGATTACTCTGTATTTTGGCGAAAAAAGAGTATCTGTATTAAAATTTAAAAAAAAAAAAAAAAACAAAAGGTGGCCTCAAGGGGAGACCTAGGGTTCCCATGGGTTTACAGGAACATGAGGGATATTCTTCGCGTAATGTAAATTTTCATTAAAAATCACGATTTTTTTCGAAATTAACATGAAAATTTGTGTCACATAAATACATATCTTGTTGAGTTACTTCACAAATATGCCAAAAGATATATATGTCTTTTCAATTTATCTAATGGTTTTAATGAAAATTGTACCTTTTATCATTCATCCAAACTTCCAGTATTAGTTACGTTCATGAGACTTGTAATGGTTATTTCTTCATTAGTCATCGAACTGCTTTTCCCCTTCAAAGTCGAATTCCAATGGTTCTCAATATCTTCACGAATTTGAAGTGGCTTCCAAACAGTCTCCCACCTTAACCTACATGTCTTAGCTGATCTACCCGGTATAGAGTTACTAATTAGTCAACAATTGCGGCCGTGGTTCTTGACGAGATTTTGCAACATCTCGTCCTCTTCAGGGGTAAATGACTTTTGAAGTGAAAACCATCTTAACTCACATGTCTTATCCGATTTACCAGGTATAGACTTACTAATTAGTGACCAATGTGGCTGTGTTTCTCGACGAGATATTCTAACAACCTGTCCTCAGGCATAAATAGCCAAAAAATTGAAAACCACCTTAACATGCATGATTGATCCGATCTACCCGGAATAGACTTACCAATTAGTGACCAATCGTGACCGTGTTTCTCGACTAGATTTAGCAACATCTGGTCCTCTTCAAGACTCCATGGTCCTTCTATCTTATCCATGTCTTTCTTTTGACTATTATTATTCTATATATATATAAATAGAATTAAATAGAAAGAAGAACATGCATGGTATTGTGATATAATAAAATGAAGATACTAACAGATAGAAATAAACGAGTGAAATTGCAGCAGCAACACGGAAGTGAGATATTTTATTCGATGTAGTTGACTAAGTATACAAAGGAAGACAAAATTCGTTAAAGTTTCTCAGAAGCATACATAGTCAGCACTAAGGGTTTTTTTTTTTTTTTTTTTTTTATAGCAATTACTAACTAGAGTTAAGTAGCTAAGTCCATATAAGAAAAATGAACTATTCATGGATGTTTTTTGTTTATAGTACTAGTATTACCGATTGAATATCCAAATCATTTAAATCCCTTTACATAATTTTCATCTCAGTTATTTCTTTTCTACCTAATTAAAGAATTTACACATAATGTCTAATTTTCGGAGGTTAGAATGTAGCAAAAAGAAGGATGAGGTTGACCTTTCAGTCCCAATGAAAGTGGTGGAAGAGGTGAACATGAGGTTTGAGAATACTCTTTACGGTTACTTCCTTGGTCAACGCCTTGCTTTTCCTGTTGTTGACTATTATGTTCGCAATACGTGGGCTAAGTATGGTTTACAAAAGGTTATGATGAACGCTAAGGGATTCTTCTTCTTCAAATTTAATTCGAAAAAAGGCGTTGATGATGTTCTTGATAATGGTCCTTGGTTGATTCGTAATGTTCCTATTATTCTTAAACCATGGACATTGAACACCAACTTGCTTAAAGAGGATTTGACTAACATTCCGTTGTGGGTTAAATTCCATGATGTTCCTTTAGCTATGTTTTCTGATGACGGGCTCAGTCTTCTTGCTACATTGATTGGTATGCCCAAAAGGTTAGATGCTTTTACTAGTCAAATGTGCAAAGAATCTTGGGGTCGTAGTAGTTTTGCTAGGTGTATGATTGAAGTGAAGTCGGATGAGGTTCTTAGGGATAGCCTCACTGTCGAGATTCCTTTACTTGATGGTACGGGTTCGACTATTGAGAAGATCCATGTTGAATATGAATGGAAACCGCCTAGATGTGAGAAATGTAGGGTATTTGGACATACTTTGGTGGATTGTCCTAAAGTTGTGATTCCGACTGCTCAAACTCATAAGAACGTAAGTGAAGGTTTTCAGACTGTTAACAATAAGAAGAAGGGAAAGCAAGTTGGGCCGAATCCGGGTCGAGGAGGTTCTACTAAATCTGTGGTGGGCAAGCATTTTGAATATCGGCCCAAAAAGTCTCCTCCTGAACCCAAGAAAGTAAATGTCGGTAAGACGATGGCTTCTAATGTGGCTAGTACGAGTGGAACCAGGATCACTACGTCTAATCAGTATGATGCGCTTAATATGGACGATACAGATGTGGAAACTGGTCGTACAATGGAGGTTAATGAGGATGAGTTGATTAAGACTGGTTCTACATCACATGTACCGCTTGTGAGTGATTCAATGGGAACAATAGATGTTGGTTCTACTCCCATAGTTGAGAAAATTGGTAAGCTTGAAAAACTAATTATTGATGGGAAAGCTACTCTTGTGGATGATGATGGTCAACCTATTCCGTCTATCTCTTCTACTAAGAGAGCTAACCCTTTTTCTAAAGTGGGAGAGATTGAGGTGTCTGATTCTGAAGATGAGGTAGTTGCTAACCCATTTGATGAGTCTGCTAATATATTTGGTGGTGGCCAAGAGTTTGAAGATGAGTATGATGACTATGACTTCGATGACTATGCGCAGCAGGTTCGTGATCTTCCTGGGAATTTGGATGCCTTTAATGCCATGTATGGCACTAAGTTCCAAGGTCCTAGGAAGTAATCTTATTTCGTTGTGTCATTTTGTTATCATTTGAGTAGCGGTTTGTTTTCTTGTTTAGAAAATAGGAAGTATCTTGTTATGTAAGCTCTATGCCTATGTAACGGGCTGATATATGGGATTTCACTCATATACATTGTACTTAAACGTTTATTTGGTTAATATATTTACCAGGGTGCAGGATTACTCCCCTTTACCCAAAAAAAAAAAAAAAAAAAGATCAGAAATTCATTAATCAAAAGTGATCTTCTCCCGCAAACCAGTTTACAGAAATATGACTATGCCCCAACAACCAATTCATTAAATACAAATAATTTCCACCTCTTTCAACCCGTTCACATAAGTGATCTGCTCCAACAAACACCATCAAAACAAAACCTTCAATATAACACCCAAAAATCTAATTATCATATTAGCAAGAGTTAATTACACAAATAATCATTGTGGTTTGTTGGATTTTTCACTTTCAGTGACTGAACTTTTTTTTTGACTGATTTAGTCATTGTGGTTTCTTGTTATTACGAATCCGGTTCAAATCCTTATGAAATGACCAAAAAGCCCTTGTCACCTTCTTTTTCAAATGAGATAATTACATAAATAGTCACTGTCGTTTTCAAATGATAATTAAGTAACGGCCGTTAGTCCTTTACACTAACGGTCGTTAGTAAATAACCGAAAATTTGGTTTTCTTACGTTTTTGTCCATTTTTACACCTTATCGTCCGTTTTTACACGTTTTCTTCCGTTTTTACACGTTTTCTTCCGTTTTTACTTGTTTTCATCCATTTTTACACGTTTTCGTCCGTTTTACATGTTTTCGTATGTTTTTACACGTTTTCGTCCGTTTTTACATAATTTCGTCTGTTTTTACACGTTTTTGTCCGTTTTTGCACGTTTTCGTCCATTTTTATACGTTTTCATTCGTTTTTGCACGTTTTCGTCCATTTTTACACGTTTTCTTTCGTTTTTACTCGTTTTCATCCGTTTTTACACGTTTTCGTCCGTTTTTACACGTTTTCATCCGTTCTTACATGTTTCGTCTGTTTTTACACGTTTTCGTCCATTTTTACATAATTTCTTCCGTTTTTACTCATTTTCGTCTGTTTTTACACGTTTTCATCCGTTCTTACAAACAAAAACGTGTAAAAACGGACGAAAACAAGTAAAAACGGAGGAAAACGTGTAAAAACGGACAATTAGGTGTAAAAGTGGACGAAAACGTAATAAAATCAAATTTTCGGTTATTTACTAACGAATGTTGGTATAAAGGACTAACGACCGTTACTTAATTGTCATTTGAAAACCACATTGACCCTTTATGTAATTAACTCATTTGAAAATGAAGGTGACAAGGGCTTTTTGGTCATTTCATACGGATTTGGACCGGATCCGTAATAGCAAGAAACTACAATGACTGAATCAGTCAAAAAAAAGTTTAGTGACTGAAAGTGAAAGATCCAACAAACCATAGAGGCCATTTGTGTAATTAATTCTACTAGTAATAATAATAATCCCATCACAAGTATAATTTAAGTAAAACTTATGACATATATGTACCTTATTTTAAATTTTTCTAGCTAATACAAATATCCTAACACATACAAAGTTACCTATAAATTTCAATATTTCAAAGAGTTCAACTTGAGTTCAAAACTAATCTCACATTCAAAGTTACCCATATATATTGGTCAATAGTATCAACGTTCACTATTTTAGAAAATGTTGATGTGACCACACTTTACCCTTAACACCACACGATGACACCACAAAATACCAATGAAGCACTCCTTAGTTGAGATCCTCAAATAGACATAAATATACATATTAGGTGACTATTTTATTGCTTATAACCAAAATAGCAACCCAGAAAATTAAAAGCATGTAAAATTGGGTCAAAAAATGCACATAAGGCTTATTAGTCCATAAATTGCAAGTTTTAAACAAACCAAACATATAACAGAACTCAACAAATTAATTCATTTTTCACCATCACTTTCCATGTACTTTTATGCATTGTTTTAAATCCGGTTCAACAGGTTTGACCATCAAGTTAATTTGGTTTTTCATTTAAGTATTTGCAGTATTTTGGCTAACCAAACGGCTATAAAACCTTTAATACAAATATGAACACACCCTAACTCCCGTCTTAAAAACATCCAGGCCAAACTCTCTTAAAAATTACACTAAAAATTCATCCAAACATAACTCCCGTCTTAAATACTGGTCCAATCCTAGAATTTCTGTAACTTTTGTTCTTTAACTCCTCTTATTTACCCGCCACTAACATTCTCTCTTTTCTTCGGGTTGAAAAAACTCCCATTAATCTTCAATCGATCCCACTGCGCTTATATGAAACCAACAAAAATCCAACAATTGCTCTTGCGACTTGTTAACCATGAACAGTGGGATTCTACATTTTTTTTTTACTAATATTCATGGTTTCTAGCTTTATTCATGGTTACGTTGTTAGGCCAACAGAACGCAATGGTCTTTGACTAAGATCTGAACATATAATATCCTAAGTATAAACGAAGTCCCTGAATGAGTGAACATTGATGGAGTCATCTTTAGAGTTCATCAACGACTAGGAAAGTCTCATCACTTTCTGAGACAGAACTCGGTAAGTAAAGTCCTGAACCTAAAAGAAGCTGACTGAGTTAATGAGTAATGACAATAACTCACTAACTCCCATTGATTTCCTCAACATTCAAAGACATTTTGAACTTCGATACTTAGGAAAAGTATCTACGTATATGAAATTTTAGGCGAGAACTTTCTTGTGAAGATAAGTAGAAAAAAACTTATGATAGAAAGTCAAATGAAGTACAAGAGCTGGTAGAAAAGGGCAAACAATTGTCAACAATGTTTAAGTGGACTTGGACACATTCCAAGAATAGAAGCATTTAATGTAAGTGTGTAATTTTATATGTGGGAAATATTTTTGTCTGAAGTTCGCGTACTTAAAAGGAAGCAACCAAAAATGTTTGAAGTTACGTCAACATGACATTTAAAAATGTAAATATATGATGTTGTAGAGATATCAATTGTATTAAACATAGAGTAATGATAAGGAGACCTAAATCATATGTTTAAATTCATGCCTAAATAATAGATCATTTGACATGTTGAATGTATATCTTCTCTTTCATAATACTTATCACTTATCTTACCGTGTTTCATGATTTTAGAGTTAAATATATTTTTAGGCATGAATGTTAGTCATGCAAATCATTTTTTTTTATAAATAATATGATTTTGGCACACAAGAAAAGAAAAAACAATATATATCTAGCTGAAAATTTGATTGTGTTGGTTTGATAAAAAAGAAAATGATCATGTGAGATGGATGAAAGATTGGAAGTGTTTTAACTTTTAAGTATAAAAAGTATCATACTGGTATAGCATACATTATTAGTTATCTTTATATTTTATTTATGTCCACAAATCGTAAAACATGCTTCTATCTATATACTTGTCAAGTGTAATTTTTAAAAATGTAAGTAGTTAAAAGAACAAAGTGACATGCCGAATATTTATGTAGTTTGTCCTCTTGGCTTCATAATTGGGTATGTTTCCATTTATTTTTTGTAATTTATGTTGTGTTTGGTATGCTTCAACGTTTTTGACAAACATGGCGTGAAATGTACGCGATGGTGTAAAATCATGTCATCATGTGTTATATATGTGTGGTTTTTTGTCAATCAAACACATGTAATACACGAAGTTACGGATCAAACCATTATGTTTGATAATACTACAACAAAGACTTATGAATAAATTAGAGTAAATTGCAGAAATCATCCTTAAGATTTGGCCAACAATTGTTGCAGCTTTCATCCTTTAAACTAACGGCCGTTTATAATTCAAAATTGTTAGTTTATTTAAAGTTTTTCTATTTTTTATATACGTTTTTATAAAAACATATAAGTTTTATATGCTTTTATACACGTTTTTATATACGTTTTTGTACATATTCTTATGTATTTTTTATACATTCTATTATATGTTTTTGCATACATTCTTTAATATTTTTTATACCTTTTTTATATAAGCTTTTATACATTTTTAGATTTATTCTTATACACTTTTTATACAATTTTATACCCGTTTATCTACGTTTTATGTACTTTTTATACGTTCATATATACTTTTTTTATATATGTTTTTTTATACCTTCTTATATCCTTTCTATATGTTTTATTATGTTTTTATATACGTTTTAATATATGTTCTTATATACTTTTTATAAACGTTTTTGTGTACGTTTTGCATACGTTTTTATATATGTTATTATATACTTTTTAAAAGTTCGTATATATTTTTTTATATAATAAGTATATAAGAATGTATAAAAATGTATAAAAATTATATAAGATTGTATAAAAATAACGTATTAAACGTATATAAAAGTATATAAAAATGTATAAAAATTATATAAGAACATATAGAAAAACTTATAAAAAAGCGTCGATAAAAACGTATATAAAATGTAGAGTAAATTACATAGATGGTCCCTGTGGTATGTCAAAAGTAACAACTTTCGTCCTTGAAAGTTTGAAGTTGCACTGGTAGTCCCTAAGTTGGTAAACAAATAACACCACCGATCCTTTGGTTTAACGGGCGTTAAGTAAGTTGGTTATAATTTACACGTTAGCCCCTTTGGTTAAAGATCGTTGCATCGTCTATCCTTAAATTTATTTACGTAGTCCTTGTGGTTAGGCCGGTCAACGGTAGTCAACGCCACGTGTCACCACATGAGTGGCAACCCGACCCGACCTCACTGGTATGCCAGGTTCGAATCCTAGGGGTAGCCAAATATGTGGTATATTTTACCAATGCCACGTGGCACCACCTCACTGGTCCACGTGGCAACCCGACCCGAACCCGTTGACTGATCTGACCCGACCCGACGACACGTGGCAACCCGAACCGACCCGTTCACTGATCCGACCCGACCCGATGACACGTGGCACCACTCATGTGGTGACACGTGGCGTTGACGACCGTTGACCGGCCTAACCACAAGGACGAATTATGTAAATAAATTTAAGGATAGACGATGCAACGATCTTTAACCAAAGGGGCTAACGTGTAAATTATAACTAACTTACTTAACGCCCGTTAAACTAAAGGATCGGTGGTGTTATTTGTTTACCAACTTAGGGACTACCAGTGCAACTTCAAACTTTCAGGGACGAAAGTTGTTACTTTTGACATACCACAGGGACCATCAATGTAATTTACTCTAAAATGTATAAAAAGTATATAGGAACATATATAAAATAATATAAAAGCATATATAAAGAACGTATCCAAAAATGTATATGAAAACGTATAAAATGTGTATAAGAACATATGTAAAAACGTATATAAAAATATTTATAAGAACATCTATAAAAATGTATATAAAGACGTATAAAAAGTATATAAGAACTAAAATAAAAATGTATAAAAAACATATATAAAAACGAATTTAAAAACGTATATAAGACGTATAAAAAGTATATAAGAACTACATATATAAAAACGTATATAAGAATTATATGAGAATTTATATAAAAACGTATACAAGGTATATAAGAACATATATTAAAATGTATAAAAGCATATAAAAAACGCATAAAAAATATATTAGCATGCATACAAAAACGTATATAAGAACGTGTATAAAAACGTATATTAAAACATATACAAAAATGAATATAAAAGAGTATTAAAACTAATATAAAAATGTATATGTTTTTATAAAAACGTATAAGAATGTACAAAAAGTATATAAGAATATATAAAAAAAACATATAAAACGTATATAAAAAATATCTAACAACATATATAAAAGCGTATATAAAAAATAAAAAACTTTAAATAAACCAATTTTTTTTATAATTATAAACGTTCATTAGTTTAGAGAATGAACGCTACAACAATTATTGGCCAAAAGGGCTAATGTGAAGTTTCTAACGAAATCCACTTAACGCCGGTTAAAGTCAGGGACCAAAACTTGCAAAAAGGTTTTTTTAGGACGAAACTTGCAATTAGCCAAACCTTAGGTGTTTCAGTTACTCGCAGTGATTTCAGGATATTTCTTTCACATAAGACTTATGCAACTGAGGTTCTTGAGCGCGCTAATATGCTCTCTTGTAACCCTTGTTGGTCTCTGGTTGATACTGAGTCCAAATTAGCTGCTGATGGGGATCCTGTTTCTGACCACACCTTATATCATAGTCTTGCAGATGCTCTCCAGTAACTCACTTTTACGCGACCAAATATCTCTTACGATGTGCAACAAATTTGACTTTTTATGCATGGTCCTCGCGGGCTGCACCTTTTCGCTTTTAAGTGTATTCTGCGGTATGTTCAGGGCAGTTTAGACTATGGATTATAGTTTTACTCCTCGACCTCTACATCTCTGGTTGCATATTTTGATGTTGAATGGGCTAGTTCTCCTACAACACGTCGGTCTGCCTCTGGTTATTTTGTTTTTCTTGGTAACAATCTTCTATCCTGGTCCTTTAAGTGTCAAGTTACGCTCTCAGAATCCAGTGTTGAGGCTAAGTATCGTGGTGTTGCCAATGCTGTTGCAGAGATTTGCTGGTTGTGCAATATTTTGCGGGACCTTCACTCCCTTTTTTTCCACTACTTTTGTGTATAGTGACAATGTGAGTGCGGTTTATTTTTCTTCTAATCCAGTTCAACATTAACAAACAAAGCATATTGATAAATATCAATGGACTGTATTTGTAAGTTGGGTTTGTTCAGTATTATAGGGAAGCTGTTAAATTTCAGCTAATGCATTCTCAGTGTTGGGTATGTAAGGTACTAACAACCCTGAACCTGAAACCACAAGGCTTCTAACAACCTGAATTTGAAACACCTCAACAAATATTGAAGGTCGTGTAAACATGAAGCCTCCCACGTCCCTGAACATGAAGCTCAGATAGTGAATTGAACCTCAGGTCACTGAACACTAAGAGTGTCCCTGAAAAACCAGGGTATAAGATGAAATCGGGTTAGTTGATGGTTGTGTCAAGGTGAATAAGAACCAAGTATGAACACGTTATGGGACTTACAGGTTACACTAATAAGGATGGTCATCTGAGCTGAGCATGAGTGGGTTGAAACATGATTAAGGAGTGGTTAAAATCACACAAGAAGGCTATGACTCAAGGTATGATATCAGATTGTTCATGTCACTCAAACCAAAGAGTGACCCTGCACCCGAGCTCCAGAAGCAAGCATCTCTGAACATTCAGAATTTTCAGGTACTTGAAAATTATGAAAATCAAGGTGAACATAGACCTGAATGAATAAAGCGAATGAGAACTTTCAGGTCCTAAACCCCAAAGTAAACTTGCATGTTCAAGTCCCTAAATATCACAAACACTACCATCTGATATTTGAAGCCAAAACCTAATACCCACAAACCTAATCCTACAAGCTGATAAACTGTATCAACCTGAACCCAAGTCCCTGCGAAAACCAAAACCATAACCTGAATCTGTTTCACCAAGGCTATTTGTATATTCAAATAGGCGGAGACTGTTGGGTCAAAAATTGGCCCAATTACCCTTGGCAAGGATTTGAAAATAAAATAGCCTAACTCACTGAATAAATAGTGAGTTACTCACTGATAAAGAAATCAGTGAGTGTCGTATAACCTTAAACATCAAACAAGTCCCAGAGTGAGTGAACATTCACTCAGTGAGTTACCTTCAGGATGTTCAGAGTCTAAGAAGAAAGACTCGTCATTCAGTGAGGCATTACTCAGTAAATGATCCCCGAGCCAAAGAAGAAGGTAATAGATTCAATGAGTGATGACAATAACTTACCGAATCTCTGAAGACTGTCTATGAACAAACTGGAAACATGACAGCAAGTACTAAAAGAAAGTCCAAGAAAAGTACAAGGAATTGTCATATAAATGGGAATAAGTTGACATCACTCCAAAAGCATGGTTGTTGCATTCCCAAAAGAGAAAGATGATACTTCTCCACCAAATGCAAGACAAGTGTCACCAACCATCACATGTTGTACTTTGTATTTCTTAGCTATATATATGTATAGTTTGTTACAGGGATAGTTCAGGATTCTTCAAACACAAACTGTATAGTATAGTATTGTATAGTTGATAGGATCTTCCTATTTAAAATTGAAGAGTATACATTATCATTCAATCCCAATTATAGTTCCATATAGAATGCCTGTAATAATTCTTAATAAAGCTAGAATTAAACGTTGAAAACTACAATGTGTGTTATTAGTTGTCATTTGGTTATTGGTAAAATATAATCATAGTTTACACAATTATTTGGACCAACAAGGGGTTATCTTTTGCATTTTTTGATGAGTTTCGAGCCATTTTGAGCGTTCATCCTTCTCCCGCTCCAACTGCGAGGGGCTATTAGCGGATTAGTTTAGGGCTTTGGCGGTTTGTCATGTTTAGTTAGCTAGAGTTTTGGCCCGTATACTAGTTATATAATCTCCATTGTATTTCATTATTTGATAAGAAATAACATATATCTTGACATGCCAGTTCCGATGATAAACCATGTATGTATTAGCTTTAGCTTGGGTTTGTTTTGTTTCAGGTTCTCTTCCTCAGACCATACTTTTTTTTGAATTTATTTGCCCCTTCCTTTTGGGTAAGGTGTGCTTATTATATAGCTTTTGCAAAGAAAATTATTGAAATATATACTTTTACAAACTTATGAAATTTAAAGGACTTAATGTGTAATTTTTCTTTTCTAGTTTTTAGCTAACATAACTTTGAGATGTTTTTGTAAGGTTTTGTTTATGCAGGGTCTGGAGTGTAAGTGTGCAGTATATAATCTCCTATCTCTGCTAGGGTTTCTCATTCATTTATTCATCCGTTTCTCACACAAATTTTTATGCTCTCAAGTTTGGTTTGATCAATATCATTGATCATATTACTGCTGGTTTTTAGTTTCGTTTATATTCTGTCAAGATCTACTTGATCTTGACTGCTAGTTTGGTTTCTGGTTAAGTGTTGATAGTGTGTGAGTCTTTGTAAGTGATAGGACTCATTAGGAGGACTATCATCTTTTCCTTTGTATTGTAAGGCAAGCACTCATTTGAAGACTTGGCAACTGTGTTTATAGTTATAATAAAAGTATCACCGAGGGAGTGATTGGTTGTGTGATTAGATACTTGGTTGTTTTGGTACCATTTTTACAAAGATTTACAAACTAGTGGGCAATAAATTGTTTACGAACTGTTTATAGGTAGAAAAGTAGCGATTAGAATTTGAAAGCTTGTAACAATAACTGAAACACTTTGTTGTTGAGATATACACTCAAATAGGTATAAATATAAATACATGACTAAATGGCTTACAACCGAACTAATAACACAAAAGATTAAATTCATACAAGGTTATTTTAGTCCATAGAATGCAAGTTTACTAACAAACTAAACATATTGTAAGGGAAACATGTACACTTTATTAATAAAAATCATATTACAGTAACAATAACTAAATTAACAGAAAATTAAATAACAGACAAAAAGGGATGGAAGCAGAAGACATATAGTATGAACGATAAATAAATGAAAGGGGTAGAAGCAAAAGACAGACACTATGAATGATAAATAAATGAAAGCAGTAAAGGTCGGTCAAGGCACGAGGCTCGTGTTTAACATGATTCCCTTAAAACATATTCGTCGTCTATTTTCGGGGTACAATGGCATGTACAACCAAACGTGACAAACTTGTCTGAAAGATCACATAAAGTTGTCTGTTTATGATCGAAGGATGCTGGAAATCGTTAGATATGGAGCTACGTTTTTGGATGATTCAACTGAATGAGGGTTATGACTTTATTTATACTAAAACGTTGTCTTGTTCTCCAAGACTAAATAAGTGCTATAATTATATAAATCTGTTATAAGTAAAACAGATTTACATACCTTTTAATTGCAAAATTGATTATGTAAAAACTTATTCAGTAAGTTTAAATCTATTCCTAAAATACATTTACAGAAAAAGGAAACTAAGACCCAAATCTGCGTTCACAGGTCGCGCGGGCTCGCATAAGTTTATAAGCTTCAAACCTATCTTGGCCTAGAAATCCTGAATTCTGCACCCCCTGCGCGCGTAGGTGTTGGAATAAAAACAACAAATCATTAAGGTCAATACCAAGATTTCTATATAGAAACAAGCTTTCATTTCTTGTTTTGGGCGATGTGGGATACTCCCACTTTTCTATTTTTTGTGATTCAAGTGCCTCACTTTGAGGCACGATATCTCATTCATATCAACTCCATTTTTGACACATTTTAGCTCGTTGCGAAGCTCTCGTCAAAAAGAACACAAATCTACCAGAAAATATAAATATATTTAACATATACATATATTAAATAGTGTCCAAGTTTTACAAAAACTCACTTAGCAAAACCATTTTTCCAACACATAACAAATTTTAAAAATCAATTGTCACTTTCACTAAAGTCATCAACATCGAAACTGTCATCACTAAAGTCATCGTCACTTTCACTCATCGTTGGTGACGAGGAGTTAAAAGCAACCCGACTCGGTGCTGATTGTTCACCACTAAAAGGATGCATACCTCCCAAAGGTTGAGAAACATTACCCTTCACCATACCACTAATAGACGGTGCTGATTGTTCATCACTATAAGGATGCATACCTCCCAAAGGTTGAGAAACATTACCCCTCGCCATACTACTAATAGATGGTGCTGATTGTTCAGCACTATAAGGATACATACCTCCCAAAGGTTGAGAAACATTATCCCTCACCATACCACTAATAGATGGTGCTGATTGTTCACTATTATAAGGATGCATACCTTCCAAAGGTTGAGAATCATTACCCCTTGCCATACAACTAATAGATGGTGCAGATTGTTCACCACTATAAGAATGCATACCTCCCAAAGGTTGAGAAACATTACTCGTCACCATATCACTAATAGATGGTGCATTACCACCAAAACCTCCTACCTCATGGCCAAAGTTCATAACAGTACTACCAATATCACTGAAAGACGGAGGTGGTATGTAGATATTGGTATGTAGATATGATGCTTGACCACTCGGTGCTGATCGATCACGACTATAAGAATGCATACCCCCTGAAGGTCTAGAAACATTATCCCTCGCCATATCACGTGTTCGACTACTAAACAAACGAAACATATGCTTTAATTGGGCTCTTGCTTGGTCCGACAAAGTAGATTGTAATCTTGAGCTCACTTGAGTTCCCGATATGAATGGAGTATCATACTGCATGTCAAATCAATTAAAGTGTGTTAATACAAATAAGCCGTAAAAACGATTATTTATATTTTACGATCTTCTAATGTTTTGTCGATAACAAACGTAAAATCATTTTAACGAAACAAATAGAGTACGTAAATAGTTTGAGTTAATAGTTTTCTAACACACTTACGTTTTCACATAAAACACTAAAACAAGCCTAAGTGATTTTATGATTTAATAATATATATGTACAACAACTAGTGTTTACATATTTGGGTAAAATATACACATAACTAGTATGTAGTATATTGGGTAACATAAATGGGTAAAAAAATGTATACACTAAATGGGTAAAAACAAGTATATACTAAAATGGGTAAAAACAAGTGTATAGGTAAAAACTAGCTTATGGTTTTGACCCATAACCCATGGTTTTATTTATACCACTTAACCAAGTTCAGTGTATCTAGAAAGAAAACCATGGATCAACCCATAACCCATGACCCATGACCCATAACCAAAAATACCCATGGGCAAAGAGGAGCGTACCACGGATCCCTAGCTTTGTGCTAGCCGGATCCCTTGTGGTAGGGATCCGTGGGATCCGGGGAACAGTATGATTTTTCCTCTATAAATAGTGAGCCATTTCTTCATTATTCCTCACCCCTTTCAATCCCTTTCTAACACATCTTCCCCCTGAGTTAAATCTCACTAACCTTAGATCCAAGAGATCTATGTTTGTAGTTTTGTTTTTGTGTGATCTTTTAGGTTCCTCTTAAAGGCAAGATCACCACCGTTGAAGTCGAGCAAGCTCAAGTCCATGAGTTGCCATGCTTCCTCATCATCAAGGCTACTAAAGTCTTCTTGTTGATGATTCCTTTCTTTCATCAAAGAAGTGTAGTGTTGAAGACATTAGTGAAAGATGTCTCAAGTGTCAAGACGAAGATATTAGTGAAGGGTATCTATCGTCTATAGCATAAGCACTTGTGGTAGGTGCTTAGAAGTCAAGACAAAGAAGCATTAGTGAAAGGTGCTTAGAAGTCAAGACAAAGAAGCATTAGTGAAAGGTGCTTAGAAGTCAAGACAAAGAAGCATTAGTGAAAGGTGCTTAGAAGTGAAGACACAAGACATTAGTGAAAGGTGTCTTGTAGATCTAGTCAAAGGCATTAGTGAAAGGTGCCTTAGATGTACATTCGATATGGTGTGTTTCGATGTACAAGATAGACTAGTATTAGATCCAAGGATATTGATATCCTTGATGATGTTGTAAAGGAGTAGATCTCCTTTGGGATTAGTCGTTGGTGTAGTGTGGTAGTAGTTCCTCCATTGCAATGGAACTAGGTTCTTAGCCTAGTACCTAATAAAGGGTAGGCGACGTTGTGAAGGTGTAGTTCACCTAAGGTGTGAAAGAACTAGGTACTTAGCCTAGTACCTTATAAAGGGTAGGCGACGTTGTGTAGGTGTGGTTCACCTTGGAGTGAAAGAACCGGTGGTTAGCCTAGTACCGAAAAAAGAGTAGGCGATGTTGTGAAGGCTTCTCCGCCATAAGGAGATTGGTGTAGTGACTACGAACTCTCGAGTAGGTGACTCGGGGAGTGGAGTAGGGCAAGGAAGGTGACCTTGTAGCCGAACCACTATAAATACTTGCGTTGTGGTTTTGTGCTTCTTACTCTTATCTTTTCATTACTTACCTTTATATGTTTGTTTATCAACATCCAACACACACATCCAAATAGATTGACATAAGTCGATCTAAATACATTAAAATGAAGTTTTAATTGGCAAAACTATTCAACCCCCCCTTCTAGTTTTCCACAAAGTGTTTAGGTTCCAAAGTGTCTAACAGTGTACCAAAAACATGACATCAATTCCTTGTTCAATTATCAAAAGTACTAGGCTCATATTTACAAATAGACTTCAGAACATTATCAAAGAAGACAAAGATCTAAGTGAAATGAAAATTGAAAAAGAAAAACAACAATAGAGAAAACAAAAAACAAAGATCCTATTCTACGACAAAAATAATTTTTTTTATAGATATTTTTCTTTATATGTTTAACTAAAGAAGAAAACATTTAAAGACTTGACTTCTGAAAAAATTTGTGAAAAAATGCTTAGAGAAATGGCTTGAATGAACACTCAAGGCTGGACACATGAACATATTTGAAATACTTGAAGAAATCTGCCTGTAATTGTCGTTATTGGAGCAATTTGGTGAAGTTTGATATGTTGATAATTGGATATATACATACGTTTGTTTCGGTCCACACAAGTTTGGACAGGTTTATGTAACTCCTTACAATCCATGTTCAGTCTATATTGAAATAAACATCAATCTAGATGGAGGTTAAGAACACGCAGGTCGACATAAATACACAAAGTTCGGCTGATGTTGATGGGAAGGGGTGTAATCGAGTCAAGCCGATCTCGAGTTCGGCTCAAAAGTTATTGGGTAGGCTCGAGCTCGACGATCTTTAATCATCAAGGCTTGAGCTCGGCTCGAAAATTATTAGGTAGGCTTGAGCTCAACGAGTTTTAATCATTCAGGTTTGAGCTCGGCTCGAGTAAGATTCGAATAAGGCTCGAACTCGGTTCGAAAAACTCGAATTCATATATAAACATCGCTATCCTATTGACAAACTCAAAAAAAAACGTGACGAATACAAAACATCATAATATGTATATAATTATGTACGTATATAAAGGCTCGAAAAGCTCGATATATGCTCTAGTCGTTTAGTCAAGTAACAAGAGGGAAATATCATTCATCCAAACTTCCAATTTTAGTTAAGTTCATAAGACTTACAATGGTTGTTCTTAATTTCTGCTTCACTGTCTCCCACATGAATTCACATGTCTTAGCCGATTTACCCGGTATAGACTCATTAATTGGTGACCAATTTGGGGCGTGTTTCCCGAAGAGATTTAGCAACGTATCGTCCTCTTCAAGACTCCATGGTCCTTCTATATGATCCATGTCTTTCTTTTGACTATTATTCACTATATACAAACAGAATCAAATAGAAAGAAGAAGATGGTATATATTTTGATGATATAATAAAATGAAGCGGTATGTAGGTATAGATATATACACAGAATTAGATAGAAAGAAGAAGATGGTATATATTGATGACATAATAAAATGTAGATCTTGATAGATAGAAATAAAAGGGAGAAATTGCTATGGCACCCGAGCAGCAACAACAGGGAAGTCAGGAAGTGACATGTATTAATTATTCGACGTAGTTATTACTTTATGACCAATAAGACAAAGGAAGACAAAATTCATGAAACTTTCTGAGAAGCATATAGTTATTACTCCGTCTTCCCACATGGCTCACAGTCTACTCAAAGTCAACACACGGTACGTAGTTAGTACCACATAAACTAGAATTAAGTCCATGTAATAAAAATGAGCTTCTCATAATCAATTTATTACTCTCTTCGTCTCAAAATTAATGTAACGGACAAAAATTATAAAATTTAAATAAATAGGACCACTGTAATTTCAATCACTCAAATAAAATATTTCTCATTAAATTCTTTTTTTTTAGACTGAGAGAGTAATAAATTAGGTAAAGAAATTTGTTGTTTTGTGTAAATATTACAAGTATTATCGGTTGAATATTCAAATCATTTAAATCTTTTTAAATAATTTTCACCATATTTATTTCTTTTCTACCCAATTAAACAATTTACACGTAAGTTCATTAATCAAAAAGATCATAAATTCATTAATCAAAAGTGATCTTCTCCCGCAAACCAGTTTACAGAAATATGACTATGCTCCAACAACCAATTCATTAAATATAAATAATTTCCACCTCTTTCAAAACAACAACACCATCAAAACAAAACCTTCAATATAACACCCTAAAATCTAATTATCATATTAGTAATAATAACAATCCCATCACAAGTATAATTTAAATAAAACTTATGACATATATGTACTTTATTTTAAATTTTACTATCAAACACATACAAAGTTACCCATATATTTCCAGATTTCAAAGAATTCAAAACTTGAAAGCAGGGGCGGAGCCAGGATTCCAAGTTAAGGGAGGCTGACAGAAAATTTTAGAATGATAACGATATAATTTGAACCAATATCAAAGCATGGAAATCAAATGTCTAATAAATTAAAAAAAAAAAACACGTGTTTTACACTAATACAAAGCCTTAATAAATCTAGGTAAAAATTTCACTGAGCGTTAGTAACTTGGCGGGTAGCATTTGGCCCTAATCCTTTGTCTCATGAATTAACCTGAAAATAAATAATAAAAAAAGCCTACTCAAGATATTAGAAGAAAAACTTTATGTTAATGATAAATAAGAAAATAAAGAAAAAAACAAGTAACAGTACCTTGTGTTTTTTCATTTGGACACGTCTTTGTGTTTTGGAGTAAAAATCATCAATTATTTTATTAGTATAAAGGGTACGAACAATTTCTCTTTCAACACCAAGAATCACGCTACTTTTAAGAAAGTCATCACTCATTGTACTACGAAGTCTTGTTTTCACAAGTTTCATTTTTGAAAAGGCTCTTTTAGATGTTGCAGTTAAAACAAGGAGAGTTAATATTAGACGAATCAATTTGTCAATAAGTGGATAAGTTTCCAACTTCTCGGTTTCTTGCAATCCTTCACACAACTTTGACAATGTAACATTCTTCAATTTCGGATCATTATCCAGCTCATAATGTTGCAACTCAAGTTTTAACTCAATTTATCTTGTTCGGTAAAATCTAAAGGATAATACTTCGTCACCAACTTACATATGTCATCACTGGTGAAAGATTTCCTTGGATCCATCTTAGCACTAAGACGAAGAAGTTATGAAAAAGACTCGCTAAATCTATTATTTAGCTCTTGCAACTGACTATTGATAGCAATTCTTTTGAGTTTTGATCGGTTTGTTCCACTGGTCTTTCGATTTAGGAGTTACAACTTTTTTTATTTAATCAACACAATATTGAACCACTAATATTGGTAGGGGCTGACTATTTCCATTCTTAAAATATTAGGCTTTTGGACTATATTATAGTGAACTTATTGGACTAGTTGGGGGAGGCTTAACACCCACTAGTCCCCCCATCTCCTCCGCTTGAAAGAGTTCAAAACTAATCCCACATTCAAAGTTACCCATACATTTGGTCAATAGTATCAACGTTCACTATCTTAGAAAATGCTGATGTGGCAACATTTTTACCCATGGAACCACAAGATGGCACCACAGCATACCAGTGAAACACTCTTTAGTTGAGATCCTCAAATAGAGATAAATATAAGGATTACGTGACTATTTTATTGCTTATAACCAAAATAATAATGCAAAAAATTAAATGCATACAAATTTGGGTCAAAAGATGCACACGAGGCTTATTAGTCCACAAATGGCACGTTTAAAACAAAACAAACATATAACAGAACGAGCAGGAATTACCGGGTTTCAAATACAGGCATGATTTGGTTAGGGATGTTCTGTATGATGTTCTTAAACGAGCAGGAATTTCTTCTAAAAAAGAGGCCCCCGTGAACTTTCTGACAGATCCGCTTGAAGGGAGGTCTACTTTACGGCCAGCTGATATACTTGTGTTTGGATGGGCCGGGGAAACATGCTTGTGTGGATCTTACTGGAGTGTCCCCTCTTGTTGGGCTAAGGGACAATGGGTTTGTTGCGGGACAATCGGCGTTGAAAGCAGAATCGAGCAAAGTTGCTAAACACGAGAAAGCTTGTTTAGAGAATCAACACGTATTTACCCCTTTTGCTTTTGATACATTTGGGTTCCTAGCCCGGCATGTGGAGTTTTGACTAGGGTTCAACGGGTTGTGCAAAGTAATTTTGCGACCCCTAAGTCACAAAATTTTCATTTTTAGTAGAATTGGTTTTGCTATTCAAAAGGGGGTTGCGGCACAGCTTGTTGCCCGTTTGACTGCCATCTTATTGTAAAAAAAAAAATAAATAAAAAAAATTGAGGCTTCAGCTTGTAACAATCTTGATATGATACTTTTCGTCATTTCGTTAAAAAAAATAATAAAAAAATAAAAAATAAAAAAAATAAAAGAACTCAACAAATCAATTAATTTTCACCATTACTTTCAATGTACTTTTTTGCATTTTTTCGAAAACCTGTTCAAAAGGTTTGACCATCGGGTTAATTCGATTTTTCATTTAAGTATATTGCAATATTTTGGCTAGCCAAGCGCCTATAAAACCTTTAATACGAATATAAACACACCCTAACTCCCGTCTTAAAAATATCGAAGCCTAACTCCCCGTCTTAAAAATTACACAGAAAATTCATCCAAACATATCTCCCGTCTTAAAAATTGGTCCAATCCTAGAATTTCTATAACTCTCTAACTCCTCCTATTTACCCGCCACTAACATTCTCTCTTTTCTTCAGTTAAAAAACCTCCCATTAATCTTCAATCGACCCCCACCGCCCTCATATGAAACAAACAAAAATTCAACAATTGCTTGTGCGACTTGTTGTTAACCATGAAGATTCAGATTCTACATTATTGTTTTTACTAATCTTCATGGTTTCTGGCTTTATTGATGGTCACAAAAACAGCAATCGGAATTCGTGGGGCCCGAGGCCTTACATAAAAATATGAATGGTTAAATTTAGAGCGCAATGGTCTTTGACTAAGATTTGAACATACAATATCCTAAGTATAAACAAAGTCCCTGAATGTGTAAACATTCAGCGAGTCATCTTCAGAGTTCATTAGAGACTAGGAAAGTCTCACCACTTTCTGAGGCGAAACTCGGTAAGTGAAGTCCTAAATCTGAAAGAAGACGAAGCAGTCAATGAGTAATGACAAGAACTCCCCGACTCCCCTTGATTTTCTCAACAGTCAAAGACATTCGGAACATAAATACTTTTTTTGTTGGGTAAAAGGGTTACCTCGGTAAAATATTATAACTAAAAAACAATTAAGAACAACAGATGTGTGTGAGTCCTATACCTCAGCCCAAAAGGCAAACCAAAAGCGCCTACAGTGTTTAAAACCTAAACTAGCATAAGAAATGACATGTTATACTTATATAAAATAAAACAAACACCTATCTGATTTGACTACGAAGATTAAAGTCATATGCATTAGCATACTTCATTTGGGCACTAGTCAAACCATAATCATCAAAGGTATCATCATCACAAAGGTCTTGATCATAGGTGTCTCCTTCCATTACTCATATAAGCTCTTCATGCCTGCTCTACTACCACTTTTAGAATCGTCAAAAACCATATAACTAGTAGTTTCAATGTAGTCCTCAAGAACTTCATCATCATCTCTATCCAAAAGAACCAAATTCCCAACCTTAGAAAACATATTACCTATCTTTTTACCATCTTTAAACATGTCAGGTGTGCTATTGGAAATAAAAGGAGGAGCATTGGATGAACTAAGGATGCTGTCATTGTTTACCACATGCCCTCCATCAATAGTAGTAGCGATATTCATTATTAACATTGCTTGTACTAACCTCGCCGTCAGGTTCTACATTATCATTAGAAATTTCATCCGAATCACTTAAAACACCAAAAGTATTAGAGGTATGAACCACTTTATTGGCCATTGCTGGTTGTGTAGACTTAAAAGCCTCCTTTGTGTTGTCCTTGAAAGTAGACTCCTTTGTGCTGTCTTTGGAAGGATACATCTTGGTATTCTTAGAAGTAACCGGCCGATACTCAAATTTGTTCATTTGGATAGCATTGAAATTTTTAGTATTACCTCTTTTACCACAACTGTAAAACCATCATTAGAAAGCCTCTTAGATACACCCGAAATAATATCCATGCTTTTACCAATCCCATTCACCACACATTTAGGGGTGGCTTTGGACAATCATCATTCAAATGGCCATAAAGCAAACAAGTACTACACCGAGGTGGTTCCCGCTCGTATTCAATATGAATGTTTTCTTTGGTATATCCACTCCCTTTATGATTTGGAACAACCAATACTAAATTGTCTCTGAATTCATTTGATGCATTAATTTCTATCAAGGCTCTCGCATAGCTGCTACGCCCCATTACTCCAAATAAATGGTATTCGTGTAAGAATATAGCATCATAGGGGGTACCAATCTTTGAAGCAATCAAATTTAGACCATCCGGTGTATAAGCAACCAAAGGAACATCGTAAAACTTCACCCAAACCGGAACAAAAGACAAATATTCCTTGGAGGCTTACTGAGGAAGACCACTTATTGAGGAAAATGGGGATTCCACGAATCATCCAAGGTCCATCGAAGTAAAGACTCAGAACGATGTATATATCAGAACTTGAAAAAGATAAAACCATTAGCGTTTATCGTAATTTTATGAATTCCATACTTTCCCCAATTGTTGCATGTAAACCACTCAACAAAGGGAAATGCAAGTCTTTTAACTACAAAATACCCATATAGCAAATTTTTCAACCACTCATTCACCTCATGTATCGAATCTATCGTTAAACCCACATCATAATCAGTATCCTTCGGAAGATTATCTTCCATTTTTTGAAACTTAACTTTTTTAGAAGATAATGGACTTATTTTAGAAGCATAACTCGAGGGGGCAACCACATCGGGATTATTCACTAGTATCTTATCCATATTGGACATAGAAATCGTAGCAACACCACACATGGCCTCTTCAAAACTCTTATACGCTGCTATGGTAATCGGTTCAATAACAACATTATCACATGCTACATTATGTACATTATCCTTTCCATCAGTGCTTCATGTATTCCCAAGAGAACCATCCCAGCTTCAGTTTGTGAAACCTCTGTTGGAACCCGAACTTGTGTATTCGCAACAGGTTCTTGCGTCACAATCCCAGCCTCACCAATAAATACCAAATTAACCCCACCACCACCAGCACAACACTCATATTCTCGTTACACTCATCGGAAAAAGACGCCTTGGTTCCATGAGCATTACTATCAAAACTATTGACACTTTGGTTCCATGATAACGGGACCCCATTATCGCCCACTACACTAACATACCATCAATTATTTGACGTTCCATATCATTGATTTTGCAGCAAGAGCACTTACAGGAACATCATTATGCATCCATAACAATCTCATCATTGTTATCCTTGTTCACAACAGTACCAACCATATCATTAATAGAATCTAACGAAGAGACATTCAAACCATCATCCTTTATATTTATCTTCCTCTCCCCTCCTCCTCCCGCATCCATAAACCCAATTTCATCGTCAACGCATAACCAAGAAATCAAGAAGAACAAGTAACATCAATCCTAGAACATACTTGGAAACCCTAACCCGGATTAGGATTATTAATCGAACAAACCAAGCTTAGCGATCAGGTTATAGAAGTAAAACTTTTGATTTAGGTTGTTTAGAATTCAGTAACGATATGCGATTTGCATGAAAAGGAACAAAACCCTTTATGCAGTTAATGACTAAACGACATATTAAGATGATTAGGTCAGTTAGAATTAAAAAATAATTAAGGGATAGATGGAATCGCAAATCGCTGGTTATCGCTAAGGGTATACTTTTAGGGTTTTTTTTAATCTGAACTTTTTTTTTTTTTTTTTTTTTTGGTTAAAGGGGAGTAATCCTGCACCCTGGTAAATATATTAACCAAATAAACGTTTTAGTACAATGTATATGAGTGAAATCCCATATATCAGCCCGTTACATAGGCATAGAGCTTACATAACAAGATACTTCCTATTTTCTAAACAAGAAAACAAACCACTACTCAAATGATAACAAATGACACAACGAAATAAGATTACTTCCTAGGACCTTGAAACTTTGTGCCATACATGGCATTAAAGGCATCCAAATTCCCAGGAAGATCACGAATTTGCTTCGCATAGTCATCGAAATCATAGTCATCATACTCATCTTCAAACTCTTGGCCACCACCAAATATATTAGCAGACTCATCAAATGGGTTAGCAACAACCTCATCTTCTAATCGACACCTCAATCTCTCCCACTTTAGAAAAAGGGTTAGCTCTCTTAGTAGAGGAGGTAGACGGAATAGGTTGACCATCATCATCCACAAGAGTAGCTTTCCCATCAATAATTAGTTTTTCAAGGTTACCAATTTTCTCAACTATAGGAGTAGAACCAACATCTATTGTTCCCATTGAATCACTCACAAGCGGAACATGTGATGTAGAACCAGTCTTAATCAACTCATCCTCATTAACCTCCATTGTACGACCAGTATCAACATATGTATCGTCCATATTAAGAGCATCATACTGATTAGACGTAGTGATCCTGGTTCCACTCGTACTAGCCTCATTAGAAGCCATCGTCATACCGACATTTACTTTCTTGGGTTCAGGAGGAGGCTTTTTGGGCCGATATTCAAAATGCTTGCCCACCACAGATTTAGTAGAACCTCCTCGACCGGATTCGCCCAACTTGCTTTCCCTTCTTCTTATTGTTAATAAAACTATCACTTACGTTCTTATGAGGTTGAGCAATCGGAATCACAACCTTAGGACAATCCACCAAAGTATGTCCAAATACCCGACATTTCTCACATCTAGGCGGTTTCCATTCATATTCAACACGGATCTTCTCAATAGTCGAACCCGTACCATCAAGTAAAGGAATCTCGACAGTGAGGCTCTCCCTAAGAACCTCATCCAACTTCACTTCAATCATACACCTAGCAAAACTACTACGGCCCCAAGATTCTTTGCACATTTGACTAGTAAAAGCATCTAAGCTTTTAGGCGTACCAATCAATGTAGCAAGAAGACTGAGCCCGTCATCAGAAAACATAGCTAAAGGAACATCATGGAATTTAACCCACACCGGAATGTTAGTCAAATCCTCTTTAAGCAAGTTGGTGTTCAATGTCGTCCATGGTTTAAGAATAATAGGAACATTACGAATCAACCAAGGACCATTATCAAGAACATCATCAACGCCTTTTTTCGAATTAAACTTGAAGAAGAAGAATCCCTTAGCGTTCATCATAACCTTTTGTAAACCATACTTAGCCCACGTATTGCGAACATAATAGTCAACAACAGGAAAAGCAAGGCGTTGACCAAGGAAGTATCCGTAAAGAGTATTCTCAAACCTCATGTTCACCTCTTCCACCACTTTCATTGGGACTGAAAGATCAACATCATCCTTCTTTTTGCTGCATTCTAACCTCCGAAAATTAGACACGTGTTTCAGGGATTCATTAGAAGCAACACCCGCGTAAGAAACCGACTTAACTCCATTACCACTAGTAGTAACAACCTTAGGTGCATTAGGATCAGAAGTAACACTATGCTTAGTACCATACATCTGGGATTGCATAGCCACATCAAAACTCGACGGAGGAGTATTTCTTTGAATAAACTTTAGTACCATTCGACTTAGATTGAAGCCCAATACCACTCGAATTGTTCACATCAAAAGATGAAGCCATCTTAGCAATATCACTATCAATTTTATTCATTGCTTCATCAAAGTTCTTATGCGCATTAGCAATCAAGTGCTCCACATTAGGCTGTTTTGAAACATTAGAGGCCGAATAAGAAGCAGGTGTATCATGGCTTTGCTCCAAATCATCCAAAACAACCTTATCCTTAACCTTATCCAAATCAGAAGCAGGTACTTCCTGAGAAACATCGGCGTTTCCCAGTTCAGAACTCTCCATAACACAGAAAAATCAAACCCTAAATCACTGTAACAATAAAATAAGTCGTACCGAAGAAAACAGTAGATCCACGTTACCGCAACGTTTTTGTAAACCCTAGTCGGAGAAACTAGGGTTTAAATCATAATCGACCATCAATCAACCCATAACCATGCACGTACAATAAAATAATCGCCTTAATCTGAACTTTGATACTTAGTAAAAGTATTTACGTATTTGAAATTTTAGGTGAGAAATTTATGGTGAAGATAAGTAGGAAAACACTTATGATAAAAAGTCAAATAAAGTACAAGAGTTGGTAGAAAAATACAAACACTTATCAACACCGTTCTTAAAGTGAATTTTGACACATTCCAAGAATATAAGCATTTAATGTAAGTGTGCAATTTTACATGTGGGAAATATTTTTTGTCTGAAGTTCGCATAGTTAAAATGAAGCAACCAAAAATGTTTGAAGTTATGTCAACATGAGATTTAAAGATGTGAATATATGTGGTTGGTCGAGATATCGATTGTATTAAAAATAGAGTAATGATAGGAAGATACCTAATTGATATGACTAAATTCATGCCTAACTAATCTATCATGTGACATGTGGAATGTATATTTTGTCTTTCTTAATACTCCTCATCAGGGCAGTCCCGGGGATTTTTGGTGCCTTGGGCCGTAACTAAAAAAAGGCCCTCATAATAAAAATATGCGAGTAAAACAACCATTATCGATGCTAAAAATAAAGTTTCAAATATCCAAATATAGTAATCGATCCTAAAAAAATTATGAATATCTAAAAATACCATGCTATGACCATTTTTATTTTATGAATAGTGCTATTCTTCTAGCGTTCTTCGAAGCAAAGTTCTTGACCATCTCTTTATAATCAACATTGTCTAACAAATCATTTTCAATAGCTATCAACGCCAATCCATTAAGTCTCTCATGTGACATTGAGGACCGTAAGTAGGACTTTAGCAACTTCAATTTTGAGAAACTTCTTTATGCGGATGCCGTTGTGACAGGGATGGTCAGCAATACTCTATATGCAATTAATGCATTAGGAAAACAATCTCGTTGTTTCAAGAATGTTAGGACATCAACAGGTCCCATATTTTCACTCGGCAAAAAATTGTTAAGCAACCTTAACTCCATGGCATCAATATCTGATCGTCTCACCGTTCTTTAGTGCAACTTCGAGCTGACTACAAGACAACGTAAGACTCTTGTCATCATATGACTTCAACTTGTCACAAGAAAACAAGAAACCAAATATATTTTCATACTCTGTGTATTGTTCGAATCTTGTTTTAAGAGAACCAATTAAGAATGTATAAAAAATAATTGATCTTGAAGGACTCCCTTGAAGAAAACGAAGCATCGTGATCAACTGGATTCTCGACAAATTGTCTTTTTCTATGAATTACACGCTTTTGAACGAACACGGGGTCAATATCCATTTCAATAGCAATTTCTTTTGCATTATTAATGGCTTTAGAGAGTCCCCTTTGTCTAAACTCCTCAAAGAAATATATGAGTCCTTTCACTTCTTTAATAGCGATATCGATAAGCATATCCTTGGAATGTTATTTTTTGCTCACCAAATTTACCGCGTATAAGATCTCCAACCAAATAACTATTGCTACTAAAAAATCAAAATCACCAAGCTCATTTGTTGCTAGAGATTTTGCTTGACTTTGAATTAGAGAATCATTGTCACTTTCTACAACTTGAAGCAAAGCCACTCGTATGTCTGAAATCTGAAATCTGAAATCTGATTGCCTTTACACTTTCAACACGACTCTCCCAACGAGTGATGGACAATGACTTAAGAGTTAATCCTTTAACATTATCTTTCAAAATTTGCCACCATTTGGAAGAATTGGCAAATATTGTGTAAATGCGTTGTATTATTCCAAAAAAATCTCTACCTTTAACACAACTGTTAGCCATATCACATAATGCAAGATTAAGACTATGGCAACCACATGGAGTATAAAACGCTCGGGGATTTATATCTAAAAACTGTTTTTGTACTCCTCGATGTTTACCTTTCATATTTGATCCATTGTCATAACCTTGACCATGCACATCATCGATATCAAGATCAAGAGACTTCAATTCGTCTTGTGTAACATCAAAAAGTCCTTTCCCTGTGGTTTCATTAACATTCAAAAAACCTAAAAATGATTCTTCAATGGTAACACATTTTGAAGAGACATCTACATACCTCAATATCAATGACATTTGTTCTTGGTGACTTGTATCAGGGGTACAATCAAGTATCACAGAGAAATACTTTGCTTGCTTTACTTTCTTATTGATTTCGGATTTAATTTCACGAGCAAGCAATAGTATTAACTCATTTTGGATTGTGTGACCAAGATAATGTACATGCATGTCATCTCTCGTAATACGCCGCACATGCTCTTTGATAACATGGTCAAATTCTTGCAACATTTCAATCAAGCCCAAAAAGTTTCCGTTGCTTTTTTTATACAACTTCTCGTTTGTTCCACGAAATGCTAAATTGTATTTAGCAAGAAATTTCACAACTGAGATAATTCTCGAGATGACGTTCATCCAATGATCTCTCTCTTTCTCAAATTGTTCTTGCGCAACTTTATCAATTGTCTCATTCTTTTTTACTCTTTGTCACATCTCAAACCAGTTAGCCATATTCGTAACATGTTCTAAGCCAACTTCATGCTCTTTAAGTCTAGTGCTAAGATGTTTCCAATATGAAAAACCTTCATTATCTAACTGACCTTTCGCAATGCCTTTTCTAAGTATTTTACAACAAAAACAAAAAACTTTGTCTAGCACTTTGGAATGTACTAACCATTTTCTATCACACTTCTCATTGTTTGGTAAAATTCTAGTGTAGTAAGCCGCAGTAAACTGTCTAGAACCTTTATCTTTAGGACCCTTTTCAATAGATTTATCTGTTTTTGGACCCTCTGCTACTAGAAGCTTAAACATGTAAGAACTTAGAGTATCCCAATTTCTTGGATCAAATATATTAACATTAATATCGACATCAACATCCTCAACATGGTCATAATCAATATTAGTCTGCTCAATAGGAACACCATCATCATCATCATCGTCAAGATTAACATCATCAACATCCTCATTATTAACATAAGTATCATTAACACCATCATCAACATTCATATCAACATATTCCTCATTATTATCGCCACCACTATCATCACGAGCATCTTCATTATTTGAAGAAGAAATATGAGGTATTTATATAACATAATTGTCCATAGTGCCACTTTGAGACCGCTGGAGTTGTTCGGCTTTTCTTTTTTCCAAACGCTTTGCATGTCCATATTTTTGCTTTCTAATGGGTGGCATTTTTTTATATATTGTACCAAACTAAAAGTAAAAAAAAAATAAATAAATAAAATAAGTAATCAACAACCTATAAGTTAAAAAAAACTAAACCTAGACAAAGCTATTATTGTAATTCTGCAAACTGAGAACTAGATTACTAAGTACTATTTTACATGGCAAGTAAATTAGTGAATTAATAAATTGTAACATTAAAGAATACATATAATCCCTAACAAATTAAAAATCTCAATTAAATATTCAAAGTAAAAGGGTGAAAGTTGTACCTTATAATGGATAATAGATTAATAGCCAAAACAAATGTGTAATCGTATCACTATTCCGAACTTCCGAGTTCCTATCGATGTACAGACTCAAACTACCGTATGTTTTTTTTTCTCCTTCTTTGTGGGACACTGGGATCATAAATTTTGGTATATATAGAGATCTAAATACTAATCCTAATAAAACTCATGCGGAGCTGTCGATACTTTTTGTATAACTTTTTTATTGGGCTTTAAATTAGGCTTATCATATGTATATAGAAGCCGGGCTTTTGAAAATATTGGTGCCCCTCTAAATAATGGGGCCCTGTGCCAAGGCCTATGTTGCTCATGCCATAATCCGGGCCTGCTTCTCATTAATCTTGTCATGTGTCATGAACTTAGGGCCCGTTTGGTTCGGCGGAATCTTAAGGATTCTGGTGGAATTGGAATCCAATTCTATTTCATAACGTGTTTGGTTGAAAAATTTTGAAGAATTTGAAATCTGAATTCCATTGCTTACTCTGTTTGGTTGGCAAACGGAATGAAATGAAATTCCTTCAAAATCCCATATATATGGAATTCAACATTCCATTGCAATATGAGAGGAATTGTTTACAATTCCATGAAATTCATATTATCTTTATCATTATCGTTGCTATTATTATTATTATTATTATTATTATTATTATTATTATTATTATTATTATTATTATTATTATTTTTTTATTATTATTATTTTTTTTTATAAAAACATCACTTTCATTATAAACAAAACCAATGGATTACAAGAAATTAGTGGGGAGCCTCGAAACAATCTGGGCTCCCACACCTTTAGCAATAGCAAAACTAATCATACTAAAGATATGAGCAGCCGCGCGCGCTCCAATGTCTTGAGTTATAGAGAACTTCCGGATCCGCTTAAGTAAGGTCACCGCGTCAGCCTCAAGTTCTCCTAAGGAGGAAAATGAGAAAGAGGTTAACCCATATCCAATGTCTGTATATTTGGCTCCGTATTTGGTGCGCTTACGTTTTGCGGCGTCAATCACTGCACGACCTGGCACAAAGTCCATCATACTAGTTTGTGTGAGGGGGGACGACCCGGTCAAATCGACACATATTATTATTATTATTATTATTATTATTATTATTATTATTATTATTATTATTATCAACACTTTTATTAAAAACTCATAGGATTTACAAAAAATTAGTGGGAAGCCGAGAAACCGACTGGGCCCCCACACCTCTAGCAATAGCAAAACCAATCCTATTAAAAATATGAACCGCAACACGCGCTCCAATGTCTTGAGTCATAGAGAATCGTCGAATGCGCTTTAGTAAGGTTACTGCATCCTTCTCAAGTTCGCCAAAAGAAGAAAAAGAAAAGGGGAGAAACCCATATCCAATATCCGCACATTTAGCATTGTATTTGACTCGTTTACGTCATGCAAAGATCAATGATCGCACGCCCGGCATAAAATCATCCCAGATTGTCAAGGGCGACGATCCTGTCAGATCAACAGATACATCACGCCCACTATCCCAAGAGTAAAGCAATATATCAGCATGTCGCGTAAAATCTGTCATCCCAGATTGCGTCAAGGGCGACGATCCTGTATTATTATTTTTTTTTTCGTTACTATTATTTTCATTATAAACGATCATTGAATTATTACTGTTATTATTATTATTTTTTATAAACAACCATGTTATTAAGATTTAAAAATTATTATTTATTTAAATCTGAAAATAAATTTATATTTATTTAAAAATTTTTATTATTATTATATTTAAAAATTATTATTTATTTAAAATTAAATATAATTTATTTATAGCTTACTTTCTTAATTTATACTTTATAAAATACAATTTTATTTTATATAAAAAAATATTTATTTAATATGTTAGTTTATATAATATTATTTAAAAAATTATTATTATTATTTGATAAGTAATTTATTTATTAAATAATATTTAGTTTATTAATCTTAAACTAAAATTAAATTTTAAATATTTTAATATAATTTTTTTTTCTCATTTCATTCTTCCAACCAAACATGCGCTAGTATTTGCAAATTTCAGTTCCGTCAGATTTTAAATCCTAAGGATTTCAATTTCTAACATTCCATTCCTTCACATTCCAAATCCTTAAACAGATTCTAATTCCGTCAAAAACATTCTGCGTACCAAACGAGCCCTTAGAGTTAGACATGTCTTTAGGCATGAATTTTAGTCATGCAAATCATTTTCTTTAAAAATAATAGTATGATTTTGGCACGGAAGGATATATATATATATGTAAATCTAGCTGAAATTTTGATTGGGTTAGTTTGATAAATATATATATATATATTTATATATATATATATATATATATATATATATATATATATATATATGGGATGGATGAAAGATTGGAAGTGTGTTTTGACAATAAAAAGTATCAGTTTGGTATTAACATACATTATTGCTTATGTTTATATTTTTTTTATGTCCACGAATCGTAAAACATGCTTTTATTCATATACTTGTTAAGTGTGATTTTTTTAAATGTTAGTAGTTAAAAGAACAAAGTGACATGCCGAATATTTATTTATTTTATGTTCTTGGCTTCATAATTGTGAGGTATGTTTTCATTTACTTTTTGTAATTTATGTTGTGTTTGGTATGCTTCAACGTTTTGGACAAACATGCAGAGGCGGATCTAGGCATGTTTAGCAAGGCTGTTTCGTGAAATTTGGGAGCCCTGTGCATAATTACAAAATAATGAAGACGTTTCATAGAGCATACCTTACATTTCCATGTGCATTGTAAGGAACTAATGATAACATATGTACAAGAAGACGTTTGTAACTATTGCAAAGAGTATTATAAGAAGCAATGTGTTTTAAAAGAACACTATTAAGCTTGTCAAGATTTATTAAACCTAATTTTATTCCATCACCTTGAAACTTTTTTACTATAACTAAGTTTCCTATATATTTGAAATGTTTATTGTTGGACTATTTTTAATCGATATCAAAAGAGGGTAGATATCGTTAGTTGTATAAACAATTTGGCATTATATTGGAAAATAAAACTAACTTAAAGGGGCATAAGTGTAAATTGTTAAACGTTTCAGGTGCATAGTGTATATGACCTAAACTTGTCACCTTCTTCCTTCGACCCTTCCACTATTTTTGCCATTTTATTTATACCACCTAAAACTGATTACTTTCAACTTATTTTAAGTAGGAATCAACAATATAACATTTTTAAACACTTTACCATTAGTTATAAGCTAAAACAGATTGATCAACAGCATGCGATGCTTAAAATTGGGCCCTCCAAAAAACTAGAGGCCTTATGCGGTTGGGCACTTTGCACATGCTCAAATCTAGCCCTGATGTTCATGTGCTGTCCGGGAACCACTTGGACGGAAAATTTCTTTAAAAGTGTATAGAATCTTCTATAGGGCCCACCAAGGGCGGACCTCTATAGTGGGTTTGGGGTGGCGCCCCTATGGCTAGCAAAAAAAAATAAGATTTTAGTGTAACTATTTTTATTTATTTTTTTAATTTTGACCTTTTTTCGAAAATGCTCCCCAACCAAAATTCAAATTGCCCCCACCTAGATACTAAAATCTAATATTCAACACTCTCAAACTTTATAAATCTTCCATCTCCAAGTAACAATACTCGATTTATCATTTCGATCATACTTTTTTTTCGCATTTTGTTGCTATTGTCAAAAATAAAATTTGCCCCCTCTCCCCACCCCCCACATTTTATTTTCCTTGTTCCGCCACTGCGGCCCACCTTGGAAATAACTTAGCAGCAATGTTTTAAAACCCGGGTTTTTAATTGACTCGGTTAAGTCGCCGGGTCACCGGTTCAACCGGTTGAACCGCCGGGTCAAACCGGTTTTGTACCCTAGGAGAAACTTACCCATATTTGAAGCGTATATATAGAAAAACATGACTCATATTAGTTTATAAGATAGAAAATATAGGTATGCATAATATCAAATGTAGTATTGTAACAATTGTTTTTGTATATTATAAAGAAAAAATTTGTTTTAGTGTGTCCTGTGAAGCATCATCAGCCTAGATGAACACGCTTGACTCATCTCTCAATCACCCATCTTCCCAAACTACCCTTGACCCTTTGTATACAAAGTAACAAAATAAAAACTGATAAAACATAAATCCCCTTATCCCCCATAATAGCATATCTCCATTTTCAACCACCATCACTGCAACATGTTACTATACGCAAACAAACAAGAAACTAAAGCTGAAATCATTCTTTTTCTTTCCTTCATTAGGTGTTGAACCGGCCGGTTTCCAGTTCGGCGGTTCAACCCGAGTCGACCAAAACCCGGCGGTTCAATCCGGTTCTTGTTTTAGCAAAAACCCGGCTCACAATGGACCGGTCATCCCTCCGGTTCCCGGTTCAACCGTTTGAACCGGCCGAGTCGAACCGGGTTTTAAAACATTGCTTAGGAGCCACCTTAGAACTAAATATACAAATGAAAGAAAGAAAAAAATTAAAAAAGGAGAATATGTGATCGGACTTTAGTGTCTCCGACAAAGATAAAGTTGGTGAATAAGACAGTGAGATAAAAGGCTATATAGCACAAAATGACAAAAAGTATGTGTAATAGGGAATGACTTTTATGACATAGAATTCTTCATTACTTCACTTTGGATCTAATAAATTTTAAATGGGCCAAAGTCGTGTATCGTGGCTGTGTCCACCAAAATTTTATGTACATTGTTCTTTATTTTTACTTTATATTTTCAACCTTTTAATGTTTGAAATATGTTTCATATTCAATGTTAAAAACTCTTAAAGTATTTAACATCTAAGCCATCCTCATAAGCTTGTCAAGTTCGTGTTAGTAGTATGCTGAAAATGACATATGATATAGAATTAGTATTTCACGAAACACGCATAAACTATTATAAGGCAGAAGAAGCTAAAAGGACTTAGTTGGTAACATTTTTGCTAATACTGGTAATAAACCTATTTAAATATTGGTTAAAGTTGTGTTACATTGTATCCAACCCCACTTGACTTAATGCATAACTATGATAGCTTTTTTAAGCGTAGAATCGAAGAACCACCTTAGTTTCTCCATCGCTCTGCCACATGGCGTGAAATGTATGCGATGGTGTAAAATCATGTGTTATATACGCTTTATTTTTTATTTTATTTTCTTATCTTTTTCAATCAAACACATGTAACCCAAGAAGTTGTGGGTCAAACCAATCATAACAAAGACTTATGAATAGACTATGTGTTAAGTTTGTTATATGATTTGTCATTTTTGCAATATAATCTAACATATTACACTAATAACCACGCAATTTGATACTTTAAAATATGAATTCGACATGATATATCACTGTAGAACCTCTTGCCACGCAAAGCGAGTACTTCGCTAGTTCAGTATCAAACACAAACACAAACACATGTGATTCATCAATACAAGTTTTAAACTAAAAACGAACATCATTCATCATCATGATGAATCAAAATTTATCATAAATGACTTCTAAAACAAAAATAATAAAGAAATATCAAACACCGCCGACATTTGTGAAACGGGTTGATTAGGGTCACATGAAACTCAGAGGGTCGAACTAGGTTTTCAAGCCTCGAAAAACCGGCTCATTTTGGTATGTTTTTTTGACGAAAAACGGTTCAACCGGTTAGGTCGAACCGGTTCAAAACATTGCTTTTTTGGCGAGACGTCCGGAGAATTGTCACTGTCACTCATCGTTTGTGACAAGTCTCGTTTGCTTAAAGCGTTCAAACTCGGTGCTGAATGATCACTGCTATAAGAATGCGTACCTCCCGAAGACATATTATCCCTTACCATATCACAAATAGAGGGGGCTACCGCAAGGTTTAAGTTCCAATCGTGAATATAAGAGTTCCCTTGTCCACAATTAATATCACTGAAAGACGGATGTGGTATTTTGGCTTCATTAGTTTTCCACTTCAAAGTCGAATTCCAATGGTTCTGAATCACGTCATACGGGCGACCAATTAGTTTTTTCGCATTACTCACCCCTTTATTTCCATAACATGCGTGAGCGAGTAATATAGTGCGGTCCTCCTCAGGCGTAAATGGCATAATTTGAGGTGATGAAAACCACCTTACCCTACATGTTTTAGCCAATCTACCCGGTATAGACTTACCAATTAGGGACCAATTGGGGCCATGTTTCTCGACGAGATTTTGCAACATCTCGTCCTCTTCAAGCATAAATGACCTTTGAAGTGATAACCACCTTGACCAACATGACTGATCCGATCTATAGACGTAATAACTAGTGACTAATAATTGGGACCGTGTTTCTCGAAAAGATTTAGCAACATCTCGTCCTCTTCAATTCGGGACTCCATGGTCCTTCTATCGGATCCATGCCTTTCTTTTGACTGTTATTCACTATATATAAACAGAAATAAATAGAAAGAAGCAGCTAATATGGTATATATTGATGATATAATAAAATGAAGCAGTAGGTATAATAAGGAACAGCTATACAAGAAGAGAATCGCACCTGACAAAATCGCCAATCGTAAATGTACACGGTGCGTCACTCCTTTTTTTCTCATGAGTCTGTATTTAGAAAAACTCATTTTGTTTTTCATTTTTGTCACTCCAGACTCATCCGACTCCATGATTAGATGTGAACTTGCAAAGCAGAGGTGCACAACTTCACAATAACAAAAAGTTTACTAAAACAAAGACTATAAATCAAGCTCTGCAACACTTAACGAAAGAAGAAGATCGGTAGTATATATTAATCACGTACTAAAATAAATGTTAAATAGGCAAAAACCTACGTACCGTGTGTTGACTTTGAGTTGACAATGAGCCATGCAGGAAGATTGGTGAACCATAGAGTAATAATTATGCCGCGTGCTTCTGAGAAACTTTCACAAAAATGTCACTTTCTCTTGAGTAAATGGACTCTTGAGAAAGCCATGTACCAGACTCGTAATGGACTACATAATTGAAAAAGTCATTATGCAGAAATTCCACGAATCCCTTTGTTAAATAAGTCCGACGACTCAGCAGCAGTTCGGAATCTTGACTTTGCCAGCTTCTCTAAGATATCAATCATTTAACTAAACAAAGTAGCACTTTAAGTCAACCGGTCTAAACACACACATATAAAACAAAAAATGTTAACATAAAACAACCTTATGGAACTTGGGCAAATTATTGTGGTGGTGTAATGAAGATACCAATAATTACCATCATTTAACTTTCAGTGACCTGAACTCTTAAATAGCTTGCTGTAACTATCAATAAGTACAAGTAAATTGCCCCCTCACAAATGTTAACAAGAATAGTGATTGTAGGTTTATATACATCCTAAATAAATAGTTTAACAAACCAATAAGTTCAATTTGGAATTTTAATAGGTTGATTCCAACAAACATCCGAATAAACCAAAAAATACAAGCCAAAAATCTATATTGACCCGTCCATAAATAAACGGGTTGAATTGTCACATATGATCTATCCTTAGCTTAATTGAAAAAAAAAATTAAAAAAAAATAAAAATAAAAAATAAGAGTAAATGGTATTCCAAACGAATAAAATTATGATGGCCATCACGTATAAGCGTGATTAACTAAAAGATGTGATATTATACCGTTCCATCAACACCATCGAATTAATATGTAAAAGCACCATAAAAATAAAAGAAATTGTGCAATATTTACCTTATTAATTGATATGAATGTTTTCCGGCTACCTAGTCAATGTACTGTCTTACATGTCTTACAGTTGCCTTCAACTCCTCAGCTCGATTACGGAATTAATAATTTCTGAGATCCTAATATTATAAATACTGATATCGCGACAAAGTTATCTTAAATTCACTTTCGACGTTATAAGACTCGGTTTGCGACCTTAAAATGTTAAATTTGCTAAATTGTGTCGCTGCAAGCCTCGGCTTTTTGCTACTTTGAATATCGTGTTGCTAAACGCGTCGCTATCCGGATCCTGAACAGCATTTGCATCTTCATAATAAGAAATAAGAGATAAACAGGTAATACAGCTCCAGAAATATCAAATTATTTGTGACCGTTAATTTGGCGTGTGATGACGTATAGTCTATATTTGGGTCAGGAACCCGACCAAAGCCCAATACTAATAAGCCCAGTACGAACTGGGCTACGTCGATAAGTGTTTGAGGCCCATGCAGGTCCAAACCAAACGTTATTTACATAATACGATATCGGATATCTCCCAAGGATGGGGATAATCATTCCCTAACCGACTTAGGCGGGATACGCCGAAGGTTAAGGAATACGGAACCAACAAGGATTCCGTGTGTATATAAAGGGAATCACATCCCTCGTTAAAGGTACGATCTCAAAACCCTAATTCACCTTTAACCCTAAATCTATTACTTACTCTCACGCCGGAGGATAATCGTGGGAGACAATCCCACGGTAAGCCTAACGGTGTTTTATGTCTTTAGTGCGCAGGTCTCAAGCAACAATCCTCAATTGATACGAGAGCCGGAGCCCAAACAAGGAACGCCCAACTTTTGTATCAACAAGTGGCACCATCCGTGGGACCATTCACTAAGAACTAAGACTAGAATGACGAAGCATGGAATTCAGCGATCGCAAACGGATCTTACGGGCAAGAAGTTGCACACCGGCTCAGCTTCCAAGCAGACTCCTGGGACAACCAGTACTGCCAAAAACAAGGGATCAGGCCAGGACTTGGTCTACCCTACGGTGGAATCGCGCTCGGGGATAACCCAGGCCACCACAACCACCACGCGCAGTGGATCCACTGCGATCGTTCTTACCACTCCTCTTCAATCGGTGCTAGAGACTGATCTGACAAAGGCACCAGATGCACCGGATAGAAACAAAGGCATAGCGGTAGAAGCAAACACCCTTGCTTTAGAAGGGGTCACACCGGAAGTAACATCCAGAGATTTTGTATCCCAAAATTACGAAACCTTGGCCGCTCTCATGGAAGAGGAAGCTAGAAAGATGTCGGGTCGAAGCCTAAAAGCCCGACTCAGTTTTGACTCGGAGTACGAAACCTCCCCACCGCGCCATCAGAAGGAGAAGTGCTGCCGAGACAACCGCCGACCCCCTGTGTTTAACAGAATTGGGAAAAAGGTTGAGGATAATGAGACATCCAACTCACAGCATCTGGAAGAAAGTGAGGAGGATGAACGGCGTACCGGTGTCCATGCCAGACTTGGTAGCCGGAGAATTCAAGACAAACTTGGGCGACGATACTCCCCAAGTGATAGCCCTTCAAGTCCAGATTCTGGGGACATTCGGCGCAAGCGTCTAAGAAAGGAAAATTCATCCTTTGACAATTCCTCGGATAACGAGGATAGCGATACAGGACATTGGAAGTCCAGAAACAGATACGATGACCAAGAGGATGAAGATATATCTCTCCCATGGCGCCGTCAAAAGGTAGATGCGTTCACTCGACGCATCAGTGATTTCTCAGAGAATAAAAGGAGGCGCATGCCTGCCAACGTGAAAACCTATGACGGAACGGTGATCCCGATGATCACCTAAAAATCTTTGAATCAGCCGCTACAATTGAAAACTGGCCACAACCTGTATGGTGCCATATGTTCAACTCCACACTAGTAGGAAGTGTGCGAAACTGGTTCAACAAGCTTCCACGCAGAATCATCAATGGTTTTGAAGAATTGAGAAAGGCGTTCCGCCTAAACTTTACTCAACGCAAAAAGTGTGCAAAAAACCCCATCGAACTCGCCAGGGTCAAACAGCGCCAAGGGGAATCCACAAGCACTTTTATGGAACGCTTCAAAGAAGAATGCATGCAAGTTAAAGCGTGTCCCGAGGTGCTCAAAATCCCAGGGTTCATGAATGGGATCAGCAACCCAGAACTTATCAGAAGGTTGAACGACAAGATTCCCCAATCCTTTGATGAGGTCATGAAACGCACACGGTCCTTCGTCCAAGGAGAGGCTGCTGCGGCGGATAGCAAGAAAAGCTACTCGAGCTACGGTCACAGGGAACAACCGGGAGACAATCCACGGACCAAGAATCGTAGCAGGAATTACCGCAACCAAGGGAGTGGGCGACAATGACAAATATATCCCACGACAAAGACTCCAAAGGAGATACTCGCAATGAAGCGCGAACTTTACAAGACCGCCACGATGCGCACTCCGAGGATCGGCGAGTGGGGAGTCGATCATCGTGACTATCACGCACAGAAAGGCCACACTACCAATGAATGCGTCCAACTGCGCCAACTCATTGATAAGATGGTAAAAGAAGGCAGATTGGACCATTTGGTCAAGAACATCAAGGATGGGAAGGATAGACAGAAGAATGGGAGCAAGAAAGAGATACCCAAGGACAAGGCCGACACCATCTACATGATACAATCATGGCGGCGGGTTACTAGGCGAAGGTTAGCCAGAGTTTTCCGTGGAAGTGCAATCTCTTTCCCCACCTTAACTGCGGACAACGCAGTGGTAGAGCCACTCACCATTGAGATTAGTGCGGGGGTCACGACATCCACCGCATGTACGTTGATGGTGGAGCATCTGCAGATATCATGTATGAGCACCGCTTCAAGCGACTGAAATACGCAGATCCGTTAAGCCCGGTCGGGGCGACCGGTTTTAGGGGAGAAAAGATATGGCCTATGGGGAAAATACGCCTACTAGTCAGCATAGGCAATAAAGATCACTCCGCAACAGCCTGGATAGATTTCATGGTAATTAAATCTCCTTCGCCATACAATGGCATTATCGAAAGACCAGGGATATCCGCCATGCGCGCAGATGCCATCTACAGCGGGATGCTTAAATTCCCAGTTGAAGGTGGTATTGTTACTCTTTACGGCCACTGCGTGCGCATAGAGAATGTAACACGATTACATGCGCAACGACACCTATCCCAGACCAGCGCGTAACCAAAGTTCCGAATCTGAAGGTTGCAATCCACCCTGACTACCCAGAACAGGAAATCCATCGGAGGGTCACTGTCGGACAACGGCAAAGCAGCTGTGTGTGCACTCTAGCAAAAGAACCTGGACATTTTTGCATGGGAGCCAAAACACATGACTGGGGTACCCCGCTCAATAACAGAGCATAAACTGAGAATCCGACAAGGATACTCACCCATACGCCAGAAGCGCGGCCAGCTCCGCGCCGCAGGTAATCCTAGCAGAGGTACACAAGTTAGTAGAAGCAGGAATTATGCGGGAAGTATACTATCATAACTGGCTTTCCAACCCAGTCATGGTAAAGAAGAGCGATGGCAGCTGGCGGATGTGCGTGGACTTCACCGACCTTAACAAAGCATGTCCACAAGATCGCTACCCATTACCGAGATAGACTGGAAGATAGAGTCTTTGTGCGGGTATCCATTAAAGTGTTTCCTCGATGCATACAAAGGATATCATCAAATCCAGATGGCTAAGGAGGACGAGGAAAAACGGCCTTTCACACAAGCCAAGGCATCTACTATTACACAAAAATGCCCTTTGGCTTGAAGAATGCAGGCGCCACCTATCAGCGTTTAGTAGATAATGCTTTCAAAAGCGGGTGGGCCGCAACTTAGAGGTTTATGTTGATGACTTGGTCATAAAGAGCCATACTGAGGATGAGTTAGTTCGCGATATTGTGGAAACATTCAAAACTCGCCGAGAGATCCACATGAAGTTAAATCCAAAAAAATGTACCTTCGGCGCGACTGAAGGCATGTTCCTTGGATACCTGATAGAACCGGACGGTATAAAACCGTGTCCAGAAAAGACTAAGGTCGTCATTGAACTTGCTTCACCGTGCACGTTGAAGGAAGTCCAATCTCTCAATCGAAAGCTGGCCGGTCTAAACAGATTCCTATCCAAGTCAGCAGACAAATCATTACCCCTTTTCAAAACACTCAAGAAGTGTATAAAAAGGGTGATTTCTGGTGGACTACGGAGGCAGAAGAGGCCTTCACACAACTTAAACAACACCTGGCAACGCTCCCCACACTTGTCGCACCCGACCGGGGAAGAGTTGATTATGTATTTATCCAAGAATCGATGGAGCAGCCGGTGTTGCTAATGATAGGGATTCAAGACAAACCCCTGTCTATTTTGTAAGCAAAGCGCTCAAGAAGACGGAGATGAACTATAGCGCCATGGAAAAATTAGTTCTGGCATTGGTGTTTGCCGCTAAGCGGCTACGCAGTACTTCCAAGCGCACCGATAGCAGGTAATTACGACCAACCGATCAAGCAAATCATCTCCAAGCCCGATGCATCGGACGCGCAAAAATGGAGTGTGTTGCTCGGTGAACATAACATCTCCTACAGACCACGTCGCAATAAAAGGACAGTACTAGCGATTTCATCATCGAAAAACCGGACGATGATGCACCCGCACCAAACAAGAAGGAACTGCCAGATCCATGGATCTTGTTCATAGATGGATCTTCATGCGTAGACGGGTCAGGAGCAGGCCTCATTCTCACAAACCCAGAAGGAATGGAATTCACTTACGCACTGCGTTCAATTCACAAACAAATAATGAGGCAGAGTATGAAGCCCTAATAGCAGGTCTACGCATTGCGGCTCGAATGGGTGTACGTAACCTGGAAGCAAATGTAGATTCCAGGCTAGTAGCCAATCACGTGTTGGGCGAATACGTGGCAAAGGAGGACAACATGATTCAGTACCTCGACAAAACTAAGGCGCTAATCCAAAGCTTTGACAAGTTTACCATCAAACAGGTTCCTAGAGGGGAAAACCGTAAGGCGGATGCACTAAGCAAAATTGCATCCACAAGCTTTGCACACCTGTCCAAACAGGTGTTGGTGGAAACGCTAAAAAGCAAATCCATCTCAGAGATGGAAGTATCCACGGAAATAGAGGAAGACGGCCCTACGTGGATGACACCAATAACGGAATTCCTAAACAAAGGAACGTTACCCCAAGATCAGAAGGAAGCTCGTAGGATACGGCGTACAGCACAGAGGTTCGAACTCCGAGACAACATATTGTACAGAAGCTCTTTCCTGCAACCATGGCTACGCTACGTTGGCCCCCTACAAGAAAATTACGTACTGCGAGAAATCCACGAAGGTTCATGCAGCATGCACTCAGGACCACGGTCTGTGGTGGCACGCGCCTTAAGGTCAGGATACTACTGGCCAACCATGCACCGCGATGCGCGGGACTTAATAAGGAAGTGTAACGATTGCCAAATTCATAGACCCGTTCCACGCCAACCACAGCACGAGCTAACACCAATTACGGCACCATGGCCATTTTACAAGTGGGGTATCGACATTGCGGCCCTTTCCTGTTGCGCGGGAGGGTTAAAGTTCCTCATAGTCGCTATAGACTATTTTACCAAGTGGATCGAAGCAAAGGCAGTAGTGACCATCACTGGCAACCAGGTAAAACGCTTTGTCTGGGAAAATATTGTATGCCGCTTCGGGCTGCCTGGGGAAATCATCTCGGACAATGGGAAACAATTCTGCGACAACCCTTTCAAGGATTGGTGCGAGAAGCTGCAAATCACACAGAACTTCGCGTCAGTTAAACACCCACAAACCAACGGCTTAGTAGAACGTGTGAATCGAAGCCTAGGTGAAGGAATTAAGGTGCGCCTGGACAAGCACAAAGGAAAGTGGGTGGAAGAACTTTCGCATGTTCTATAGGCGACCGCGCCGATAAAACCAACACAGGGGACACCCCTTCTCTCTAGTCTATGGGACGAAGTCGTCATACCACTGAAATTGGAATGCCAACTATTCGCACTGCTGAAATCAATGTGGCAACCAATGACAACGAGCGACACGTCGACTTAGACCTGTTAGAGGAAAGGCGCGAACGCGCAGCTATACAGGAAGCAAAATCAAAATCAAAGATGAAAGGATACTATGACGCTAAAGTACGACGTGTTTCATTCGCACCGAGGCGATTTTGTTTACCACGTCAATGATGCAAGCCACGCAGAAGACACAGGTAAGCTTGGACCAAAGTGGGAGGGACCCTATGAGGTTCTTGAAGCATTAGGAACAGTGCGTACAAGCTACGAGGCTTAGATGGTCGTGAACGCCACGCATGGAACATCTGCAACCTTAAGCGGTGCTACCTATAGGAATGGCTCGCCTAACGCACAGATGCTCCTGCACTTTATTAAAGTGCCTAATACACATCTATGTATTTACTTTTTGTCTCCCTTAGTATAATGTTTTATTTATCTCTCATAAAAACTTGCAAGTATCAATAAAACGCCGCGGTTTCTAGCTAAATTCGCGACATATTTTAATTTGTTATTCCCATATACTTTATGTCTTAACATTTTTTATTTCTTGCCCACACGGCGCGCATGCACTAAAATAAACCTACGACGGTAAAAGGATAAGTTCACCTACTAAACAACTTGTTGAGTAAGAGGGTTGCAAACCCATCAACATTGGATCATGTATCCTTGTTAAACACCTTGTTCACAAGAAGTTGGAATAAGTTTGTGCGCATCTCCCGATGGGTGCGCAACAACGCATATGTTGCACGTTTAACAACTTAGGAACCGAGACATTTGATTCCTTGATATGATACAGTACGCTGCATATCACAACATACACGATTATGATTAAAAAAAAAAAAAAAAAAGGTACTTAGAAATTATTTTCAGTATACTATAATCTTCATATATGACTATGGATTTTTTTTATACTATTCGCGCTTATGTACAACTTTGACCTTTATAACATGTCTTGTACGCAAAGACAGACAGATAAGTACACACCTTACAAGTTGCAATAACATCAATGCGCACTTAGCAAAAGGAGATTTTCATTAATAACCACAAGTTATTACAAAAGGATGTTTACTTTACGAAGTACACATTACCAACTATTACAACGCTCAAGAGATGAGCTACCAACGTGACTCACGGCATTCTTAGCCTTGCTTAGTTTTTTCAACAAGTCGGAGTCTTGTTGAGATACGGTCGCGACACTAACAGGTACCCCGTCCGGCCGGGAAGGTGAGCCGCACCAACTCCGCACAAAATGGCCTTGCCCTTGATACCCTTTTTCTTGGCAAGCCCCGTGGCGTGAGCTTCCAGGACTTGTTTCAGTGGAATTTCCTTCTCCAGAGCAAACGGATTCAATATATCACGAGGTTGAACAAATACAGGTACCGCAGTGTGACTCATGGGGTTTCAAAAATAATCCTTTTAGCCTCCGCGTCTTGGATCGATGCCTAGCCAATGTTAGGCCCTCCATTATTACCCCTATAGGGTAATCTTGGTCGCGCTCTAATTCAGCAATCATAGGCAGCTCTAATACCTTCATTTTCTCCATGGTGCAACGGATCATCATAAGCATTAGCATTGTATCCGGTACCTTTTCAACAGCACCTTTAGCAAATCTGCCTCATGCATCTTCTACGCTGCAGCTCGAGGCGCATTGAACTACCCCGAAGGCATTAATCACTTCGGTGACTCCAAAGTACTAAGGGCAGCAAGACGAATACCATGGGCTATAAGCCACTTGCGCTCAGCTATAGTCGACAAGAGTTGGGGATACAACTCCTCGTCGTATTCGATACTAAGTTTGCGCAATTTGGCCTCTTGCACCTCCAAGGCACTTTCCACAGTAGTGCCGAGATCTCCCAACTGCGTAAGCAACTCTTCCTTACCCTGTTCCGATATTTAAGGGCCCGTTACACGACGCCTTGTATGCTATCGCTTGATGCGCTCCTGGTTTATTTGGGATAGTAATGCCATTTTCTCCCTTGCAAGCTTCCCCGAATAAGCATTTGCCGCCTCTATCTCAGTCCGGGCACTAGCTAAACGAGCCTCCAACGCCGCAATATGCTGGTCTTTTTCCGCGCTTTGGCTACTCTCTCCTGAATATTTAGCCTTTATCTGCGCAACCAACTTCGCTTGATGCCGTAGACGCTCCAAATCTTCAACCGCTTGTCCATTGGCACATCCCTCGAGACCAACGGCTCAAGACTTTGGCTTTTCGGCATCGAAGATTCAGCACGCCTGGAATATCCGGGAGGCGATTCCACACCGCTCAAACCTACATACACAGACAAAAAATCATCAGTTTCCCATATAAACAGTTGGCGCAAAAGTAAAACATAAAAACAAAAACATTAATGATATTACTTACTGTGGACCAGCTACACTAGCAGAGGGGTGAGATGACGCAGCATCGCTGGGGGATGATTCAACAGTGAAGACCACAAGGCGTTTTTTCCTCGATGAGCTAGCGTCACCCTCTCCGAGGGATCTTTTGCGCTTAAGCCCGAATTCTTGTTGTTCTTCTTCTTCTTCCTCCATAGGCTGCGCCACTGCTACAGGTGGTGGCTGGGCCACGGGGGATGGCACTTGGGGGTTTGGCACGCTTTGCAGCGGCGTCGCTTCCACTGCGACCGACGAGCTGGTCCCTGTCTCCCCTATATGCATTTCGAGTGCGCCCGCCAAGTAGCCTCCAAGATCGGATCTTCTCCCTCCTTCAAGGTGGCGTATCCCTACATTAACCTGAACCAGCTTCGCTAGTTGCACAACCGTAAACAGATCCATCTCTGCAAAGAAGACAACAAGTACATAGGTTACATAATGTGCAAAAGGAAAAGAAAACTCTTACGTTAATTAAGAAAGGGGATGCGAAAGGATGAGCACCCACCCTGGCCATTAGCGCCTAGGAAGATAGGCATCTCATCTGGCATTCCAAAGTAATTACGGCTAATGCCCATATGCACCAGAAATTCCTCGGGATAGGAACTGATAGGGATGCGGTTGGCGTTTATCGTTCGCATCCTCTACGACATATGATCCAGGCAGGGCGCCATCCTTCGGCAATGTCCCCGGGTATAAAATTCATAACACGGCGGGAAGCACCGTCGTCTACCCGAAAAACGACTCTCTCCGGTTCGAGTGCGTCCGGTTTTTACAGTATAACAGTAGCGCCCAGCGCGTTTCGCAAATGAGACCCACCCGTGCGACCACGTTGTGTGGTAGAACGCACGAAATAAGTGGATAGTTGGGTTAATCGCCAGTAATCGGAAATTAACCTCGAAGTTGGTGATCTTTGCTGCACCGATGCAGTGGAGCTAGGATAGATGTAGATGATAATAATTCAATATGTCGTACAAAAATAGGGATATGGGCACACGTTGATTCGCAAACTCGAAAAACCCTGTGTACACCCCTACTTTCCCTTCGGGGAAATCTGCAATAGATGCCCGCGCACCCGGAACAACCGAATGCAAGTCAAGGGGTATAAAATAATCCGAGGTGAACTCTACAAGTTCATCGCGTCGCTATCCGGATCCTGAACAACATTTGCATCTTCATAATAAGAAATAAGAGATAAACAGGTAATACAGCTCCAGAAATATCAAATTATTTGTGACCGTTAATTTGGCGTGTTCTTGCTAGTTAACTTCTATTGAATAATCGATGTTTTAATTTTCGTTTAGTGGTCCATCTCTGCTATTTAAAGCTTCTTTAGTAAATTCTTAAGCCTTACTAATGAAAGTTACAAAGTGATAAAATAAGCTTATACTTATAGTGATCGTGTATGACCCCCCCGACACTCACACGGGTCGGGCGCGGACAAAGATACGTAACCCGGCAAAGGTCACTCAAGCATGGTCTATTTACGCGCGGCGTGAGCACGGCGGAAAGGACCAACCCGCGAGTAAGAGATACACCCGAGGGAGACCACAACCGCGCCCCACATAAAGGGTAAGGAATCTTGCCTAGGATGAAGATGCTGCAACATGCAGTACCCAAACAGAGAAAGCGGGATAAACTCCCGCCCAGAAACATCGCTGTCATAGCAAAGATACAAGCCCTGAGTTGACTTACGTCACTCCCCACTTGCAAACTGTCGCTCTCATGACCCGTGACCATGAGAACATGACATAAAGGTCAACCATATAAATAGGGGCTTTGCCACTATTCAAACGGTAACACACATCCACTCTCTCTCCCTAAAACTAACTTTATCTCTCTAAAACTCTTACTTACTCTCACACCGGAGGTTGACCGCGGAACCCGTTCAGGTGAGGCTAACGGTGTTTACTTTCTTAGCAGTTTTAAGCCAAGACGAATACTTAATACAAGATCTATTCCCCGAGAAGTTAGCCTACACTAATCTTCGCAAGGGAGCGCCCAGAATTGTATTAACATACAGCTTAAGCTAACCGAGGCTTTCGATATTTTATAATTGTGTCCCATGCAAATATATAAAGCAAACGATAGCGAACCATGAGTGACTTCATCAACTTATCCCCATCACATCAATAAGAAAGCCTATTTATTTGCTTCTTAACCAAGTTTTCCTTTCACTTATTGTATGTATAAATCCCATGCACCACTTCATCATCTAATCACACTCACAAAAATCATTACACTCAATTACTCACAAGATGGCAGATTGGGGGCCGATTTTGGTGGCAGTATTGCTATTTGCATTGTTATCGCCAGGGATGTTGTTTCAGATGCCAGGACGCCGTGGTTGTGTTGATTTTTGCAGTTTTCAGACAAGTGGTGTCTCCATTTTGGTTCATACAGTGTTTTATTTTGCGATTATATGTCTATTCACCTTTGCCATCCAAGTGCATGTTTGGATTGTCTAAACATATCATCTTCTGCCTAACTTACTTTGTTTATAGATACTAATACTTGGATGTTATGATTTCAAGATGTTGCTTATATCTTGAAACTTGAAAGAAATGTAATGTATACTTATTTATGTAAATGATCGAACTTTTCATATCTTGAAATAAATGTAGTGTTTCATCTTGTAGGTTTTGGCTTTAATATGTTTCATATTTTATAACGAAATTGAGAAATGTTTTATTGAAGACAATATGAAAAGATAACTATGATGTTCACACGATACATGTTCAATGAATATGAGAATTTCAACGACACATGATACATCACAAGCTATCTAGTGAACAAAGCCTTAATAAGAAAAATTACTACTCTCCGTCCCAAAATAATCTTTCTAAAACAAAAAATACACTATAAGAAAAGTTGTGTCGTCTATTTTTGTGTATCCATCACGTAGTCATGAACTAACGAGTTACCGATCAAATTAGTTGCTGATAAACAAATCTCTCTATACTTTAATATGCAGCTAGATGATGGGGTCTTCATCTGTGAGTGGTCAAAGTCGAATGCTAGAGATTTAATTCGCGTTCTCAAATGTTTAATTTTCAAGAAGCTTATTATAATGGTCTTGTCCTTTATTTTGGAGCCTTGACCATCTCTGTTCAATGAAAGAGTTTGTATTCACCATGATGTGTGACAAATGTGTGAGTATATTGAGGATATGTATGCGTGTAGAGAAATATGCAAGTGATAAACAAAGATAGAAATATTGGAGGGAAAAGTAACTAACTTCTAACTGTTATTGATATTTTGAAATGTCATTTACAAGATCATATATATACATGATGAACAGGTATGATTTGTGATGGTTCACAAGAACCAACAGTCACACCTTTTCATCAATAACTGTAATTAACTTCTAACTATATTAACTGTCATCTAATGGGTTTGGGCCAAAGCCCAGCAAACCTGTACCCTTTGCAGGCCTTGAAATCGTTTACATACATGGCTTGCAAAGCCTTAACATTATTCTAAGTACATGAAAATATTAATGCTAAACTTGTTTATACTATAGAATCTTAAATCTTCCAACATGTTCCCCCTTAATATCATAGACTTTAACAAGGGTATGTCTTCTTTTTCTTTAGGTTATGATGCCTTAGTCATTACTTGAGTTGCTGCTTATCTCTTCTTTGACTGCTTGGGCTTTTATGGTACTGGGTTGTCGAAGCTCTTGTTGGTTGTAGACATTGTCTTTCTTTTCATTTTCTTCTTTCTATGTTGTCTTGACTAGTAGATGCTGTCACTTGATCATACCGATCACCATAGTGACTTAGAAGGCAATTTGATCCTTTGCCTTGAACCACATAAGTTGTGGCCTTGTTTGGGACAGATTCTTATTCCAACTTGTGTACCCTTGCAGTATTGTAATAGCTTTTGAAAACATCCAAGTATTTGTTGTAGCATTCCTTCAATTCTTCACCATTAGCATGTGACAATCCCAATATTTCTCCTATTTGACCAAAGTTTCTTGAAAAGTAGACTCGTAGATATCCTCCCAGACATTCAACAGCTTTGTAAAGATCCATTAGGTGTATTGTCAGGGCCGTCCCATCGTTTTTGGGGGCCCTGTGCTATAATTACGATGTATGTCTTTAACACGAAATAATTATGCATATATATGCATAATTTGTTTTACTCGTCTTAACAACCGGAAAAAAGCAAAATTACATAAAAGCAAAACTACAAGAAATCAAAATAGTATTGAACCACTTTTTAGATCCCTTCTACAATACAATTTTTTTAGGTACGGTGGAGGGGCAACCGGGAAAGCCCCAATCTACAGTACATAAAACATCATGTTATTTCAATTATGTATATAGACCTTTCGTAAGAATTTTCTTAAGTTGGGTTGAAACTGTCAATTTTGAAAACCTGGTACACTAGGTTGAAATAAGAACTAAAATATATGATAAAAGTGGAAACTATTCAAAGTATAGGGTGTAAAGTAGAGATGACTTAAACTTTATCATCTTCTTCACCTGCTCTGTTCGACCACATCCCCTGTTTATGCATAATTCGCAATGTCACTAAAACCAATCGATTTTATTTTTACATCTTGTTTAAATCAAATTATCTCATGATTTATAACTCATTTAGGTAAGTTTTATGTTAAAACTTGCAGTAAATGAGCACGTACGCCTATAACCATGGGGCCTCTGCGAAATCGGAGGCCCTGTGCCGTTGAGCACATTGCACATGCTCAAATCTGGCCCTGTGTATTGTGACTCCTTTTATCGTAGTCGGGGGCCGGCCACGGCTATAAGGCGCGACGCCCGGGCATCGTATAGACAGGGGGCATCAAATTCTTTGTGTTTTGAATAGGTTTTATGTGAGAAATATGTTGATGTGATGATAAAACGAACCAGAGAAAGAAAGATGAAGAAGACTTTTTGGTCCTGTGAAAAGTTGAGTTAAATACTCTTTTGTCAGTTACAAACATAGGGAGTTGGGTACATATACATTGGGAAAATGAAAATTAAAAGTATATAGTTTTTTATACTACTGTAGGTCTTACTACATTTTAATATCCATTTTAATAACCATCAGTGAATTGTTAATGGATCAATTAATATCACAAAACCCTTTGTTGTTGTTTATTCTAGAATTAAATTGATTGATCACTAAAATTGGTTTCGGGTAATCTTTAAATTTATAGATTAAGAATGGGCTTTAAAAAATTTAAGATACAGTTAAATCAAAATAACAAAAAAACAAAAAACTATTGAGGTGTCTTGGATCGACCTTTTAAAAAAGTTCGACCTTGTGCAGGCGCAAAACTTTTTGTTTGTTTTTTTTGAGACATAAACCCTATCTATATCACTTTTATTATTTTTTACAAAAGCACAAAAAACAAACGATTTCTTTTCTTGCAGATGAATATACTTTAAATATAACTTTTCTTCTGCAGATAAAGAAATAAAACACCTAAATAACAAACGACACCTAAGTGCCTTTTTATTCTTATTTTTATGTAAGTCTTAACATTACTCGTAATATATTATGCAATTTTCTTCTGTTAATTCTTACTTTAATGAAATCGTTAACTTCGACTATTGTGTTTATATACAATATGCGAGTCTTGTTTTTAAGATAAACCAAAGATATATAGCGATGTTTGTTTATAACATTTTGTAGGGTAATTTTTTTAACGAAAACTTTTTACACACTTATATCACATATCTCATATATTATTTGGAAATGTCTCCAACGAAACTTGAACATGCAACCCTTTTAGTTGATGGCTATTCACATACCATTAAACCAAAATCTTTGATTGTAGGGGCATTTTTAATCATCTCGCCCACGGCATAAAATATCTCAGGACCGGCCCTGGTAGCTGGTATTGGACCACGCAGAGGTCCTCTCAAATATTCTTCATAGAACCACTTTAGTATCTTAACAAATCTTTTCCTAAAGAACTCCCACTTTTGACCAACTAACTTATCATGACTGATTCGATTCAAGAAAGCAATATACTCATGTTAAGTGGTAACCTTTGTTGAGTAAATTACTCCCTTAATTTCAATTTTTTCATTGTCATAACTCGAAGGGTTAACAGTTTTGTTACTTTGCATCCAATGATTCAAAATAGTTTTCTAGAAATTCATTGTGTTTGGTTCTTAAACTATCTTCATTAAAACTGTGATCTTTGGATCTCTAAACATGTAGGATAGTGTGCATGTGTTGTCCTCATAGAGGACTTCAACTACTTGTTTTTCTAGTAATTCTATTGATAGGATGTTTAGGGTGACTTCAGGGGCATAAAGGACCCCTGGAATGAGGTATTTCCCATTACCATTACTAACTATGACTTCATATATTCCATAAGTAAATAACAACTTCTTTTGTTCTTCTATTTTACCAACACCAAAAGCCTCTTTGATTTTGCAGAACAAATTCAATTTTGAACATACATGCATGTTTAATTCATTACTGATGTACCGAATGTCATCCCAATGGCCTTGTTGGTCTATTGGATAGCTAAGCTTTTGTCAATTGGTGGTATAGTAGGTTAACTCATAATAAAGCTGTGCTCGGTAGAGAGTGTTGAATAAGCTGGAGAGTCTTAGATTTTTTTTTTTTTGAGCTTTAAAGATGGCGAGAAAAAGATGACATGGATGAATTGGAAAAACACTCTGTCTTGTTTTACAGTATGATTTTGGTGGCCTTGGAATTGGAGGTATTAAAGCCAAAAACAATAGCCTCCTTGGTAAGTGGAGATGGAGATTTTGTTGGATTTATATAACATGACTAATCATAAATATAAACAATAAACATCAAAGTAAATGCGGAAGCGTATAGGAACATATAATGAATAATTAATTAACTAAAGAATAAAATATGCGTACCTTACTTGATTCTAGCCGAACAAGAATCAATTCCACAAACTAGCAATTAGGATGAACCCTAATTAGGGTTTATAGGATTATAAGAATTACCCCTTACCGTTTTGTAATTCAATCCAAGATACAATCAATAGTGTGATTGTACCACGTTCTTGTACACACGTACTATAACAAATTAAAGTAATGCTAGTTTTAATTAAACAAAATAACTTTGTTTTGGAAAAGATGTGGATCGACACCCATTAGGGTTGTACGATCGGATTATGCAAAAACACACACAAAACTATTTAGGTTTTAGCATAATGAGTACAAGAGATAAATTACAAACACCCTTGGTTTTGTATTTATACCCAAACTAACTTGGTGAACAAGTTTGAGTTGTAGAGGGATTGGGTTTCCTTTTCTTGTGGCCGATCGGTTCTAACCATCCCACAAGGATTCCGGAACCTTCCCAATATTTACAACATAGTCCTTTTCCAAATACATTTAACGACCGTTAGTCCATTACAACTAATTACTTAACGTCCGTTATGTTATTCCATTTAATTAATAAATAAATACAACATTTATATTTAATTATTAACTTTAATTCTCATACGCAAAGTGTGCAATCCCGTGGTCTCAAGTTCGATCCTAACACACGTCTATTAATTTATTGTCCATAAAACCAACAGCTCCCACTTGGACATATCTTAATAGAGTGATCACATCGGTTAGCGTCTAGCAACACTTCGATGCCTCTAGTACAACTCGAGTAAGGCTCCTGGAAAACCTTTTAATGATTTCTCATTATTATTATCCTTTTGTTTCTAATACCATGTAAAATAAAGATATGGAATTAAGTCATTCTTTATTCAACTATTCTGTTTCTCGTTATTAGTGATTGAGTAAGATTACCAAGTCTTCTGAACATATTTAGGGGAGATCATTGGGTGTGGCCACGCAAACATCTTGTCAACCCTACGAGGGGCCCAGCAGTATTAAACTCCAAATAAATTTGAAGGAACAAATTCTATCTTGACTACGAGAATAACCCACGAACTTTGCAACACTTCAGAAAACAACCCTTATGACTACCGCCACGATTATAGCGTTAAGTTGCTCCACAAAGTGCACTACATTCATGACACTTATCTGGTATCTCAAGTCTGAGGATAAACTATTCATAATTTACTTATAACAATATCCACAAAGTAAATTATGTAGTTGGGATAAGTCCTATATTCAATTCATTGAATATAATCTGAAATTGGTATGCTTTCTCATCAATATACTTTCAAGTATATTCTACCATATCTCTCAGATTTGTCTTAATTTAATGATACTCCCATATCATTAATTGACAACGGACGATTTAGAATAAATAAATTTATTCACGGATTAAACATGCAAATATAGGATACAATATATTATAAAATCAAACATACCAAGTATTTGATTTATTATAACAATTGTTTAACATCCCTTATCCAAATACCAAATAGATCAATGCATGAAAATTCCAGATTGATGAATTATGCCTCAAGTAATGACAATCATACTTGTTGACAAGGCATAAATCAACCAACTTGATCTATCATAATTTTGAGAATACTTATTTCAAGAATTCAATTAATGAAGTCCTTGTATGTGTGCATTCACCAATCCACATAATAATTCATAAAGTGTGTGACATCCTCTATCACCAATTTATGACAATTTAAACTTTCAAACATTTTAAAGTTTAAAGTATTCTTATTCTTTTAATGTATAATGCAACTGTGCTCTTAGTAGCACAACTAGTTCATATGGCCATTAACAAGGATGAAATCCTACCATGACTAGTATTGAGTGTCATCTCAATTAAACCAGCATCATTGTATGCAAACAACAATATGCTCATTAAAACTCCGTAAACTTTAATATCTTATTGTGTAATGTTTGATGTCTTCCAAACCTTCAAGTTCGAAGCTGATGACAATTTGCACAACAATTGACATATTGTTCATCCATAGAATCTAGGAGCAATTCCAGGCTGAGGATGTAATTCTATTAGAATATTCATTACACAAGTTATCTAATAACTTTTAGTTAGATATCAATGTTGTCAAATCATTTATCATTCAAGAATGATACAACAATTTGAATACACTACATGATGTACATGATGAATTTACAGGTCAAACTTAGAATTCATTCACGTTATATTTTGTCAAAAGATATTTATCAATTTCCCAAATGATATATCATGTTTTATTAGAATCATTTATTTTGCTGCACATGTTTATTAACAATAAACATATATTCCAAGGTTGTATGTTTTAATTCTTAAATCTTTCAAGTGAAGTTTCATTCCAATCTAAGACTTAACATTTAGCTTACAAGGAATGCTACTTCCTATATGTTATACAACATATAAGATTTAAAACTTTAACATAATACTCCCACTAGCTTTCAGGAATACTTAAAATTTATCTTATTTCAATTATAAATCAAAATTAAGATTTAATAATTAAACATAAGAATAATTTCATAGATGCATGCATTTATCCATTCATGAATTATTGCACTTCGTACACTTCCAAAGATTATATATGAACTCAAAAAACCTTTCGATTACTTACCGTCCTCACTCAAGTAATTTATCAAGAAAGAGTTTTGATATTCCATTGTCATATTTCATATTAATGAAATCCAGTATGACAATTATCATCTTTATATATTTAATGTGTCTTGAAAAGAATATTCAATCATAATTAATTGCTTAAGTATGATTAATAATCTTGTCATAAGACATACATTAAATATGTGTACAATATTGTCCATATGATTTCTACACAGAAATTCAAACTACTAGGGTTTTTCATCTCTTTGAAGAAACTCATTTCCATTCTCTAGTCTAACTATTAAGATAAACCAAATTTCCAAAATTGATTATCTTTATGGACAACATCTTTAACATTCATAGTATGAGTAATTTACCCAATTCAATATTTGGTAATCCATCATAATGATTATCAGGTTTACTATAATCCTGTAACTCATATTTCTCAAAGATATAAGTCAAATATCTTAGTTATCCTTGCAGATCTATGAATGAAAATTCCATCATCATGAGGTCTATTATTTACATGTCTAGCCTCATCATGATATTTACTAGTGTGTTTTAGAAGATTATGTATCTTGTAATTTTATCTTTCAAAAAACTCCCACTTGCTTTTTGTAATATATAGACTATCTATATATACTTAGCAGTTAGAGCAAAACTACATTGTTCTCCTTTTGGGATATTACAAATACACATTGACAATTCCTGACTTTAGTTTGTTAATAACCTATTCATAAGTAGTTTAACAAATTCAGAATCTTCAATTTAAAAACTTAATGTGATTCATCACATTCCATAATAAAATGGTGTTTTAACAATCTTCTAGGTTGGAGTCATATTGAGTATATTCAATCCATACTCAATTTCTAACCTTGTTATTTTTTAAGAAAGAAGTTATGGTTATCTTGAATCAAACAAATCAAATATACTTTGATTCTTCTAACTGAACATACCATCAACTTGTGGTATTCATTAGAGTTTAATATTGTAAGACAATCCAACAATATATAAGATAAACATATTCCTTTTGGCTTATCTATTTACCAACTAAGTCAACTTAATGGTATAATAGACTTTTCAAGCCAATTGCATGCTTTATAACACAAGTACTTATTAACCAAGTCACTTCATATCCATGTCTCATCAAGAAAACATAAACAGTTATAATCCCATTATACGTTGTAAATCATTGATCAACTCAATGACTTCTTGTATATGTCTTAATTAAAAAACATAACAAGTTAACGTCTTACTTTATTATAAGTCTTAAAAGACTTTATGTTTATGTCTTTACAATGAATCATAAACATGTTTAACTAAAGTAATTATGAACACAACTCTTGGTTTCAATAGCAGTTTCAAGTTAATTTATTTACTTCACAATAATGTAGGACTACATTATTTATTCATTTATTTATGTCATTCCAAAATTCATAAATATACAAATTAAAGTAGTATTAGATTACTTCATTTATGTCATTCTACTAATACATAAAAATCTAATTTGAAGTAGTCTTATATATCATTTTGACACATGTTCTAAATACTTGTCTAATTAAGAAACGGCAAATATGTCCATGCAAGGTCTGACTTCACATAGAGATTTACTTTGTTGTTGTAATCTCGCCAAGTTCTCACATGACGTAAATTGCAACACCAAGTGTTTCTTGAATTAGATATGTACAAGTTATATTAGAACGTTAATCTCTTACCTTGCAGTCAAGAGAATCCATTAAATCATATACCTATATGTTGTACCTTGCACACAATATAGATTTCTCCCACTTGTGCATGGAACAACATCATGTAGCAGATAAACAACACGACATATGTTTGTTTATGTGACTAATATGATTGTGTCATTGATATTAGCATAACTAGTAGATGTAGAACCACTTCATTGTCTAATAAGGAAACGTACATGACTATCCTTGAAAACATAAGTGTCTACCAGTGGAAAGTAATTATCTTAAGACATTCTAGAGATAATATGGGTTACTACGAAGATGACAAAGCTTGTAACTCCCACTGAATTAGAGATCATTACATTAATTCCGTATTCAGTAATAAGAACAATATACTCCCACTGAATTTGACAACATTGTAAGTATTGCATTAACCAGTGAAAGTAAATAGCGTTCTATTTACTTCCCTACACCTTTGAGAAAGTCCATACATAACAATTACTTATGTACTTAAAAGAATGTATTCTACTATGTAGATGATGAATTTATCCATCAATGCTATTAACTTGAAAAATTGGGCATGCAATTTCTTTCTTAATAGTTCTACTATTCCAACAAATGTAAGTAGTACTTTTAAATGGTCAAAACAAAACAACTAGATAAAATATGCTAGTTTGTCTTTTACCAATTATACAGTAATTAGTCTAGCTTCTAATTTAATAACTCATAACATATGCAATTTTCTTAACTATTAAAATATGCTTACGAGTTATGTATTTAGAATTTAGACAATTCTAATTTGTCCTATCATACCTTTCTCATTCATGAAAAGGAATAGGATTGAATCTCACTCTTTCTTATGAAAAGAGGACTAGGTTTATTCTTTTAGTAAGGTTGACTCTACCAAAAACCCTTACAGGTGTAGATCAATTTACCAATACAGGAATAACCTTCGTTTACGGTTTAATGTTGCATTAATACATTTAAAGAATTAGCAAAATTCAATTTTAGTATTTTCAATAATTAAACTTTTCAAGAAAATAAAATACCCAAGGTAATATTCATATAACCATAGAATTTTCTCGAAAACTAGGATCCAAATTATCGTAGTTCCATTACATCAGTTGATCTGCTAGTAACGAAAGCACATAATAGGGTAATCTGTCGAACAATAATTGGCAAACAATTTCCAATTCCTAGATCATTATGGGATTTATATTTTCCAACGCTATTGCAAATATAAACATGTTTCATCCCATCTTATGCCTTGAGTCCAAGTCTCACTTCCTACTCAACTTAAGTGTCTAACTTAAAGAACTGCAAATATGTCCATGTAAGGTCTCACTTTACATAGAGATTTACCTCTCCATCACAATCTAGCCAAGTACTCTCATGACATAAATTGCAACTTCAAGTGTTCCTTTTAATTAGATGGCATATAACTTAATTTAAAAGGGTACTAGTTTTGATTTTATGTGGTCAAATCAAATATGTATAAAGATGTCATGCATTCATCTTGTAGCATAAATTTAATAAAAAACATTTTTATTACCAATTCATAAAGATCAAATTATCAAAGTTTTGATTGAGGTATTGGGTTCACCAATCAAGGAATTTAGTGATAATTATCGTCCATTATACCGTACTTTTGCATAAGTGTAAACACCTAGTGTTTCGGGTAATTACCACCGAAGTGACGCATGGAATTAAAACTAATTCGCCCTTAAGATGAGTTTGCACATTTTATGGCTTACTAAGTAGCTCCATTCGAACATACAGGGGAGGACGGCGCAAAGCATAACCTTAGACATCCTTTCAGGTGATGCGCACTTCTTTATTATCCCCTTTATAGTTCATTCTAGTGGGTGAGCCGTTCAGACCATTTGTACCAAAGTCACCAATCAATTAAACTATTGAAAACTTAACTCTTCCAAAACAAATCAAATTTTCGCCATTGTTTAGTCCGTATTATTTTTCTATTCAGAATTACCCTTTGCTTAAAACTGTCTAACATAATAAACAAACAAGTAACAAATAAAAAATAAACAACTAAAAAATAATGCGCACATAATAAACAATTTATACGTGTAAACAAGTAGCCACATGCAACTTATTCGATAAAACCCTATTAATAATCAATATCTAGGTTAAATTAATGTATATATTAATTAGGGCTTTCACTCTCCCAATTGAAAGTGAGCCACATACATCGACGAATCGATTGCGTAAACCCATAATTAATGATATACCAAATTGCACATAATTGATTCATTAATGTATATAATTGGAGTTTTCCATTCATGTCTAACTCGGAAAAACCCTAAAAACCTCTCTCTATGTGGGCGATTTCCGGCCACCCTTCTCTACCCTAAAAAATTTCGTTTTTTTTTAGGGTTTATAGCCGACTTTAATTAAATCTCTTTGGGGTTTTGTTTGGTCGACTCTGTTAGGGATTGGATCTGCGCTTCTATTGATTATGAAGGACGGTTAGCTCTTGGTGTTGTGCTGCATCAAACCCTAACGATTAGTTAGGGTTTTATCTATATCTCTGGTCGTGCATGCTGCTGTTTTGTAATTGTTTTCTGATTTGTTGTGATTTTTGTGTTCGTGGGTTAAGGAGAGATGGAAAAAGGATTCTTAAATCGTGTATCTGGTGATCAGGATGGTAACGCTGATCAAGCCAGGAATAAGGACTCGTTGTTGCATGATTCAGCCATTAAGGCGAAGAATAATAATAGTTTGGTTGACAATAATTTGGGTGTGGAGCAGATTGCGCAGTCTACTGGTACTATTGGTGGTATGGATTCTGATTGTTTTGCTGCGTCCGACAAAGGTACACCTCTTGTTGGTACTGATGGACAAGTGGAGCCGGTTTCACTTGATGAGATACCTGCTTCTGATTCGGCCTCTAAACAGCCTAATGTGGAGCAGTTGATTGCTAATGCGCATTAGAAATTTGATGCAGCAATGAATAAAATTGACAGTGATATTGCTAAGATGGCTTCATCTTCTGATGTGAACAACTCGAGTGGTATTAATGGTACTAAAGTTTATTCTGCAAATACCCCTCTGTCGAGTTTTGATGTGGCTATGCAATCCCAAAGGTATGGTACTAATCATAGTGTTAATTCTGATCTTAATGCTTCGATGGATGGTAAGAATGCTTCTACTTCTGGTCTTAATGTGAGTGATAGTATACACAATGAGGTGAGGTCGTTTGCAAATGTGTTAAACTCGGAACGTGTATCTAGGAAAGTTAACTTCCGTTCATTGGTGAATGAGAATCGAATTGATAATCATGATACAGTTCTTCCTAAGGCTGCTATGGAGGGTGTGTTTAACCGCTATGATAATACTCTTGTTGGCTTCTTTGTCGGCAAGAATATTGCATTTCAGTTGGTCAAGAATTATGTCACCAATACATGGGGTAAGTTTGGTTTAAAGAAACTTATGAAGAATGATGATGGTGTATTTCTCTTTAAATTTGATTCTAAAGAGGGTGTTGAGAATGTTCTTCAACGAGGACCTTGGATAATTCGTAATTCTCCTATCATTCTCACTAAATGGACTCTTGACGTGCTATTGTCCAAAAGTGAGGTTACCAAAGTGCCTGTGTGGATTAAATTGCATAATGTGCCATTACTTGCATATTCGAAAGACGGGTTGAGCCTTATTGCTACTCAGGTGGGTAAGCCGATCATGTTAGATGCAATCACTAGCTCCATGTGCGTTGACTCATGGGGTCGTATTAGTTTTGCTCGTGCTTTTGTTGAGTTATCATCGGAAGCTGATATTAAACATGTGGTAACTATGGCTATCCCTAAGAAGGATGATAGTGGTTTTACGACGGCTAGTATCAAGGTTGAATATGAATGGAAACCTACACATTGCATGGAATGTAAGGTGTTTGGGCATGATAATGCTTGTTGTCCTAAGTCTCCTAAGGAGCATCTTGCTGATGCTCACATCTCGACCTTGGATGTGAATGATGATGGTTTTAAGGTGGTGCAGAATCGGAAAGCCAAACCCCAAGGTCCGAAGTTGTCTAGCGGTATTAATATGGGTAAGGGTCCTAAATTTGCTCCTAGGAAGCAGGTTTATATCCCAAAGAAGAAGACGTCGGACGTTGTTATCTGTTAATGCTACGGTACTCACTACTACTTCTAACTCTTTTGGGACACTTAAGGTGCCTCGAGGACACGGGCATTCAAAGTCCCGTGGTTGATTCTAATACTTGAGGAGGCGATGATTGGGGATTCTACTGGTTGTTCTAAGGAAGCAAATGTGGATAAGGGTCGTACAATGGAGGTTAATGAGGATGTGTTAAATAAGATTGGTTCTACATCACATGTTCCGCTTGTGAGTGATTCAATGGGAACAATGGATGTTGGTTCTACTCCCATAGTTGAGAAAATTGGTAAGCTTGAAAAACTACTTATTGCTTTGGGAAAGCTACTCTTTTGGATGATGATGGTCAACCTATTCCGTCTACCTCTTCTACTAAGAGAGCTAACCCTTTTTCTAAAGTGGGAGAGATTGAGGTGTCTGATTCTGAAGATGAGGTTGTTGCTAACCCATTTGATGAGTCTGCTAATATATTTGGTGGTGGCCAAGGGTATGATGATGAGTATGATGAATATGACTTCGATGACTATGCGAAACAGGTTCGTGATCTTCCGGGGAATTTGGATACCTTTAATGCCATGTATGGCACAAAGTTTCAAGGTCCTAGGAAGTAATTTTATTTTGTTGTGTCATATGTTATCATTTGAGTAGTGGTTTGTTTTCTTGTTTAGAGAATTGGAAGTGTCTTGTTACGTAAGCTTTATGCCTATGTAACGGGCTGAGATATGGGACTTCACTCATATCCATTGTACTTAAACGTTTATTTGGTTAATATATTTACCAGGGTGCAGGATTACTCCCCTTTACCCAAAAATAATTGGAGTTTTCCCCAATTCAAGATTTATCATAAATATACATGTGTATAAAACTTAACAATTAATTTTCGCATAACCAATCTTAACAATTAAATATTCAAGCAACCATCCATGACGAACATGCATGTATCATCATGGATATAACATAACAATTATTCACGTTGTCACAAGATCGCATACAATTCCATGTCACATAACACTTTATTCATGAATTTATCACGTAACAAATATATTAAATCTAGGTTTCGATATAGATAACATAACAATTAATATAAACCCTAAATAAATTTAAGGAAATCGACTAAAAAAAAATTTTAGGGTTTCCACCCATAAAAAAAAATTTCGATCCATAATAGATTTTTAAAACCAAATTAGGGCAAAAGCACTAACCCTAAAATTAGGGTTTACATAATTATAACCAAAACCATAGAATAATCATATCTAACAACATACAATATTTGTTATTTACGCGTTTAGTAATTAATTACTCATTAAAACCAATGACTCGTGATGCCACTGTTGGATTTATATAACATGACTAATCATAAATATAAACAATAAACATCAAAGTAAATGCGGAAGCGTATAGGAACATATAATGAATAATTAATTAACTAAAGAATAAAATATGCGTACCTTACTTGATTCTAGCCGAACAAGAATCAATTCCACAAACTAGCAATTAGGATGAACCCTAATTAGGGTTTATAGGATTATAAGAATTACCCCTTACCGTTTTGTAATTCAATCCAAGATACAATCAATAGTGTGATTGTACCACGTTCTTGTACACACGTACTATAACAAATTAAAGTAATGCTAGTTTTAATTAAACAAAATAACTTTGTTTTGGAAAAGATGTGGATCGACACCCATTAGGGTTGTACGATCGGATTATGCAAAAAACACACACAAAACTATTTAGGTTTTAGCATAATGAGTACAAGAGATAAATTACAAACACCCTTGGTTTTGTATTTATACCCAAACTAACTTGGTGAACAAGTTTGAGTTGTAGAGGGATTGGGTTTCCTTTTCTTGTGGCCGATCGGTTCTAACCATCCCACAAGGATTCCGGAACCTTCCCAATATTTACAACATAGTCCTTTTCCAAATACATTTAACGACCGTTAGTCCATTACAACTAATTACTTAACGTCCGTTATGTTATTCCATTTAATTAATAAATAAATACAACATTTATATTTAATTATTAACTTTAATTCTCATACGTAAAGTGTGCAATCCCGTGATCTCAAGTTCGATCCTAACACACGTCTATTAATTTATTGTCCATAAAACCAACAGATTTTGGCATGAAGATAATGCTTTTTGGTGTCGCGTCATCAAAGCTATATACGGGCTTGATGGTAGGGTTCCATCATCGACAGCTAATAAAGGGGTTTGGAACGATATCAGGCGTCTTGGGTGGACTTGGGATTTCATTTTCTAACTCTTTTATAAGAGATGTGGGTAGTGGAATAAACATATCCTTTTGGAAAGATAGATGGCTTGGGTTAGACGAATGTCTAATGAATCGTTTTCCTCGTCTTTATGCTCTTTGACATTAATTAATGATTGCAAGTCAAGTGATAGATATATTAAGCTCAATGGAGAGTGGAATTGTTGTTGGGATTGGCGAACTCCTTAGAGGACGAGCTATCGACGATTTAAATGCATGCTCTTATATTAGGAATATTTGCCTCACTCCTGAAAAGCCTGATGGTTGGAGATGATTTTTATTTCCTTATGGTGCTTGTGGAAATGGAGAAACAATGTTGTTCATGCCAGTTCTGATGATAAACCACGTAATCAATCCTAATTTTCTTTACTTTGGATTTCTAGTAGCTAGTGTCATTGTCTTCGTATGTCTTGGGATATTTGGATTCAATCTCCCAGTAGCTTTATTCTGTTTTGGGCTAGTGGGATTGGGTATTTAGCTTGGGGTTTTTTTTTTTTTTTCGTTTTAGGTTCTCTCCCCTGAGACCCTCCTTTGATTTTTGTTTTTCTTTGCCCCATTCCTTTTTAGCTAAGGTGTGCTAATAATATTAGCTCTTCCAAAAGAAAAGATTTACAAAGTAGTGGACATTAAATTGTTTACAAACTGTTTATATGTAGAAAAAGTAGTGATAAGAATTTGAAAGCTTGTAACACTCAAATGGGCATAAGATCATGTCAAAAAGTCACATGTGTGACACGTCAAGCCACTTCCATATTTCTCTTTTTTCAATTCCGTCATCACACGCACATTAAAATACTCATTTACTAGTCACTCAAGCCAAAACATTACTTTTGGGTCATTTTGTTTTCTTTTTTAATTTAGGGTTTAGTCCGTACAATAGCAACGTACTTTCAGCTTTGTTCTATTTTATCCCACTTAATGTAACGTACTTTCAGGTTTTGTGCTACTTTAGTACGTGCAAGTTTGATTTACCGGATAATGAACGAAAACAACCTACTTTGTTTGATTTAATTACATGAATGGTCCCTATGATTTGTGGAGTATCACGAATTTAGTCCTACTTTTTTTTCGCTTTTTACGTTTTAATTGATTTTTTATGTTTTCGTCCGACTTTTTCGCTTTTTACTTCTTTTTACGTTTTTTCGTTTTTACTTTTTTTCGCTTTTTCGTTTTCTACGTTTTCGCCCGATTTTTACGTTTTCTTTTTACCTTTTTTTCGTTTTTCTACTTTTTTTTCGTTTTTTACTTCTTTTTCGTTTTTTTTTACGCGTTTTTTACATCTTTTCCGTTTTTTACTTCTTTTTCGTTTTTGCTTTTTTTTGTTTTACATTTTAGTTTGGTTTTTACGTGCCTTTTTACATTTTTACGCTTTTTCGTTTTTACGTTTTAAATTTTTTTCACGTGTTAGTTTTTTCATTTTTTGTTCTTTTACGTTTTCGTCCTAGTTTTTACGCCGCCGCTTTTTTACGTTTTTTCCGTTTTTCTTACGTTTTACGTTTTAGTTTTTTTTTCGTTTTGCTTTTTCTATGTCTTATCCGTTTTTCGTTTTCGTCCGAAGAAAAATGTAAAAAGGGACGAAAACGTAAAAACGTAAGAAAATGTAAAACCCACAAATAAAACGGAAAAAGGAAAAAAAGCGAAAAAAGAAGAAAAACGTAAAAAAAATATTCGAAAACGTAAAAAAACGGACGAAAACGTAAAAAACGGAGGAAATCGTAAAAAAAAGATGAAAACGTAAAAAAAGGGACGAAAACGTAAAAAACGAAGAAAAATGTAAAACCACGACTAAAAACGTAAAAAACGAAGAAAAACGAAAAACAAAGAAAGCGTAAAAAATATTCAAAAACGAAAAAGCGGGGAAAAACGTAAAAAACGGAGGAAATCGTAAAAAAAAAGATGAAAACGTAAAAAAACGGAGAAAAATGACTTTTTATCTGGTAGCCCGTACTTTGAGGTACTAAAGTAGCACAAAACCTGAAGTACGTTGCATTAACTCGACCATTTATGTGCTAAAAAAAACCACGTAGTCATTTAACCGGTAAAACTCATTTTCTTAACCGGTAGCCTGTACTTTGACATACTAAAATGGAACAAAACCTGAAAGTACGTTACATTAAGTGGGACAAAAAAAAGTACACGTACTAAAATGGAACAAAGCTGAAAGTACGTTGCTATTGTACGGACTAAACCCTTTAATTTATTCTCAAATCAACTAATTATTCATTCATTAAAATAAAAATACAAATTACAATACGAAAAAAAACCGTAAACGACTATATATCACGTATATATTTTTGTCAAATTTCTTCTTTTTCCATGTTAATGATGAAGGCATCCTTCTCGACTAACCCCAAGGTGGTAGCGCTGAGAAACTTAATTTCTTCCAACTTCGTCACGTCCTTCGCTTTAGCCACCACGTACATCTCTTAAATGCCCTCTCATTTGAGCCTAAACTCATTTTGTAAAGTCTTCCCAAAATCTTGCAAGTTACTCCTCGTGATGCCCAGCTTGGTCTCCGATTTAGTTTTTTTGTGGGACATGGTTTCTAGGGGGACGTGGTATCAAATTATCTCCAAATAGCTTGGTATATCCGGTGACATCAACAGGATCAACGGGCTCGACCGCATCCCACTTGAGGTGCTTTTTCAAGATTTCCCATGGCTCTTCTTAAGTAAATGCTTTTCTGTCATTCTCGTCACGATATGTAGTCATACAACGGCTTAAAATATCAACTTTGTTTCCTACTTCTACTCAAACGCTTTAAACATTTGTAGATAGAGTTGAACTTTGGCAATTACCGTTCAACGTTGCCCACTTCACTGTCAACATATCCTTGATACGTTTGTGTTGAGGAAATTTCTTGAACTCATTAAGAACCTTGAACCCAAAATGATGGCTCATCTTGGTCATTTCCGACTTGCTTATCATTGTAAACAACAACATAACACTCGGCTAATAACGCTTCCTCTTGGGCGTCCATTGAGTGTTGATCTTTGAGATTCCCTCGGTTGATGTGGTAGTCGTGGTGGTTGTATTTTTTAGTCTTTTGAATTTTCTTTGCATGTTTCTTGTGATGCTTGATCGGTTTTTGGTCATGGTGGTGGTGGTTGCAGCTGTGTTTGTTCCGGTGGATTTTATTGAAGATGTTGAAATTGTTGTTGTTGTCGAAGATGATATTGCTCGGGTGTGTATGGTGGCATAGTATATTGGCTACTAAACGGAACAAATTGAGGTTGGGAAGATATTGAGTTTGCGGATGAAGGTGTAGCGGGATTTGACGAAGATGATGAGTTTGGATGTTGCGACATCCCGAGAAGATTGTTGGAAAAAGGATCATTTGGATGTTGAGACATTTTTGTAATGGAAGTGAAAGATTGGTACGTATGTAAAAATGGTTGTGTAAAAGAGATTTATATAATGTGTGTAAAAATTAAGTGTATTAAGTTTTTTTATTTTTAAACAAACAAATAAGAAAAAGTAGCCGTTGCAACATATGCAACGGTCGGAAATAAAAAGCAAATTTCCTTCATTTGGCGCAAGCCATATTGGTCACTCACGGCTTGGCGCAAGGTGGGTTTGGTGTGGTCGCTTGGGCTTGGCGTTGTGCCAGCTAGGCTTGGCTAGATTGGCATGGGTCTCTCGTGACCACACCCAGGGCTCTTAGTACAAATACATTACTATTTTATTGCTTATAACCGAAATAATAACAAAAATGATTAAAATTCATACGAAGTTGGGTCTTTTTTTTGGGTAAAAGGGCCTTAAAACCCCGGTAAATATATCCAAAAATCAATGAAGTACAATTAACATGAGCGTACACCCCATGTCCTCTGCCCGTTACATAGGCGATATGACTCAACCTAGATAACAAAGCTACCTACATCTGCAAAACGCAGAATGACCACCGCTGCTAACCACAACAAACTACCAAATTACATTTAAATTACAATAAACATTACAATCTAAATGTAAAAAGAACCAGGTTCAAAAGAACCACTTCCATAGTGAGCACCCTGTCTTCAATGTCTTCATTACTTGACCCGCGAGTGACACCAACTTCCAGCTGCAACCGCAGCAAAATACGAAGTTGGGTCAAAAGATGCATACGATGATACGAGGCTTATTTTAATCCATAGAAGTCTCGTTTGTTTAAAGCATTCCAACTCGGTGCTGATTCAAAATAGTCACTTTCAATCATCATCGGTGACAAGTCTCGTTTGTTTAAAGCATTCCAACTCGGTGCTGGTTCATTACGACTATAAGCATGCGTACCTCCCAAAGACATAGCAACCCTCGCCATATAACTAATAGATGGTGCTGATTCACTAAGGCCTCCTACCTCATGACTTAAGTTCCCATCGTGAATATAAGAGCTCCCTTGTCCACGACCAATATCACTGAAAGACGGAGGTGGTATGTATATATTGTGATCACCCTGTATTTTGGCAAAAAAGCAGGAAGAAACAAACATGAACAAATTTGAAATACTTAAAGAAATCTACAAGATAAAGAGAAGAAAGAGACATATGCTGATAACTGGATATATACATACATTGTTTCGATTCACAAAAGTTTGGACAGGTTTATGTAACTCCTTACGCCAATCATACTATATCGCTACCATGTTCAGCCTATATTGATAAACATCAATCTAGATGGAGGTTAATCAGAACATGTAGGTCGACATAAATACACAAAGTTCGGTTAATGTTGATGAGAAGGGGTGTAATCGAGTCAAGCCGAGCTTGAGCTCGTGCTCAACGAGCTTTTATCATCTAGGCTTGAGCTCGGCTCGAGTAAGATTCAAATAAGGCTCGAACTCGGCTCGAAAAACTCGAATTCATATATAAACAACACTAGCCGATAGACAAACTCATCAATAAACTAAAAAAAAACAACCGTGAAGAATACAAAACATCATAACATGTATATAATTATTACGAAGTAAATAGTTTTGGTTATACTAACATTAATATTAGCTCATGAGCTATTTATGTAAATATGTTAAATAATATTATATAAGTGTATAAGACTTACATTGGTTATATCTTCATTATTAGTCATCGAACTGTTTTTCCACTTCAAAGTCGAATTCGAATGGTTCTCAACATCTTCATGAATTTGAAGTGGGTTCCAAACCGTGTCCCACCTTAACTCACATGTCTTAGCCAATTTACCCGGTATAGACTTACTAATTAGTGACCAGTTGGGACCGTGTTTCTGGACGAGATTGTGCAACATCACGTCCTCTACAGGCGTAAATGGCCTATTAATTGATAAAAACCTTGACCTACACAAATTATCCGATTTACCCGGTATAGACTTACTAATTAGTGACCAATTGTGGCCGTGTTTCTCGACGAGATTTTGCAACATCCTGTCCTCCTGAGGTGTAAATGACCAATAAATTGATGACCACCTTAACATACATGACTGATCCGATCTACCCGGTATAGACTTACTGATTAGTGACCAATTTATCGGGCCGTGTTCCCCGACAATATTTTGCAACATCTCGTCCTCTTGAGGACTCCATGGAGCTTCTATCTGATCCATGTCTTTCTTTCAACTATTTTTCACTATATATAAACAGAAATAAAGTAGAAAGAAGAAGCTCAGATGGTATTGATGATATAATAGAATGAAGCGGTTGGTATAACTGAAGAAACACTTAACGAAAGAGGATTGAAGATGGGTAGTTTTAATCACGTAGTACTAAATAAATGTTAAATAGGCAATTAAAAACCTACGTAGTTTGTCTTTGCATGTGTGGGAAATTTTCTCGGTAAATTACATCGAATAAAAAAAGTCACTTCCTCACTTCCGTGTTGTAGCTGCTCAGGTGCAGTAGCAATTTCTCGCTTTTTATTTGAATAAAAAATGTTGCCGGCTGAGTAAATGGGCTCAATAAGATAGACTCATAAGAGCATCTACAATGCATCAAGTCTTTAAGACTTGATGCATTTAATACATTTAATACTTGATACACTTGATAACTAAAGCTTGGATGAAAGACTTGAGGTTCACCAAGTCTTTCAAGAAAAGCTTTTTAAAAAGCTTTTGATTTAATGCATAAAACCTCTTAAAATGACTTTTTGAAATAGTGAAAAGCTTTTGTTCACTTGACTCATTGTGGATGCTCTAATGGACTACATAATTCAAGTGGGCCCAACATAACTTTTATTTAATTATAAATAGAAACGAGTTAGTGCGTCTGGGCCTCGTTTTATAAGTTTGATATTTATTTATTTTTTAATGGGTTTTTGCTGTACGCTAGCAACGTACTTTTAACTTTGTTTGTTTTGTATGTATACTGAAAAAATGATCATAAGCAGGTAGGAGATATGCGTATGCGTTTCTACCGAATGTATATAGGTATACTAAAAAAATGTCAGTGTAAATGAAAATGATAATAGCAGTTACTAGTAAATCTGTTGTAGAAAGAACCTGTATGCTTCTAATTCTGTTTAAAAAAATCTTTGTAGACAATCTTTTTAGTTGTATTGGAACTTCTCCATGGCTGGTGTTTGATAAGCATTCTTAGTCCTTCAGGAGATGTTGACCTAGATGATTTATTAAAAAAAAGTCAAAATTGAATTGATTACGGTCAAAATTAATAAATTTCGTGTAGAAGAGAAAATCCATCACAAAAACATATGTGTCAAAAGTATAATAAAAACAAACTTCAAAAAATCGGAGTAAATATTGTAAACTTCAAACACCTAAATATAAACAACAAAAATTTTATCTTTTACCCATCAAATGACCAACAAAAAAACACTATTTGCGCACCTTAGGAAATCGAAACTTTAATCATGATCGTCTTTTTCAATATCCTTACTAATATGTATTTTTTTGTTAATGATTTTTGTTTGTTTTTTTATAATTTATGATTAATAATTAATTAATAGTTGTAGAGATGTGCACAATAATCAAATGAACTGATAAAGATGCACATTCGTCACACGCACAAAATCAACATCACACAATTTGATAAATCAAAGGTATGTTTTATTTACTTATTTGTTTAATTCATATGTATGCAAAATTTTATTGGAAGCCTACATATTTACCGACCGTTTATTATACGATACTTGATAATGTTCTTTGTGATTTTTAATTTTGTAGCTATTTACATGATATTATGTGAAAAGCCAAATTAAATCATATATATCATTGAACAGATAAACAAGGCATATGATAGCTTACATGGATGTTTGAAAAGGTGTCATGTTTTTGCTGATTTGACAATAAAACCAACAGTTTTAGTTGTTCAATTTGATTTGTTAATCTTTTTTTTATCAGCTACTTTACAGTTTCATTGTTACTCATAATGTACAATTTATAAAACTTATGCCTTTTTCGCACCCTTCATTTAACTGATCATGTATTTTAAATGGTGGAATCGTTTCAATAGATTTAGTTTCCTCAAGGTTTAATTGTGGGTTTTTTAGCTTCTCAATCCATTATCGGTTTATATGCATTTTTTATGTGATTAATGAATGTTGTATATAACATCACACGACTACTTATGTTTGTTTTTACTGTATATGATTCATATCTAATTATGTGATGTTGTAAACATGTTGGAAATGAGAGGAATTATACTTGATGAGATGATGATTATTGCATAAGCATTAGAACTTACAGAAAAGACACTCAGTGATGCCATGACTCTTATATCACTTATTTTTTTCGGTCGATAATAATGCTAATCTCAACAAGTGTCATATGTTTTTAACAATTTATATTACAAGTGTATAACTTAGCTTCATAGTCACTGCAAATCTTTATAACTATCCGTTGTTTGTATTGATAGATACAGAAAATTAATGAATTTAATCCCAGCGAAAGGGCATAGCTGAGTACCTATCTATTATGAGCAACGGACAAATAAACGGACACGAACACTTAAACGGACAAATTTTCCTATGCATGTTCGTTTATTAAGAAAATGAGCTGTTCATGTTCGTTTATGTTCGCTTGTTAGGACACTAAACGAATATAAACGATCGGACATATATGAAAATAGACAAAAAAAAACATAAACTTTATTAAATTATACGACCAGCTTGCAAGAAGGCCCACAAGAAGGTCGGCCCAAGAGGTCCACAACTATTCCGATTTGGCATAAAGATTATGTCGTTGGATAGTTATCTATCTTTATCTAATTGTTAGGAATGTTTATTGGAATGTCATTGTTTACAAGTTAGGGTTGTTTGGGTATTTATACCCCATTATTTATCAATGAAACTTATGAACCGATAATTAAATCTCTCTTATTCTTCTTCTTCAACTCTTAAGGAGCTAGCACCCGCTAAAAGTGGTGCCCTGTCTCGATACTATCCGTAAGGGACGTATCAACTGGTGCTTTCATTGTCATGGACGCGGAGGAAATTCAGTTGCTGCTTAAAGAGCAGGCAACGGCTAATCAACAGCAGGCCGACGCCCTGCAAGCTCAGCTTGGGGCATTACAGTTAGAGTTACAGGCTACAAAGAGTTTGATCCAAAACCGTCAGGGGGGAGGTGGTGACGCAGGGTCAATGTTGCCGCGTTCAATGCGGTTGGATGCCCCTAAATTCACAGGCGCCGATCCAGAAAGTTGGATTTTTTCTATCAATGAGTATTTTTCTTTGCTAAATACTCCGGTTGATCAACGGTTACGGATTGTGGGATTCAACCTCGAAGGTGAAGCTGCGGAATGGTTTCGTTGGATGACGCGGAATGGGTTGATAACCAACTGGGATGGGTTTGTAGAAAGTGTCAAGAATCGATTCGGACCTTCGAAGTATGAGGATCCGCTGAGGGCTTTATCAAAATTGTTACAAACAGGTACAATCACTCAATACCAAAGTTAGTTTGAAAAATTAATGAACAGGGTTACTGGTATATCCAAGAATTTGCTTATTTCGTTTTATGTTTCTGGGTTTAAACCAAACCTACAACGGGAATTACTTGTTGCAAAACCCACGAACTTGGGAGATGCGCTTGCATTAGCCAGGGTTACTGAGGAACGTTTGGATGATCAGCGGGTGACCCCTGTTGGCCAAACAACTACTGTCACATCAGGTGGAGGATCGCAAAGGGCTTACTCATCACGAATTTCAGCCATGGTAGCTCAACCAACCGCGTTGTCCCAATCGAGTAAAACCCCGTTGCTACCCACTCCAACATCAGGTATGACCAATGCTACTGCCAAACCATTAACTATTAAATGGATTTCGCCCGCGGAATGCCAGGAGCGGCTTAGTAAGGGCTTATGTTTTAATTGTGATAATCGGTGGGTAAATGGTCATGAATTTCCTGGAATTTTTTTGTTGCTTATGGCCAATGGGGAGGAGGTTGGGGAACAGTCGACGGAAGAGGAGCATGATGATGTTGTGGAAAGTGGGGATATATCATGCTTGAATTCTTTGGTGGGCCACGGCAGTCCGAGATCACTACAGTTATGGGGCACGGTAGGGGCAAGTAAGGTGCATATTCTGATCGATAATGGTAGTACTCACAATTTCGTGCAACCAGAAGTCGTGGAACATTTGAAGACTCACTGGTACAAAACCTTTTAAAGTTTCTATTGGTAGTGGTGCGACTCTTTTGTGTGAAAATAAGTGTGTTCAGGTATCAATCAACATCCAGGGGTTACGTGTGGATGTGGATCTGTATGTACTACCCATGAAGGGACCCGATATAGTGTTGGGTATACAATGGTTGCAGCAACTTGGCAAAGTGACCCATGATTATTCGGAGCAAACAATGGAGCTTAAGTGGTTGGGTTAGGCGTATACGTTATGTGGTGAGGAATCCTTACGCATGAAGCGTATTGGTTTGCATCACATGCGGGCATTACTGGAGACGGAGGACATTTATGAAGTATATGAACTATATAACTTTGATCAGGTTACGGATAAAGAGGGGAGCTCAATCGACGCTGATGTTGATCTGCAACCTGATATCAGCGAACTATTGGTTCGGTTCGCATCCCTTTTCCAGGTACCCACCACTCTGCCGCCACACCGTAGTATTGATCACCGAATACATTTATATCCCAATACAAAACCTGTTAATGTCCGGCCCTATCGTTATCCACACTATCAAAAAGGAAAGATGGAAAAGTTGGTTAGTGCGATGCTAAGCCAAGGAATAATTCGTGAGAGTCATAGTCCTTTTTCATCGCCGGTTTTACTAATGAAAAAGAAAGATGGGAGCTACCGTTTTTGTATGGATTATCGGGGGTTAAATGAAGCCACAGTCAAAGATAAATTTCCAATTCCAATCGCGGATGAGATGTTTGACGAGTTGGGAGGGGCTTTGATTTTTACCAAAATTGAATTGCGGGCGGGGTATCATTAGATTCGAGTACATGATCGGGATGTGTACAAAATGGATTTTCTTATGCACGATGGACACTATGAATTTTTGGTGATGCCATTTGGGCTTACGAATGCGCCATCCATTTTTCAAGCAACTATGAATCGGTTATTCTCTCCCTACTTGAGCAAATTCGTGATCGTTTTTTTTATGACATGTTGGTTTATAGTACTTCTTTAGAGGCACACCTGGAACATCTTTAATGTGTTTTTAAGTTTTTACAGGATCACGAGTTCTATGTCAAGAAAGCTAAATGTGTGTTTGGAGCGGTGACACTTGAATATTTGGTGCTTATTATTTCGGGTCGAGGTGTTGAGGTAGACCCTCAGAAGGTATCGGCTGTAATTGATTGGCCTGCTCCTACATCACAACGACAAGTATGTGGTTTCCTCAAGCTCGCGGGGTATTACAGACGGTTTATCAAAGACTATGCTACTGTGGTCGCACCTTTATCTAACATTCTTCAAAAAAATGGCTTCAAGTGGGGGGAACAAGAAGACAAGGCTTTTACTGCACTTAAGGATAAGTTAACTCAGGCACCGATTTTAGATCTTCCTGATTTTAATGAGCCCTTTGTAATTGAATCCGACGCTTCAGCTGTGGGAATTGGTGTTGTACTACTTCAAAAGGGTCAGTCACTAGGCTATTTTAGTCACAAATTGGGACCTCGCTTGAGGGTTGTCGCGACTTATCAGAAGGAACTCTTTGCTATTGTCGAAGCCATTTATAAGTGGCGTCAATACTTGGTTGGGCGTCGGTTTACCATTCGTACCAACCACATGAGTATCAAGGAGCTCATGCAACAAGTGATTAAAACACCTCTTCAGCAAAAATATTTAAGGAAACTTATGGGGTTTGATTTTAATATTGAATATAAGTCCAGGGCATCAAATGTTGTAGCGGATGCGTTGTCCCGTGTGTTTGAAGAGGCCACAGAGGTCACAACAGCTTTTATGGCTTTTAGCCGACCCATTGTGGGGTTGCTTGACGATCTGAAACGAGAGAATGAGACTTTGGACGAGCTTTGTCAGATTCATCAACGGATGGACGAGGGTGAAGTATTGGAGGGTTTTCATCATGAGCAGGGGTTGCTTTTGTTTCATGGTAGGTACTTTATTAGAGAGGATTCTAAGTTGCAAGAACCTTTACTTTCAGAATTTCATGTTACAACAAGTGCAGGCCATGGGGGGTCGAAGAAGATGCTAGTTGGTTTGGCGGCATTATTTTACTGGAAAGGAATGCGTAGGGCGGTTGAGGACTTTATTAAACGGTGTGTGGTTTGTCAACAAATTAAATATTCGACCCAAGCTCCAGGCGGTTTGATCCAACCTTTGCCAATTCCAACCGGGGTATGGGAGGATGTTTCCATGGACTTTTTTACGGGGTTACCCGCTTTGAAAGGATTAACGGTTATTCTTGTAGTGGTAGACCGTTTTACTAAATATGCACACTTTGGTGTTTTGCCTACCAGCTTTAATGCAACAAAAGTGGCAGAGTTATTTATTGATATGGTTGTTAAGCTTCATGAGTTCCCTCAAACTATAGTATCTGATCGAGATCCAATTTTTGTTAGTAAATTCTGGAAGCAATTGTTTGAAGCAAGTGGCACGTGGTTAAACCATAGCTTGGCATATCACCCGCAGTCGGATGGAAAAACAGAGGTGGTTAACCGTGGTCTTGAGCAGTATTTACGGGTTATGGTTTCAGATAGAGCCCACCAATGGGTACGATTGTTGCCTTGGGCCGAATATAGTTATAATACAAGTTTCCATAGTAGTATCAAGATGACTCCTTATCAAGCTTTATATGGACGCGTACCTTCTGCCATAATATCCACTAGGATCTTCCAAAGTAGCAGCGGTTAAAGAGGTATTGGTGGAGCGAGATGTGTTGCTACGACAGCTTAGACGAAATTTGTTGGCTGCGCGTAATCGGATGGAAATGCAGGCTAACCGTAGACGGCGCGACGTTGAATTTAATATAGGTGAAAAGGTGCTTGTAAAATTACAGCCATATCGACAGGTCACGTTAGCAAAAAGGCTTTCCAACAAGTTAGCCAAAAGATACTATGGGCCATTTGAGGTGTTGGAACGTGTTGGGAAGGTGGCGTATCGTTTAGGCCTTCTGCCCACCAGTAAAATACACCCGGTTTTTCATGTGTCTCTTCTTAAACCATTTACAGGGATCGGTAATGGGGGTGTTGTTGAACTACCTGAGGAAGAACATGAGGGTCAACCTTTGGAGCAGCCACTAGCGATATGTGCAAAGTGTGATGTTTTGCGTAATGGGGAGAAAACTCGTCAGGTTTTGGTTCAGTGGAGTGGCAGTTCGCCCGAGGAAACTACTTGGGAATGGTTGTCCGAGTTCCAGGCCGCTTATCCATCTCATTACCTTGAGGACAAGGTAGTTTCTGAAGTAGAAGAGAATGTTACGACCAGCTTGCAAGAAGGCCCACAAGAAGGTCGACCCAAGAGGTCCACAACTATTCCGATTTGGCATAAAGATTATGTCGTTGGATTGTTATCTATCTTTATCTAATTGTTAGGAATGTTTATTGGAATGTCTTTGTTTACAAGTTAGGGTTGTTTGGGTATTTATACCCCATTATTTATCAATGAAACTTATGAACCGATAATTAAATCTCTCTTATTCTTCTTCTTCAACTCTTAAGGAGCTAGCACCCGCTAAAAGTGGTGCCCTATCTCGATACTATCCGTAAGGGTCGTATCAAAGGCACATTATATAAAATTCCTTCTGATATGCATCTTGTTTCTTTCTTCTTATGTCCCTTGCTCTCAGTCAAAATCTCTCCAAAGATATGTTGATTTTCTGCTTCTACAATTAATACCATTTTGTCTTCTTTGCAATTGTCAGCATTATTTCTTTTGTTTTTTTTTTATTGACTGAGACAATAAATTCCTGAAAATTATCTAAGTATCAGCAAACATATTGCATACAGTACGTGATTTTATAATGTGGCACATATACTAATTGATTAAAATGGGTGTTTGGGTAACCTTACGCTTATCAAGTTAAGAGTTTTCAAAAATCCCCAATCCAAAGGATTTCGCTTAGTAACATACTGTTGCCTTTAAGATACATGAATAACAAAAAAACATGTAGACACCACAGAGTACACAGCGGAAGACTTAAGATCATAACAAATAAATAATTAACTAAATTAAAAGCGTAACATACCTCTTGCGAATGTCAGATCTCTTGAACAAAATAGAAGAAGTGGTTTAAAGAGTTGTCCTTACCGTTTTACAACTCAAACCAATTAGGTGTAAGAATAGTGTCTTACTACCACAGTTTTGTACACACGAATTAACCAACGAATCAAGCGATTGCTAGATCTAACACAAGTCCTTGTTTTATGAAAAAAAAAAAAAACCCAAAACACCCTAACGAGGGGGGTTCGGCCGAATAGGAGCAAGAGAGGAAGATGAGAGATCTAGGGTTAATTCAATGCACAAAGTAATGAAAAACCCTAAGCCCTAGCCTTTGTATATATAGTGAATGGAAAACTTGAAAGAAAAGTTAGGGTCTATGGCCGGCCACCCTAAGAGAGGAAAAGGAGATTCGAAATCTTTTCCATTTTCAAGATATTCACCATATATTCTCCCATTTAACATTTAACGGTCGTTAGTCATTTCCGTTAAATACTTAACGATCGTTAGACGGACTTTATGTGCAATAATTAATCGTAAACATTAACATTAATTATTTAACTTTAATTCTCATTCGCTAATGTGTGCAATCCCGTGGTCACGAGTTCGAATCCGGACATTTACATATTTATAAATATATACATTTCCAACAGCTCTCACTTGGATATGTTTACAAAACGTGAAATGAAATTGGTTAGCGTTTAGCAACACGCCAATGCCCCCGGTACAACTCGTGTATGTTTTTTTGGAGAAAAACCAAGTTTTTATGATTCATCATCATATTCATCCTTTTGTATCTAATACCATGGTAATAAGAATATGTATCTCACTCATTTCTTAATTAACTATTCTGTTTCTCGCTTTATGTGATTGATCAAGATTACCAATTCTTCTGAACATATTTCAAAAGACCTTGGGCATGGCCATGCAAACATCTTAACAACCCTACGAGGGGCCCAGAAGTATTATACTTCAAAATAAATTTGAAGGAAACAAATCTCATTTTGACTACAAGCAGAAATCATAAATTTCGAAACACTTCTGAAAACAACCCTTATAACTACCATTTACGTATAGCGTTAGATTGCTTCACAAAAATGTACTACATCCATGACATATCGCGGTATCTCAAGTCGAGGATAAATATCCATGATATACTTAATGACAAAGATCCATAAAGTATAATCATGTGAGTGAGATAAGTCCTATATTCAATTCATTGAATATCATCTGAATTAGTCATGCTACGCATCAATATACTTTCAAGTATATTCTAACTAATACTGATTTATCTTAATTCAATATCATTCACATGTTATTGATTGACAATGGACTATTAAGAATAACTTAAGCTATTCAAGGATTTAAACATGCAAATATAGGATAACATCATAATAAATGAATAATAAACATAACAAAATACTTTATTTCCTTTCAATAATAATGTTTACAATATCCTTTTATCTAAAATACTTAGTCACATATGGGCATGAAACTACTAGCTAAACGAAGTCCAAACTTATCAGACAAATGATAGGGTTTTTCACCAGGTAAGGCCTTCGTTAAAGGATCGCTAGGTTATCATCTCTGTGTGAACTTTGATCAACTCAATTTCACCTATCTCGACTTGCTCTCGAACATAGTGATATTGTCTAGGATAGTGTCGGTGCCTTTCATGAATCCAGGTTCATGGGAAAAGTAATTGCAATAGAGAATTGTCACAATATACTTTAAGGATTTTCAATCGACGGCATGACACCAAGCCCGAAACATACTTCCTTATCCAAACAACTTCCAGGCGCCTCAGACGCGCTATGTACTCACGCTTTGTAGCGCATCATCGCAAGTGTTGTTTGTTTCTTACTCTTCCAATCCACAGCACCTCCATTGATGACAAATATGTAACCCGTCTGAGACTTCGTATCATCTTTGTCACACTTCTAGGATGCATCGCAGTAACCTGTAATGCAGAGCTTCGCTTCGGATTTCCATACACTATGAACATATCTCTTGTAGCCCTAAGGTACTTGAGAATATGTATAACAGCAGTCCAGTGAATTTCACCCGGATTCTATTGATACCAACTGGTCAAGTTTTGAGCAAACGCCACATCAGGCCTTGTGCATCGTACCGCATACATGATAGATCCTATAGCCGAAGCATAAGGAACTTTCTTCATACGCGCCACCTCTGCAGGTGTTGAAGCACAACCTTGGCTGCTCAAACCATGATTTACTTGCATTGGCAAAAATCCCTTCTTGGAATTTTGCATATTGAATCTCTTCAATATTTTGTCAATGTAAGCACTTTGGCTTAAACCAATTAGCCGCCTTGATCTATCCCTGTAGATCTTGATTTCGAGTATGTATGTTGCTTCCCCCAAGTCCTTCATCGAAAAACATTTACCAAGATAGGCTTTCACCTCATTCAGACTTGGTATATGATTTCCCATGGTTAATATGTCATCGACATACAGAACAAGGAAAGTAACATGACTCCCACTAGCTTCGTGATATACACACGGCTTATCAAGATTCTGAGTAAATCCAAAACTTTTGATTTCTCCATCGAATCTTTTATTCCATTGCCTTGATGCTTGCTCCAGTCCATAAATGGACCTCTTAAGCTTGCATACACGGTTAGGAAATAATGGATTCACAAACCCTCCTACGTGCCATATAGATGTATTCATCTAGACGGCCATTCAGAAAAGCGGTTTTGACATCCATTTGCCAAATCTCATAGTCATAGTGTGCAGCTATAGCTATGAGAATCCTAATAGCTCTTATGTCCGCTACAGAAGAGAATGTCTCCTCGTAGTCAACGCCATAGGTTTGAGTAAAACCTTTAGCTACCAGACGAGCCTTGTAGGTGTGTACATTGCCATCCATGTCGTTTTCTTTTGAAGATCCACTTACTTCCAACGACTTTAGCATTGGGAGGAAGGTCAACTTCAATGCAGACATCATTATCTTTCATGGATTGCATTTCCCCATTCATAGCAATCTGCCATTTATCCTTTTCAGTGATCACCATGAGCGATTATAGTTGGCGTGTTCATTAAGATCCCCTACCATATTTTCCTCCACCTCTACGTTAAGACATAGACGGTCAGGTGCACGTATAGTCCTTTCAGACCTACGATTGGGAACAACTTCAGGAGGAGCCCCTAAGCTTTCAGGCTCTTCTTGAAGTTGGCTAGTATTTTCAGAAGGTGTTGTATCTTCTTGATCGTATTACAAATCATATACTCTCCCACTGAGTTCTTGAGATATGATATTCCTTTCAAGGAAATCTCCATACCTAGCCACTATGACTTTGTTCTCAGCTGGGTAGTAAAAGTAGTAACCCATAGTTTCCTTAGGGTATCCTACAAAGATACACTTAACAGATCTGGCTTGGAGCTTATCTGGTGAGTCACGTTTAACAAACGCCTCACATCCCTAGACCTTTAAGTAAGAAAATTTGGGAGTTTTTCCTCGTCCATATTTCATATGGATTCTTAACAACCTTCTTCGTTGGAACCATATTCAAAATGCGAATAGCGGTTTCAAGGGCATAATCCCAAAAAGTAAAAGGAAGAGTTGTAAGTTCAAACATTGATCGTACCATGTCAAGTAAAGTACGATTTCTCCTTTCAGATACACCATTTTGTTGTGGAGTATAAGGAGATGTGAGTTGCTGGATAATTCCACACTCAGCTAAGTAATCTTTGAACTCTTGACTTATATACTCACCACCTCTATCGGATCGAAGAGCTTTAATCTTCTTACCGAGTTGTAATTCTACTTCACTTTTGAAAACCTTAAATGTTTCAAAGACTTCATGTTTATGTTTAAGTAAATAAACATAACCATAAAGACTGAAATCATCCGTAAAGGTTAAGAAGTAGGAAGCACCACGTTTTGACACATGTCTAAGTGGACCACACACATCGGTGTGTATCAATCCAAGTAGATCATAAGCCCTTTCCATTTGTGGTGAAAAAGGTTTCCTTGTCATCTTCCCAGCTATGCAAGACTCACATTTGTCAAATGATTCATCATTGACCGTTTGTAAAGCCCATCGTGTTGCGCTTTTCCATGCTTTTGCCTATATGGGCAAGGCGACAATGCCAAAGATAAGAAGAGTCACAGTTCAACTTGTTCTTCTTATTGCTAATGCTATACAACGAATTATTTTCATTGGATACATAACCATCCATATCAAGTTCAAACACACCAAGCATAGGAATTGCATTAAAGTAAAAAACATTATTTAAAGAAACTGAAATTCCATAACTGGTAAAAGTGTGCACAAAACCAATATCTTTTAACAAAGAAACTGAAATAACACCCCTAACAATGGAGGGTGCAAAATGACAATTATTTAGTTCTAAAATTAAGCCCGAAGGCAACACTAAATCAAAAGTCCCTATGGTTTCGACAACGTGACGCTTTCCATTTCCAACGCACAAGTATCTCTCTCCACAGCTCGCCTTCCTCGCTCCTCTAAGTCCCTGCGATGTATTACGATGAGTACCACATCCTATATCATATATCCGTGAATTTTGCTTATGAAGAAAAGAAAATAATTCAAACATAAAAATACCTGATGAGCTAGGCACCATCTTATTTTTATTGTGAAGGCACTCATTCAGATAAACTGACAATTCCGCTTCTAGGACCTAGTGAGTTGCAGTGGTGGCAAGTTAAATCCTTCTTAGGATTCTCCTTTTTCTTTGCAGGCTTCTTCTTAGGAGCTGGTGGGATGACAACTTGTTTCCCCTTTCCTTTTCCTTTCCCTTTCTTATCTGCTTGCAGCTTTGGCTTATTCACCTACCACCCTATATTGCTAGTACAGCAGGTGTATGAGCCTTCTTTGGAAATCTCTTCTCGAAGTCTACAAGCATTGCATGTAACTCATTCACTGTCTTCCCGTAATGCATGTTAAAGTTTGGACAAAATCACCTAATCGTTCCGACAGGAGTGATTGATGAGGCCGACACATACATCATTCGAGTAACCACAGTACCGAAGCTCCAATTGGTCCAAGTGATGTTTCATCTCAAGGACGTGGTCGGAGACAGATTTTCCAACCTCTTGCTTGCAGCTATGAACCTTTTCAATCAATTCATACAGCTCGCAGTAGTGGCTTCTCAAACATACGTTTGAGTTCATCTAGCATGCTCATAGGCTGATAGTGCTCAAATTGTTTTTGCAATTGAGCGTACATCCCCTAAAGCATTAGACACGCCACATCATTGTGCTTCTCATATTCAACACGATATGCCTCTTGTTCAAGAGCAGTAGCCGTGTCGTAGAGGAGCATCAAAGTGTAGTCAAAATATCAAGTCTTTTGGCAATACGAAGGATGATCCTAAGTGCACAATGCCAATCATTGAAATTAGGGCCAATCAGCTTGTCTCTTCCAATCAAATCTTTGAAAGCGTAACTCATTAAGCTCATAGTGTTTTCGTGTTGATGAGCCATCTACAGAAAAGTTCAAAAAACCATAATTAGTATTTTGATAATTTTCCTTTTCAATAAACAATTAAATACCCAAGGTTCATATTCATATAACCAATTAATTATTATTGAAAACTAGGATCCAAATTGTCATAATTTCATCACGCTTGATCTCGCTAGTAATGAACCTTACACAAAGTGGTAGAGCTTTTGCTCAATTGCCAATTTCAATTGCAATTTCTAGATTTATGGGATTTACATATAGCCAATTTCAATTGCCATGTAAACATGTTTTATCCCATCTTATGCCTTGAGTTGCCAGTTCTCACCGCCTAACTCAATTAAGTTGTCCAACTTATGAAACCTAAAATCGCCCATGCCCGTTCTCACGACACGTGGATATTTTACCCTTTGATTATGATCTAAGTCAACGCTTCACGCTAAATAAAAGGTAATCTTAGGTGTTTCCGCTGGATGGCATATAACTTAAATTAAAGGGTAATAATTTTTATGTCAAATCAAATATGTACAAAGATGTCATGCATTCATCTTTGTAACATAGGTTTTATTAAAATATTTATATATCTTGTTTTAATGTATAAGCTTTTCATCATCAAACTTTAATTGGGGTATTGGATAACCAATTAAAGAATTACCTTTAATTACCACTATATCCTACTACTGCATGAGTCCCAAGTTATTCTGGATAATTACCACAAGAGTGGCGCGTAGAATTTAGGTCAATTCACCCTTAAGATTTTATGCACATTCATAGGAATACTTGGTAGCTCCATTAAGACACACAAAGTTTGTCAATAATGGGTGAGCCGTTCTAGCTATGTTGTGCATGAAAATCAATCAATTAAACGATTATGATTACTATGCTTAAAAAATTACATTCTTTCACCATTGTTTAGGTTAGTTTATTTTTCTTATGAAAATACCCTTGTTACACATAACAAACAAGCAAGTATTTAAAAAAAATAAAAATATAAACAATGAATGCATAACAAAAAATAAGTCATGCATATCAAATAGCCACATGAAAACCTTTTGATAAATCCTATTAATAATCAATTCTAGACTCAATATGCATATATTTAATTAAGACTTTCGCTTGACATAATGTACATGGTGACCGCATCGATTCATCGATTATGTAAGTCAAAATTAAAACATATACCACATAGCACATAATTGATTAAATTAATAATGATTGAGGTCTTCCCAATTTTAGATCTATCATAATTTAGTGTATATCACTTAATCAAGAAAGACACATAATAAAAGAGCATCCATGATAAAACAAGCATGTAATTATCATGGATATAAATCACACTTAACAATTAATGCAATTAAATAGAGTTACGCAATACACATAAAATTTCATGCAACATAGGGTTTCTAATCCAATTAAAACTCAAGTTTACAAAACCCTAATTAGGGCACCAAAAACGCCTCCCCAAAAAATTAGGGTTTAGGTTTTGCTAACCCTAAATCTACGCGATACAAATAATAACACAACATGTTTATTTTATTTATGTGTTTAAGTAATTAATTACTTGTTATACAAGGCTCGTGATGCCACTGTTATGTTTAAGATACATGAATAACAATAAAACATGTAGACACCACAAAGTACAAACGGAAAACTTAAGATCATAACAAATAAATAATTAAATTAAAAGCGTAACATACCTCTCATGGATGTCGACTCACCAAAACGTAAGAAGTGGTTTAAAGAGTTGTCCTTACCGTTTTACAACTCAAACCAATTAGGTGTAAGAATAGTGTCTTACTACAAATGCTTTGTACACACGAATTAACCAACGAATCAAATGATTGCTAGATATAACACAAGTCCTTGTTTTATGAAAAAACAAAACCAAAACACCCTAAGGAGGGGGTTCGGCCGAATATGAGCAAGAGAGGAAGAGGAGAGATCTAGGGTTAATTCAATGTACAAAGTAATGAAACCCCCTAAGCCCTAGCCTTTGTATATATAGTGAATGGAAAACTTGAAAGAAAAGTTAGGGTTTAGGGCTTGGGAAGCACCCTATGGCCGGCCACCCTAAGAGAGGAAAAGGAGATTCAAATATTTTCCATTTTCAAGATATTCACCGTATATTCTCCCATTTAACATTTAACGGTCGTTAGTCATTTCCGTTAAATACTTAACGATAGTTAGACGGACTTTATGTGCAATAATTAATCGTAAATATTAAAATTAATTATTTAACTTTAATTCTCATTCGCTAATGTGGGCAATCCCGTAACGAAGTTTGAATCCGACATTTACGTATTATAAATATATACATTTCCAACACATACTTCCTTTCCAAAAAATGATACAACATTAGCTTAAACCAACACCTTTAACGTGCTTAATAGGTTTTCAAGTATACAATAAGCCATTAAGAGCTTGATATAAGCTTACCAAAACACTCCCTAATTATTATAATGAATGTAATAGTGCATGTTGTATCGCCTTTTAGGTAATAAGAACATTTAAAACCCGTAATCTAATTAGTTATGATCAAAGAACGCTACCCTTTGATCCAAGATCAAAGAGATATGAAATCATAGGTACATACACAATTACATTACGGATTTGCCACGTATGAATATATCATAAATAAATTCTGCACTTGATGCTCAAATGGTCGTATGTCGATTATACTTGTGACACGTTAAAATATTTAGCTTTATAATGATGCGGATGAGCATCGACGTCATTGTACTTGTTACACATCGACTTCTTCACATCATGTTTCACACAGCCCGTAACACACGGAAAAACATTCCATCTTTTGCAATGAAGTGTGGATGCCGACATGTGACATTATATCAACCTTGACAGAGACAAACTCGGGCCTACTTAGATTAAAAATGATTCTCAAGACGTATGAAAACAAAGAGTAGCTAAACGGGCAAAAGACATAAGAGCAATTACAATCGTAACACCATAACACCAATAACACCGCCCACGTCACTTTAACATTTAACATTAACATCCTCACACCCACAACCATAACATCCCAATAACATCAATAACATTTCATATTTTCAATTTCAACCCCTAAACTAAAACAAACACTTCATTTATTAAACTAAACATAACATTAAATTTGAAAACATATTACAATACAAATTAAAAATACATCAAAACAAATTACAAAAAAATACATCGAAATTAAAAACACAACCGTAAATTAAACGTTACAACATACGTGAAATGACAACGAAATTTAAAAAACACACCGTAAATTTGAAAACATATTACATACTTATTCATCATCGTCGCTCTCTTGTTGTTGTTGTCCATGTCGCTCAAGATTCTTCACCAAACATGCTCCATAAGGTCCGTTGAGTGGGTATGTTTGTCGGTCGTGTATTTCTTATGCCATACGAATGTGAGTATCACATCTTTCGATCCATCTTCTGCCTCAAATTTCTCATTTAATCCACCCATACTGTTATAGTCACGTAAAGCAAATTTTTGATCTTTTATAATCATGTTATGCATAATAATGCAACAATACATGATTCTAATGCGCGGGTTCTATATTGACATGCCGGCTGTTGTAGTATACCCCAAGCCTTGAAGAACACCAAAAGCACGCTCAATATCCTTTCGCACTTTCTTGTCTCCCTTTGAAGTACGATATTTTTCATCATTGTTGCCGTGAAGGATTTGACGAAAGTTGCCCACCGTGGATAAATTCCATCGCCAAGTAATACCCTGCTCATACCTAGTTCTGACCATATATAAGGTGCTTTTATGGCATTGTCAGCAAGAAGGTCGTCGAATAACGGAGAGTTATCTAAAACATTAACATCGTATTTGCCCTCGCCATCCCAAAAATGCATGCCGGATCCATAAATCTTGAGAAGCAACAAAGATCAAGCATAATTGTTAGGTATTTTTATCACCCAAAGCAAAATGCCCGCCAAGCTATCGAAAATTTTTCATTCAAAAGATACAAATAATGCTACCAAGCATTCTCGAAAACCATGTTTTTCTTCATGATGTTGATAAATTTTTGAATGTCTCGCATACGTTGGTTTTCTTAAATACTCCTAAGATAAACAAATCAATAATGCATTTGTTAAAATTATCAAGACATACTTTGAAGTACTCACCCATTTTCAAGTATTCATCAATGCATATGTGGTGCCGTGCCAATTGGCATATGGCGACGCACACTTCATTAGAGCACTTATACTCACTCGACTGCATAATCGGTGTTTTCCTAAAAAGGTAAAATGATCCGAATATTATCGGAAGTATAAGATTCAATACCTTCAACTATTTGCGGAATAGTTTCGCTCATACGAAATCTTCTACTAAAATCCGGTTTGAAAACTTACAACCTTCTACGAATAATCGCTATGCCAGACGCTCTTCATAAGCTCACGCTCACGATATACATGGCTACGAGAACGAGTAGGATGTTGAGATTCAATACCTTCTTGTTGTTCCAACTGGTGATACTCAGCGCCGCCGCCATAAAGAAGTCCTCTGGTCATCAACGCCCCGACCAAGAGAGGAATATCACAAGCTTGATTTGGATCCATTGTGAACGAATTTGATTTTTGAATTATGAAAGTGTGAAGAGGAAGTATATAAAGTGTGAATGGAAGTGTGAAAAAAATAGAGTTTTAGTTGGATATTTATAGTGGTAAAAAAATGTTTTTGATTTTTTTTTATAAAAAACTTGCCGTTAGGGGGTTTTTTGTAAATTTTTTTGAATTTCTAACGGATACTAGCCGTTGAGGAACTAGTTGTGCAACTTTTTCAATTTTTTTTTCTGCCCTTAACGGGCGTTATGTTGCCAACGTTTGCCTTATAATGCCGTTACCAATCCATGCCTCCAACGGCGTTAAAATGCCCCTAACGGCGAATGCTACGCTTGTAATCGCCTAAGTTACAACGGACAGTTAAGTACATAAATAACAACAAGGCCATTTACCCTCGGGCAACATCCGTATGTAATCATTGTTCCCTGTGAGCACATGCCACTTCTTCCAAGCACCCATGCCAACATCGCAAATAAATAAATGTAAAAGGTTAGCTTGCCACTATTTTCAGCCCAAGAAAATCAAAAACGAGTTGAGAGCGCCAAGAAGCCCGAGTACATATAAAACGATGATGGTGCTGCACCTCGAGGGACCGACCGATCACGATCATTGTTTGTTTGTGACCTCATGCTACTTTCCCTAATTTTGCTACTAATACATATGACAAATAATTAAGGAAAGGCTAACATAAGTTTAACCATCAAGCGCACCCTACATTCAACAATCTACTAAGATGAAAACAAATACCGCAGTTATCTCTAGCTCACCGTGCCTATATCTAGTTTATTGTGCAAATTTATACAAAAACTTTTGCACATTATATCAAGAGTAAACCGCAAAAATAATCCCCTGGTTTGTGTATTTTCGCAAGAATCATCCCTATCTCAAACCTTCAACATTAAACATCCCTAAGTCCAAAAACCTTGGCATTAATCATCTCTGAGCACTAACGTGATTAGTTTTACTCGTTAAATGTTAAATAATATTTGCCCGTGAGTCCCTTCATTAATATTTTTTGCACCGTTAGTCCTCATTTTACTTTTTCGCCCGCTTTTTACGCTTTTGTTAGGTTTTACTCGCCAGTCCGCTTATATGTTTTGTCCGCATTTTATCCGCTTTTATATGTATTAACCGCTTTTTTACGCTTTACGCTCTCGCCCGCTTTCTTTACTTTTTCCTCTCTTTTTACGCTTTCACCGCTTACGCTTTTGTCCGCTTTACCGCTTTATCCGCTTATATGTTTCATCCGCTTTTATTTGTTAGCCTTAATAGTTTTTATTAGAAGTGATGGTCATTCACATTTAGGAACTTTGTAAGCGGTGTTAGATATCGCGGCTAGAATAGTCAAAGGGCTCATGGATTGGGCTAAGCTAAATGGTTAGACGCTTAGTTAAGTTAGCCTTGTATAAGTTCATGTAACCCAATCCATGTCCAAGCCCATCTCACGCCCCATGGCCAAGCCTTAGGGCATCATCTCTCTTACTATAAATACCCCTCAAGTATGTCATTTGAGGTGTGTGCTTGAGTGTGTGTGTGTGTGTGTGTGTTTTCCCATGAAGCAATATACAACTTATTGTTTTCATCTTTCTCTATCTCTAACATACTTTTAATTCATATTCAAGTCACCAAGTTCTTCATCTTTTCCTTTCTATTTACGATAACAAATTTGTGTTTAACGTGGTGTTTGCTATAATGCGTAACTGCTGTGGTAAGGTTGCTATTGGATAAGGTATAAGTGATAGAAGGGGCTTTACAATTGGTATCAATCGCCTAACAATGGTTTAGGAGTGTTTGTGTTTGTTTTGAAGGTTGGTACTAATGCAGAAGCTTTGTTCTAAACGTTCACTTAAAGCTTTAATTTTGCACTCAAAATTCAAGATTCTTGTGGTTTTAAGGTTTATTTGTGCTAAAGTTTTAGTTTTTGCAAAAGTTTGAAGCTTTACGTGTTTTTCTTCAAGTTTGAACTCGTATTTTTGAAGGTGGTCATTTCTACTCGTAACTTTTCTAAGCACTTTGGGTGGAAAATGTCAACATTTTTGGGTTATTCGAGTGTTTTTAAGGATATCTGCAAGTTTACATCATTTGAATCGTTGGAAATTTCTTACGCGTAGAAGTCAAAAAGTCAAAACCCTAGTTTTTCTACCTATAACTTTTTGGTGAAGTTTCTTTCGAGCTAGAACGGTTACTCGCTGCTTCCTCACTTGGATAAGTGTGTGGAACACTCTCGACTTTGGATATCTCTTACATCGTGATAGTAAAGGATTTTGGGCAAAACCCAATCTTACGCGATAAGTTTCACTTACGCCAGAGAATACTTTACGATAAGCATTTTTCTTACTAAGTTTTCCACGATAAGCTAAATCTTACGCATAACTTTTCTATTCAGAACTTTAAACTTACGCGATAAGAATCCTACCTAAGATCCCACGATAAGCAAGTAATCCTAAGCCATCCTACTGAACCATATTCTACTCGTAACTTCGCTTCTTATGCCTAAGCTCTTTTTGGCGGAAAACTTGAGTAAAATTTAAATTTTTAGAGACTAAACGCTCAATTTTACGTAGATTCAAATTTTGGTTTAACTGGAAAGTTTGGTCAAAATTCAAATTTTTGGGCCTAAATTCAAATTTTCGGTCAAATTTAAGGCCAAAACCGCATAACTCAAATTTTTCATACTCTACCTAGAATTGATTTTTATAGTGAATTTCAAATTTGGGCTAAATTTTTAGAACCAAGGTTACGAGTAATGACTTTTCGTAATCACTCAACCTGACTTAATCTTCATCAACCACAACTACTTTATCGCTGAATCGATCCACATCAACTTTATCGATCATACCTTCATCAATGGCTACTCAACAAGACATTGATGCGTACCAGCGGAAAACTGTCCTCCTATATTGGCAAAAGGTGGTTATCTTCAATGGACAAGTCAGATAAGCTACATCAAGACCAAACCTAATGGAAACTCATGATTAAATCCATTCAGATGAACCCTTCAAGCCTCGACAAGTTCATGTACTGGAAATGCCGATGCAACACCTCCCATCCCACCATCCTCTCATCTTCAAACCAATCAATACATCAAGAGGATCGAAAACAAGTCGATGCAGATGACATGGCAATTCATATTGTCCAACTAGGTTTACCAATAGACATCTTTGTCAGCGCGTAGAAAGTTGTGAAACTTCTTCGATATGTGGGAACGTGTTAGGACGACTTTTGTCATGGAACAAAAATTGGTCATCAAGACATGGAGAACAAGTTGCTAACTGAATGGGAAAAGTTCACATCTACACCAAGAGAATCCATTGAATCCTACTATGGAAGGTTTTGCACTTTGATGAATGAGCTTATCGGAAACAAGTTGGCACCCGCAACAATCGCTCAAAACATCAAGTTCTCAATAATCTTCCGTAAGAATGGGGACGATATGTTACTATTGTCAACCAAACAAAAGACTTACATCAGTGAACTTTGATCAACTCCATGATTTTTCAAACAAAACCAAGCCGGCTTAAATGGAAGTCGCAAGAAAGATTGGCAAAGAATCATGATCCATTGACACTTATTGCAAAGACTCAATCTTCAAGGAATACACAACAACAAGCTTCATCATCTTCCAACAACAACAACTTGCAAAGAATACATTCAACAACCACAACAACAATTCTATCCACCGTAACAACAAGTCTCAAATAAAGATCCGTAATATCAGAACAAGGAATCATCGAGCCCGAATTAACCAAGAAGAAGCTTTGCAATGTATATTTTCTTTATTGGATAAAGCATTTAACAAATGCATGGGTAATCGCGGTTCAATCGTGGAAATCACAATATGTTGGAAATCGATGGGACAAAATGTCGGGAATAGAGCAAATGGGTAATCGAATGGGTATGTTGGGTACCAGCCGTTGGGAATTATGGAAATGTGTATCGTGGGAATCGACAATATGCAAAAAGGGCCAAGGATCGCGGGGGTCGATTGTGAATCGTAATATGGGATATCAAAATGGGAATAACTGCTTTATGACTTGCTGCATCGCTACCCGAACCTCAAAGACAAGATTCAAGATCTAGTGTCATACCAATGACAAAGCTTGAAAAGATCCAACATATTGATGTTAGCAGAAAAAGAAGAGTCGGGAATCGAGTCGATCCGCCGAGGAAATAAAATTCGTGTACCCAAAACGGGAAGATAAAGCAAAACTATAATGCAGCAAATACGTAA